>CAJQUW010003202.1:0-33259 GCA_907163375.1 Prostheceraeus crozeri
TCATCGCTACACCATCGTCAACATTCTCCGTCGCTTCAGACTCTACACCAAAATCGATCTCACAACATTACACCAACAGCTTCCAAACAGCAAGTATTACCCGGGTCGTCCTCAAATGTTAGTGGTGAAGATGAACAATTCACGGAATCTTCAACTCTTCCCAAATGGGACTGTACAGATTCTCGGCGCCCTTTCTCATTCATCGGCGCAGTCAATGCGCTTAGAGCTACAAAGACTACTACGTCGGATATGGAAGAGGGAGAGGTGTGTGATGTCGAATCTGACTGTGGACAATATGGTGATCTCTACTCAATTGAGTGACAGTCTATCATTTTTGAAGATTCGTACCAGCAGTTACAATTTGTGTTATGAACCCGAACTTTTTCCTGCAGCTCTCATTAGTTGTTGCTTACCTGTGCATGTGGCAATCTTTCATAATAGTAAAGTGATCATTACTGGACTAAAATCTCATGTACAAGCAAATGTGATCCTAGACTATCTCATTGAGTATGTACGCACCCAGCGGATTGTAAAATAAAAAACAATTTTTCCAACATGATGTTTTTATTTCAAATCATGATAGAACTTACAAATCATTTTTTCATTAGAGGATGGATTACATGAAAAGTTTTGAATAACAGATACAAATCGAGATACATGTAAACGTTTTAAGATGAAGTACAGTACAAAAGCACCACACGTTGATGAAAGTGGATGTTGTACTATGCGTTCATTTCGCTGATATTGACGCGTATGTTTTCTCAACCACTGCTGTGTTGGTATATTTGGAGGTTGAGCAAGAGAGTCAAATGGTTCACCACGTCGGTCTTCTCCAATAAAGATCGCTTTCCAGTGCTCACCGCCTAAATTCTGCGAATGAGTGTTTAGCACAATAAAGATGGGATAGTGATTTACTGCAGGTGGTAAGGTATCGAGTGAATAGACATTATCGAAAGCTTTCAACGTCGCTTCGTCTGCATTACGCTGCACTTTAGTCTTAATATCGTCAGCAGTCAACCAACTCATTAACGATTATACTGAAGAATCACGTCACGATACTTTGTAATTTCAATATTTGAATCGAAGACTGCATAAATTAATACATTGATCGTCTCAGGTAGTGTTCTTTTGAACGTCAAATCAAACGAATATTATGAGGCACGTTCGCTTGACGATAGGGTGCACTAATATCGCTGTCAGCAGTCAAATCAAATGCATAAATAGTATATCCACTCTTAAACTCTTTCATAGTCAGTCCGTTGGTGTCATCCGTATTGTAAAAGCCAAAGACATCCATAAAATCAACATAACTGCGCATAAATTGATCCGCAGCAAAATCTGGTTTGTAGGGTGGACCAGGATGACTCACACCATTTACACGTAAAGCAATTTCACTTAACTGATTGTGTTTAAAATTGAAAGGATTCTTCTTTATATTACCATTAAATGCATCATTTTCAACCATTGCCACCATGAGGAGCTTCGGTGCTTCCGATGGAAAGAGGCCATCTTTCATGAAACTCTTTTGATCTTTCGGAATTATAAAGGTGAGAAGCTTTGTATGCTGAACGGGGTAAATGGCATTTTGGCGGTTAAGACCTTCAGCATGTCCTCTAATGACACTTGGATTCGGTACTACTCGACAAATGTAAAGTGCAATATCTTCCACATGAATTCTAAAATTGTCAACTTTAGCAAATGCATTCAGCGCAAATTCAGGCTTATTCAATGTCAGCTTGAGTCGCATGCTGGTATTACAGAGTAAAAACTTTGACTGTCTAAAGAAGTCTAAATTCAGCGGACCATATAGCTGACATACTTTACTATCTTTAATCATAGCAGATCGCTTTACAAAGCCACTGTTTGTTTCAACATCAAATTTTCCTGCTTCATCTCTGTACCATCCCATGGCTTCCATATGACTTTTTTGTGCTGCTGGATGAAACTGTGATACATGATTGAAATAGGATTTATAGGGATAATCGCTTTCACCACCTTCCACCTGCTGCTCTCCAATCGTTAGAGAAACATCGCGAAGTAATGTAGTCAATGGTAAATTGTTCAGTCCAACTTTATGTGTATCGTCAATAGCAGTTCCATCTGCTTGCTGAATTCTAAACCTCAAATCAAGCATCGCATAACTCAAATCTATGTAGTCATCACTACCACCAGGAATAACAAATTCAATGGGTCCAGCATTCTCAGCTGTTCGAGGATGATAATCTACAATACTTGAACTAAGAATATCTGTCTGTATGGCTTGTTGATCAAACAAACAAAAACCGGAAGTTTTACACTCCATGATTAGAAGTTATAGCAGCGTCGTCGTTTAGCGCCTGATGAATGATTAGAGCCTCTGCGACGTTTGCGTGAATGCCTTTTGACTGAAGATCGCACCTTACCAGCTCCGCGATGTTTCCTCCTTCCTTTATTCATTCGTTTAGGTGATGTCTTTCCTTGAGTAACACCAGCAAAGGTCTGCTTCAATGTTTTTAAACCGCGTTCCTTCACACGATTCAACAAACTGCTCTTAAAACTTCTACCTCTGGAAAGATCACTAGCAACATCACCAGCAAAAAAACTTAAAACATTTCGTTTTAAAGATCTACCGACATTGGATATGAGAGGTGCTACAACAGATTTCAGTGCACCAAGTATGCTACCTCCACGTTGGCGGCGAGCGCCGCTGTAAATTTGTCCTCCACCACTTACATAGGAGGGTCGTGAATAAAATGAGGCAGTTGGATTCATAGCTCAAACCCTAAACATTGTTAGTTACAACTTTGCATGAATCACTGTCGATCACTTAGATGAAAGATGTCGGCACGACGCATCCAAGAGTTCATACTTGAAGGATAACCAGTCCATTTAACAAGACACCATTCTTCACCTTGCCGTTTTTTACATCGAATGATTTTCTCTACCAAATATGTTTCACTTTCAGTGACTACCTCAATCTCATCGCGGTAAAAGCTACCCTCAATTTCTTCATTATCGTAATCTTTCAACTTGTAGGTGGTTAGAGAGTCTTTTTGATTAATCCTTGATACTGTAAATACCTCCTCTGTCCAATTCGGAAGGTACCCTTTAGCAAAAACACTTTTCACTTTTGAGATACGAACTTTATCGCCAATTTTCACATCACTTTTCACATGAGTGCGTTTACGTTGGAATGATTCGCGCACTTTATCTACATTGTCAGCATTTACATCTACTGGTCTGAGTCCAATAGAACGATGGATAGAGTGATTGTAGGCATGGAGTGTATCTTGTAGAACCTTTGTCCAATTTTGTGTCAAGTTGGCAGTAAAATGTCGCCACAAGCGATTTTTTAATGTGCGATTAAAACGTTCAACGAGTGCAGCTTTATAAGCACTCTTTACACTAAACAACTCAATGTCATGCCTCTCAAATAATCTTCTCACATGCTGATTTTCAAACTCTTTTCCTTGATCACTCTGAATTCTTTTTGGAATGCGGCATTCTCGAAAAATTGTTTGGAATGCTTTTGCTACTCCTTTCCCTTCTTTAGTTTTTAAAGGTTGAGCCCACGCATAACGCGAGAAAATATCAATGACGGTTAAAATAAAATTATTGCCCGAGTTATGTTTTGAAATGGAGGCGACATCGCACAAATCTGCTTGCCACTGTTCATCGATGTCATGAACAATATAATGGCGGGTGCGGTACTTCTTTTTCGCTTGTTTGTGGAGTGTATAGGTAGCCTGACCCTTTAACCATCGTTTCACTTGTGATTGTGGAAGACCACTCGCTTTTGATAATTTCTTGATAGATGCAAATCCTGCCGGATGTTTTACATCATAATAGATTGATTTCAAACGTTCAGTCGATGACGACTGACTCTTTTTCCTCCTTCTCATCTTTTTGCTTTCTTGCCTTTCTACATTTACAACAACTGCAGCATTTAGCTTTAGCGGTTTTGCGATCGTGTTCACATTGCTTAGGGGTTTCATTGTGAGAGCTGGCGCAGCAAGTGCAAGTGACAACGACATTCACCTCTGGCGGCTCATTACATGGCAAGCAACACATCTGCTTCATATTAATAGTCTGAGAACATGTATTTCCTAGGAGGAGCTGTTTTACGTTTTTCTTTTACTAGTTTTAGTGGCGATGTAGATCTACGTCGAGTTCTTCCTCTTGTTTGCTTAGTGAGTGTGGGAGGGGATGTAGCAGGTGACGTCTTAAACCAATTTGTTGGCATTTTCATCGTCTGAAGCATTGGAGCAGTAGCCACTGTTGAATCAAGTTCTTTCAATGTCTCATTATTCAAAGCAAATTTTGGTACATTATGCTTTTTCAATAGTTTAAGAAATTATGTCCAACCAGGTGGAACATAGCCCTGACGGCGCTTTCTACGTGTCGCATACTGAATCAAGTCTTCATAACGTGAAGCATCAATCACTTTATTTTCATCTGTAATGATTTCTCCTCTATCATTTACATTGAGATGGGGTTCAATACTGTTGAAAAGAGATATGGCATGTGCGCGAGATGCTAAAGGTGTAGCAGTCGATACAGAGTCACGCATCTTATTCTTCAAGTTTTTCAATTGCTCAACAGTTTCCGATTGTAATAATACAGCATGATGTGGATCTTTGATGTGAACATTTTGCTGATAATCTATTTCTTTCCTATACATTTGATTTGCAAGAGGTTGCTTTACTTGCTGCATGGCAGTCAATTGTACATATTCATCTTGAGGAATAACAATCATGCGAGAATAAGAACTCATAGTTTGTAGATAATCATGGAAGTTTTCAAAATATCACTTCGAAATCTAAATTCTTCCGGACACTCTTGCGTAAAGTCAATGAATAAGTAACCGTATGGTCTTTCAGTAGCTGCTTGAAAAATTTCAATTAAGGCTTTTGATCCTCTGGGTGCAACTTGTCGCGCTAAAATTTCAAATTGACTTTTATCTCGCGGATTCTTGAAAATAGCATAATAGTGTGTATTCAGGTTTCGTGTACGAGCTTCTTTTCCATCAGGAAACAAATTTTGTGTGATATAGATGATAAAGCACCTTTTATGATGTGCTGCGCGAGTGAACATATCTGTAACATCTTTTGAATTCTTACTTTCTTTTAATAAATCATCCAATACAACAACATCATTAGACTGAAGTTAATCCACTGCAATAATTCCTTCATGTCAAATAAAGTTGCGACTTTGCAATTCCTGAAAAAGCGACGGTTGATAAATACCATAACACCAAATCACTCGATTGATAGCTTCCTTAAACAACTCCCTTCTTTTATCCAATAAATTCAGTGTGAAAACAGTTTTACCTGCATGAGATGGACCTGATACAGTCAGAACTTTATCACATTGAAGTCTGAAATCCATTATAATACTTTGAGATTCAACATTTGCATAATTAACGTCTAGAGCCAAAGATATTACCCAATAGGTTGCCCACGGCAGGAGCTATCATTGGAAGTATTGCTGAAAGGAAACCGCCATTTTGTGTTAGAGTTTTCCTCTTTCTTTGAAGGGTGACTTTAGGATTGGAGATGAAACGCAATTTCGTAGCATATCGCTTAAGTAACTTTCGTTGTTTTGGCGCTAATTTCTTCGTCCTCAACTTCCTCACATGAGAAATAATTTCACAAATGAATTTATCGTTGGCATGTCGTATAGCATTGTATCGCTGATTTGCTTTCATTCGTCGGAGAGCTTGAATGGCTGAAGAAAACTTTGAAGACTTTTGACTTTTACGTTTCGTCATTTTACGTTTCGCCATTTTCCGTGTTAGTCTTTGCTAAAACCTATCTTTACCACATTTGCATAGGTACTAACTATTGCGACATAAGTGACACTCGAAATGAGCAATATCACAGTGGTTACATTGGCAAAGTTGAATGCAATTACGTATGAAACAGCGTTGACAAAAAGCATGCTTACATCTCTTGAAGATGCGCTTTTCATTTCTATCCTTTCGCTTACATACATCACAACACATAGTTTCACCGTTACTGATGTCTATAGCAAGTCTTTTTGAAGATATGAATTTGCTAGCTTTTTCTAAATAATAGACGCATGTACAGAAGGAATATACTTCGAGAGTGAGCAGACATAGCTCGAAAACCAGTTGTGCTACAATCAAGTACCACTGCATTTTCAATTTTTCTTTATGGAAAGTTGAATGTGAATATCTGACATCGCTTCAATCACTAGACTGCTACCATGATGGTTAAATGCGTTAAGGCGTTCAGCAATTTTTATCATATGTCTTTTAAAAAATTCTTCGGGGTGATCTACCACTTCCATTGAATAAGAAGCAAAATGGAAAGAGCGACTTTCCACCTCTTCCTTTCCAAAATGACTAAACTTAATTTTCGCAACTAATCGCGCCATGATAATGCTATCAGAGAATGTATTCATTAACTCTAGAAATAGAGTGCTAGCATCATCGACCACTGCTTCGATGTCGGTCTCATCTTTATGAAAATTTATCACATAATCTTGAACAGCTCCTTTTAAACTTAGCCTATAAAAATGTAATGTTCCGCAGTCGTTTGAGAAAGACATGATCGCCCTTTATCTAACCCATCCATTGCATGAAAACAACTCTTCTCATAGTAACATTTATTGAATAACGGTAACAAGCATGCATTATAAATCAATGGTTTGAAAGAGATAAAATAGATACAGCTGGTAACTATCATACAGCGAGCAATGATAACCATACAGGACTTTGGCAGTGTTGAGGTAAGGAGGAAAGAAGCATTGGTTATGAACGTAGCTACTACAACGAACAGACAAAATAGGAACACACAAATCCTTAAAACGTTTCGTGACTTCATGGTAGTGTTGATTCACTCTACTATCCCAAGGCGGGAGCAAAATGTCATCAATGATTAGATTGGGAAATACTTTCCTCTCCTTACCAGGATTATTACAAAAGATGCGTATAACATTGAAAGTAGCTAACCATCGTTTAAAGTCAATAAGAAGAGCACTCTCACAAGAAAAGCCATAGTCTTGCAAATATTTCAGATTAAGTCCATGAATGTGTTTTCTCGCCCATTGATCAACATTGGGATTGCAGTTGGCATGTTGATGATAGAGACTGACAATCTGATATGTCCAATTGTTCATAGCAATAGCACTGAGCTCCTGTACAGGTTCACCCTCACAATCCATAAAAATGATGATAAAAGCCTAAAACGGAAATTTACACATCTAAGGAAACGTTCTATAACATATTACAAAATGAAGAATTACATCGATGCTTTTCACGACAAAATACGCAAATGATATGATGGCAACGAAGAAGTAAAATGTATCTAATAAGACCACGTCTACGACACTCAAAGCACATAAGCGAATTGTCATAGGGTAGAGTTAGGAAAGGAAAAGGACTAGTAATTCTCCTTCTTTGATTTGCGTTTTAATGCAGCATTCTTCTCCGACTTGCGCTTCGTACCACTGCTGTTAAGGATTTGATCAATTATGTCATCCACGTTGTGTGGTTTTGGAATATATAGGATGGATTCCATATGCATGGAGAGAGAGGCTATTTTATTATCCTTGTGTCGACCATAATATAGCCCATTCACTTTGAAAAGGATATCCCAAGTACCTTCTCCGAGCTCATCACATCTGATGGGTATTGAATGATCTCCATCCTTCTTATAGTAAGTACACCAATGTGATACTGGTAGGCAAATGTGATTACCATCCCAAATCTTTCTATAGGGAGTATCCTTGTCATCTCTCGCCTTCCACTCTTGAGCAAGAGGAGTAGGAATGTCCATATTTAATGTCACGTACTCCTCAATAATATCAAGTTGGTGGCGAATGTACGGACTCACGGGGATCAGTATGTAGTCCCCATACTGATTGCGCATTATCTTGACATCCGTGGAAGGGAGCATTCCCGTTTGGAGTACTACGCTATGATCGTCATAACGCAAGACTTGTTTAAATTTACGCTGTAGCGGTGTAGGATTATGTACCTTGGTTGTTTCTTCCACTGGCCTCAGTTGTAGATGATCTGATCGTAGCGAACCTTGTAACGTTTGACCGCCATTTTGTCCTACTAGTGCAGCAGATGGAGTAGATGCCTGAAAATGAAAAAGATTGTATTAAGTTTACGTTCAAGGGAGGAGAGGGAGGAAAGTAGCGACTTACCATTTTAGTTGGATAATAGAATAGGGAACTAGAGAGAGAGAAAATGTGCGTCCGTCACTCGTGTGATTCAACGATGGAATGATTCTCACTGTGGAAGGCTCGCTATTTATATAGAAATGCTTGATTCTCATTGGATGATGATCCTCATTGGACAATAACATCAAGCTGATTCCAAATCTGAAATCCGTTTTCCAATCCGATGCTTCGTTTTGGCGCTACAGCCCAAAACGTCCAAAATTCTAACTCTCGTTTTTCGCCAATGTCCCAAAATCTTAAATGGCGTCTCACATCTAAATGAAGACAGATAGGAACAAGCCGTTTCTTTCAGTGAATTTGTCTTACTCTTAGCTTTCAAACGAGCTATGGCACGACAAAATCCGTCCACTAGAAGCCGAGATAGCAGCTAGCTCTCCCGAGGGGGGTAGGGGGGGGTAGGGTGGGAAAAACTTGTCGACCTAACTTTTGACGAGAAAGACGATGGTAGCACTGGCCCATCGAAATTCGACACTTTGGAAAAATTTTTTCATTTTTACCGTACACAGTCACTCTGACACTTGGGATTTTTTCAACCTTTCCTAAAATCTTGTAACCGCTCTAACTTTTGAACGGCTGATCGGATTGACTCGCGCCAAAAAATGTCATAGGTTAGTTTTTCATCCTCTTTCGAATGCAACCCGAACGAACAAAATCCGTCCACTAGAAGCCGAGATAGCAGCTAGCTCTCCCGGGGGGGTAAGGGGGGGTAGGGTGGGAAAAACTTGTCGACCTAACTTTTGACGAGAAAGACGATGGTAGCACTGGCGCATCGAAATTCGACACTTTGGATTTCCTCCCACCCTACCCCCCCCCGGGGTGGAAAAACTTGTCGAGTCCATTTTTGACGAGGAAGACGATGGACACCACGTCCACCAGGCCGGCACACCACGTCCACCAGGCCGGCACCCAAGCCCACCCGGGCGGCACAACACCCCAGGACAGGGAGGAGGAGGAGGAGGAAGAGAGGAGGGGGGTAGGGGGGTAGGGTGGGAAACGGCCGCCATCTTGCGCTATCTGGTGTTTGTCACTTGCTTACTACTAAAAGCTCAATATATCAACTGAACGCATTCGTAGACAGTGATGGCATGCTTCGAGTCGGAGGAAGACTATCAAACATTTCATGGGAAGCAAAACATCCTATTATACTGCCGAAAGATAGCAAAATAACCAGTTTAATCATCCAATCAACACATCTAAAACTCGGCTGTATGGGCAAAGAAACCATCATTTCGGAGTTAAGGAAAACGCTGTGGATTGATTATTGGAGTTAGACAACTTGCTCGAAAATGTACAAGAAACTGTATATTCTGTCGCAGGAGACAGGGAAAGCCAAGTTATCCACAAATGGCAGATTTGCCTGCTGACCGCTTGATTGGTGATCGACCACCATTTACGAACGTTGGCCTAGATTATTTTGGACCTTTTGTGGTGAAACGCGGTAGACGAGAAACAAAACGATATGGTGTAATATTTTCATGTCTATCAAGTAGAGCAGTACATATCGAAGTTGCACAATCACTTGATACTGATTCATTCATCAATGTACTTAGACGTTTTATAGCGAGAAGAGGACAAGTAGAAATTATTCGATCAGATAACGGAACTAACTTTGTGAAAGGTAATAAAGAACTTAACGAAGAAATAAAAAAATGGAACAATCAACATATTTCGGAATCAATGTTACAAAAAGGAATTGATTGGATCTTCAATCCACCAGCCACATCCCATTTTGGTGGAATATGGGAAAGAGAAATCCGAACCATTCGGAGAGTGTTGAACGGCGTTATGAGGGAACAAAATGTAAGACTTTCGGACGATTCGCTGAATACGCTGATGTGTGAGGTAGAAGCAATAATGAACAGCCGTCCGCTAACTAGTATATCTGATGATCCAAACGATCTTGAGCCCTTAACGCCTAACCACATACTTTTATTGAAATCCAGCCCTTCTTTCCCTCCAGGATTATTCAGTGCAAAAGATTTATACATACGTCGCAGATGGAAACAATTTCAATACCTTTCGGATTTATTCTGGACTAGATGGACCAGGAAGTACTTACCCAAACTTCAAAGAAGACAAAAATGGGTAACAAATCGGGATCCCCTTCAAATTGGAGATTTTGTGTTAGTGATAAATGAGAATCGTCCGCGAAGTAATTGGCCTACTGGTCGTATTATTGAGACCACTATTGATGAAAAAAGAATAACACGATCTGTGAGAGTTAAAATGGTGAATACAGGTCAATTTTTGCAAAGAACGAAACGTCAAATTGTGAATAGTAAAACTGAATTTTCTGAAATCAACAGACCTGTATCCAAGATTATTCTTTTGAAAAGTATTTGTGAACTAAGTGATTAGCTACTATAGAAGTCAGCTGAATCTATAGGTCTTTTAGAGAACTTATCGTTTCATGTTAATTGTATTTCCTGTATATAATTATATCAAATATTTCATATTTGAGGGGGCGGAATGTGTTAAGTTTGATCACCTTGTGTTAATAATCATAGATTTCTTTTCTGATAATGCTTCTCTGACTTCTACTAGGACTATGCCCAATATCTACGAGTTGACACTTCCCTTAAGCCCTTTCAGCAAAGATATCCATGCCCCATATTTCATGATGTGTTAACGTTGTTACTAGCAGTTTGTAATTTGACTAATTTGACTAGACTAGAACTCTTGCTCTTCGAAGGGACAACTTACCATTAAGTAAGTATTCTGGAGATTGTAATAAATCATCTGTAAATATTGTAAATGATATGATTTATGTTCTTTTAGATAACGTCTCATATGGCTTCTATACAATAAACGAATTATTGCCAAGGACGCGTTTTACAGGTGCCAACATGGATTGCAGATTCTGTCAGCAAGTGCACTTGCTGACAGAATCTGCAATGTCATGACATGCAGGATATTTCACATACTCCTTGAAGCAAATTGTTTGCAATGCGTATCCCGGCTAACAATCCTACGTAGCTGATACGCAGCAATCGGTGCCAAACGTTCCAAAGCGTAGCGTAGCAAGTTGGTTGGTGGCAGTACGCAGCAGCTACGTAGCTAATGATACTTATCCTACACTAACAGCATATTTTCAGCGCTTTTGATGTTTTGCCTACATGAGGGTTGCTGCTCGGTTGCTTCTACGTAGCCAATACGTCGTGGACACGTAGCAGTCAGTAGCTGCTCGGTTGCCTCTACGTAGCAAATAAACGTTGCGGATACGTAGCAGTCGGTAGCTGCTCGGTTGCCCCTACGTAGAAGATGAACGTTGTGGATACGTAGCAGTAAAAAAATTCATAAACCTCTCCTCGATTTCTCTTTTCCTCTTCCTCCTCTCTCTTTCTCTGCTTCCTCCTCTCTCCATCCTCTTTCATCCATCTCTCTCCTTCTTCATCAACTTGTTCACTTGCTATTCCACTTCTCTTCCTTCGTATCTCCTCATATCTCTCTCATTTTCTCCTTTCCTTTCACTCTTTCTCTGTGTTATTTTCCACTTTATCTTCTTCATATCTCTCTCTCTCCTTTTCTCCTTGTTCGATCCCGTCTCTCTTCTCATTCCTATCTATGCATTTAGATATATTTGATGCATCAGAAGCATTATTGCTATAGTCTCTTTCACGCGACAGTATTTTTATGCATAGGAAAAACTGTCACACCATCTCGCAAGATTGAAATCCGCATTTCATAATTATGTCTTCAAATGAAATGATCTTTTGAGTGCTCGCTAGTTTTTAAGTCTTAAGTTTAAAAAGATTTTAAAGTTAAAAAAACTCATACGTTTTTTTCTCTCCGCTCTAATTTTATGACGATGACACCTGTATGACAACCTAGTAACCAATTATATACAGATTGTTTCATAAAAAATGGATCACCCTTAAACATCGCCTTAACTTCAACTTTGTCTAACTCCACCAAACTTGAACGAATTTCTCTGAAATTTGGAAGATATGTAAGTTGTACTTACTAATATCATTGTTGGAAATTTCGAGCATGAATATTGAGTTGTTTTCCTGTTATAAATAAAAAAGTAGTAGATAAATTGATCTTCATTTATCAATGTTACACAAAATCATACCTCACTCTTATAAAATTACATTTGTTTCCTTTGTTATGTAATATCTTGTTCTACAAGCCAAAAGCTATCAAGCAAAACAAAAATAAAGAAAATCTGTCAATCAGAGCCAGTATAGCACCATTATTCATCAACAATAATGTAACTGCTACATGTGATTAACTGGACTTCATGTTCCATAGCTTCCTGACTTCGTTGCGGTGGTGTTGGCAGCACTCCTGATTGCTTTCAGCTAGAAGTCTATCTCTTACCGGTTGAAAACAATACAAAGCACAAATGAACAATAACGAGATCGCATTCACAAAAAGCAAAGTGTCAGCCTTGCTAGAACTAGGGTTTTCTTTGCGAGCTACAAGCAAGCGACTAAATGTCCCTTACACAAATGTGCATCGATCGCATAATGATGATTTTCGACTCTGTCGTAAAGAGGGCTCTGGCCGTCCACGCAAAACATCCAAACGTAGAAACATCAGTCCGTCTGAAGGATAGTGATGGTCAGGAGTAGTAGAGTCAACTTATGCAAGTCTCAATTAGGGTTTAGGACATTATCTTGGCCAGCTCGTTCTCCTGATCTGAATCCCATAGAAAATGTATGGAGTATTCTAAAACGTAACGTTCGTCGGTCACTGCTACCTACAGATGGCGTATCACAACTTACGTCACTGTTAAAAAGAGAGTGGAGAAAGTTAGATCAGTCAAAAATCAGCGATATCATCGAATCAATGCCTAGACGAATTGGTAATGTCATTGACAATAAGGGTAGGGCCACAAAATATTAGCTTCTTAAGAAACGTTACTGTATCATAGCTTATCAGATTATATAAGGACATTTAAATATATTAGGGACATGAAATAACATGAAAAATGCTTTCTGTATCATACTTATGTTTTATTTAGTCAAATTTTAGGATGATCCACTTTTGATGAAACGGACTGTAGTACATTCAGTTTGCTTTTAGCAGCATGCTATGCATCTGAATCTGCAGAAGTGATGTGATTTTGAAAGTTTTACCACAGTCAAGTTCCGTTGCGCAATCTCCCCGCCCTTCTCGCATTAGCAGACACATTCCATCGCTATCCATTCCTCGGCCGCATTCGTCTTTGTCCGGTTTCGCCTGCCGACAGCTACAGAATACAGGTGGATCGATGATGCGCTGACGCGTCTCGCGTGCAGCCACAGACAAGCGTGCAGCGGGCATTAAATTCATGGCATCGCGAAGCTGAGTAATGATGATGTTACGTCAAATATCTGTGTACAGAGATAACTTCTCAGTGTTGTCTTTTTCATCGGGCACAATATCAGATTGAGTGACGCATGGATTAAATAATACAACCTTCGCCGTGGTGAAGAATTCCTCGAACGAAAGCAACTTTTCATCCGCGATAGATTTACATGTACGAAAATTGATATACGAGAGAAAATTGATTTCTCGTATTTATCCAGTGAAAATCGAAGTCAGCAGAGCAGAACTTCTGGTGAATGAAGCAATCAAAACATACTTGATCTCCATAGACAATATGACTTGTCGCTGTTTTCCAACTGCGTGTTTCGATCTCAATGCTTCTCATATTTCTGTGTCGATTGCTTTCGTCACAACATGTAAGTATCAGCATGCAAATTCATATTTTAATATGTAATTAAATGAAATAAGAGCTTTAAGTGGTGTACAAAAGAATTCATTCAGACGCTAACAATTGAAACACTAGAATTATTGTGGTTATCGGAAAATTCAAGTTGATCTAATTTGAATTAGTTCGATATATTTCAATTGCTCACTGCTATCCTCTTCAGGAGCAGAAGATATGTAGGCTATACTATATAAGAATATTTGCTATGATAGTGATTCAAAACACACAAAGAAATCATAAATCACGCATATCAATATTAACACTATCACTTTGAATCACTACCATTCTCGTAATCCTTTGCTCCTGAAGATAATAGCTTTGAACTATTGAAATATATCGAGCTGATGTAAATTAAATCAACTTGATTTTTCCGAAAACTACAGCAGTAGGGCAAAACCACATAGAATGATTAATTTAGGTGTAGTATGAATTTCTTCTTTTGTAATTCAGTTATGTCATCAAGAATTGGGAAAACGCATTGTCTAGTGCATTACTAATGGGAAAAGTTGTGATGCAGTGGCTTTGCACTATAAACCAAAATCAGTGATTAAGTGGAATTTTTGAAATGATTGAGTTTCTTTTCATATATTCCATATAGGCCTACAAAATACTGATGGTTAAGCCCATTGCATTCTCTACTATATATCATGATATTGACAAATAAACTGACAATTTATATGCTATTTTACATTTGTCAATAGGCTATATGATTGGCCTAATATGCCCTAAGTAGTATCATAATTTTTACATGTATTTGCATTGAGGCATGATTATACTCTATGACATTAAAAACGATCCACTTGATATAGAAAATCTCAATGGAAGTGGACGACTTTTATTTCATACTGCACTGACCAGGATGTCTATGCATCAAATTTGTCATGCTAATATAAAGCAGCTGTCCATTGTCGATATCTTTGGCATAGTTGATGCATTTCAAATTCGACCTTTTATCACTATCAAGCAATTCTTTCTGACTAAATTTTGAAGCAAAAATGTCGCAATCAGAGTTTGTAAAAGGAATGGCTGTTGGAATGCTACGATGTGGAAAGAGTTGTAGGTTTGTTGGACGGAAGTTGGGTGTGTCACACTCCACTGTGTGCAGGTGTTGGAGTCGATGGCACAATGATGGAAATGTTAAAAGAAGGAAAGGATCAGGGAGACCGAGATTGACAAACAATGCTACCGATAGGAAGTTGGTTATCTCAGCAAAGCGCAATCGCTTTAAGAGTGTTCCTCGACTGGCCATCAGCTGGAAAGCTGCAGCAGGAATTGCATGCAGTATGCGAACAGCATATCGCCGTCTACACTGTAAATCGCTCAATACCAATCACATACGAAGGATGCATACCAAAATATTTTTTTGTATATTTCTGTATTCTCTTGGTATATATTTGTATGCTTTTCGTATGTCATTTCAAATGTGGTATGCTTTACATACTAAAGCCATACTAGCACAATGTTAAAAGAACGCATAAATCATGTCCAAAGTATGTTGATTTAAGGCCTTTTGTCAATAAGGATCACACTAATGTTACTACTGTTTTGTAAGTAGTGAGATAATGACATTCAAGAGTCATACTTTCAATACTGAATTCGATTTTGACACACGTAAGTCTAAGGCATTTCATGAGTAATCAATAAGATTTCAACCATCAACAATTATGCATTATGTAATTTTGAAATTAAGCATATTATCAATCCGAAATAAAAACACATTATAATTCATGAACGCAAAAATAGTTATGTTTGTGATATATAAGTCAACAAGATTTCACTAAAGATATCGTTTAAATGAAATGATGTTTGTCTACTTGGCTCATAAAGTAGAGCTAAACGTCCTGTTAATGTTGCTAGACAAGTAGCATCGACGACATATTCGTGGAGCATAAAATTCACAATAAATCTTATGTACTCAAATATCACTCTATCAAACAAAAAATTATCACGACTGGCATTACCGAAAAAAGTTATTTGACAGTAGTATTTAATATATATATTTTTTGCTATGTGACTTAAAGCTGCAGATACCAAACACATACCAGAGGCATACGAATAAGGATGAATTTGGTCTCGTATATAGAACATACCAACAATTCGTATTTCAGTGTAAAACAGCCAATCACAGATAGAATAGTTCGTATCGCTACATACCAATCACATAATAAATTAAGTGAGATGTGGTATGAAAAACATACCAGATCTGTGTAGACATACCGGAATCTCGTATCAAATGTTAGATTCAAATTGTATGTAATTTTGATATATGTTTGTATGTAATTTTCGTATCCAGCGATTTACAGTGTAGCAGAAGCGGGCCTGAGGTCATCGACCTGCTGTAAGAATTCCTCTAAGTAAGTAATGCGAGAATTTCACACAATGACATTGTTTCACTGCCAATTTTTTTCTCCGCAGGTCTCGAACACAAGGGAAAGCGTGTGGAATGGTGTGAGCAGCATCTGTCGTGGAGCACAGAGGAATGGCGTCAAGTGATGTGGACCCACTTTTTGATGTGTCTGTGACACGAAGTGCCGTGGTTTTTACCTACTCAAATTTTATTGTACATAACTTTATGAAAGCAAATATAAAGAATGAATGACCCGCTTGTTTTTAGCACAATGCCAAGAAAAATTGTTATACATTTTTTTACATACAATAATGTCGAATAATCGATCATATCACATGTTATGTTGCCATTTCAGGTTGACCAATTCGTGTGAGAATATCTTCGAACTAGCATCTACATGTGCTTGACCATCGAGTTCGTCAGGCGACTGTTTCCGGACTAGGAAAATCTTGAGCTAATAAGTAAGTAAGAAAAGGCTTTCGGCTAGCTTATGTGACTTAATTTTCGTAGCTTGAATTTCATGTATAATATTAGTCTTTGTCCACCCTTTCTTCTGGATCATTCAATAATTTTACATTATTATTCAATGATATGTAGGCATACATAGAGTGGGCTTCAAGTGTGCGAAGGAAGTGATGATGCATGAGACCCGCAATCAACCATCTTTTAAATGAAAGTACTCTACAATTGAATAGTGTTTCATAATGTTGTCTCATTTCTCTTCAGTTGCAATTATGAAGTATTTTGTAGTATTTCTGTCATAACTTGCAAGCTAGAGATGCATGCCGGCATTCTTTATTGTTTATATAACTTTTTTATTATGAAATAACTTGATAAAACTTTTCATTTCCTCTTCGGTTAAAACTTAATTGAGTAAAATATTACATACAATCCTAGTGTAGGCCTTTATTCGCTTTTTCATGTATTGTTTGACTATGTAATGTGTTAGTGATTTTTTGTCTCTCTCGTTAAAGAATCTCGAAACGTTGATTCAAAAATCTCTTAATTTGTTTTATTCCTGTGAAAGCTAGAGGAAATTTCAAAATTAATTAAGATCATCAATTGATTAATTGAAGGTGATCAATTGAAGTGATACATATTCATTGAGGTTTAAAAAATTTACTGAATTCTGAAGCAATCTTGAATGTAGGATATAATTTCTGTTCAATTCTTTCATGTCGATTTGGTGTAGTAATTGAAAGAGATGTAAACAATAGCTTTTTGTCAAACATCATACCGTAAAGTAAAACACAAATAGGCGAGTAGTAAGAAAACGGCGAACACCAGATAGCGCAAGATGGCCGCCGTCGTGGCTGAGTCCCCCCCCCTCTGGTCCGCCAGTGTCGTGATGTGCCGGCGAGGTTCCGCTGACGTCCCCCCCCCCTCTGGACCGACAGTGTGTGAGCCTCGGGTGTCTTTGTCCGACCGCCTGGTGGACTTGGGCGACCGTCTAGGTTGACCTGGGCGACCGTCTAGGTTGTCTTGGTTAAACTGTGGGATGTTTTGGTGTGTAGTGTCCAAACGAAGCCTCGGATGTGAAAACGGAGGCCAGATTCGGATTCAGCGTGAAATTCTGCATCTGTATGGTGAATTTGAAAGCAATCGGAGATAAAAATTTTTCGCTGACGTCCCCCCCCCCTTTGTTCTAACTTTGGTTCTAGTGGATGGATTTTGTTCGTTCGAGTTGCATTGGAAAGAGGATGAAACACTGCTCGACCGCATTTTTCGTTGCGAGTCAATCGGAGCAGCCGTTCAAAAGTTAGAGCGGTTACAAGATTTTAGGTCGTAGCTCACCTGAAAAAATCCTAAGTGTCAGAGTGACTTTGTATGGGAAAAATTAAAAATTTTCCAAAGTGTGGAATTTCGACCTGGGACCTTTACCAAAGTTTGTTTCATCAAATTTCGCTGACGGCTTTGGAATCAGCTTGATGTTATTGTCCAATGAGGATCATCATCCAATGAGAATCAAGCATTTCTTTATAAATAGCGAGCCTTCCACAGTGAGAATCATTCCATCGTTGAATCACACGAGTGACGGACGCACATTTTCTCTCTCTCTATTCTATTATCCAACTAAAATGGTAAGTCGCTACTTCCCTCCCTCTCCTCCCTTGAACGTAAACTTAATACAATCTTTTTTCATTTTCAGGCATCTACTCCATCTGCTGCACTAGTAGGACAAAATGACGGTCAAACGTTACAAGGTTCGCTCCGATCAGATCATCTACAACTGAGGCCAGTGGAAGAAACAACCAAGGTACATAATCCTACACCGCTACAGCGTAAATTTAAACAAGTCTTGCGTTATGACGATCATAGCGTAGTACTCCAAATGGGAATGCTCCCTTCCACGGATGTCAAGATAATGCGCAATCAGTATGGGGACTACATACTGATCCCCGTGAGTACGTACATTCGCCGTCAACTCGATATTATTGAGGAGTACGTGACATTAAATATGGACATTCCTACTCCTCTTGCTCAAGAGTGGAAGGCGAGAGATGACAAGGATACTCCCTATAGAAAGATTTGGGATGGTAATCAAATTTGCCTACCGGTATCACATTGGTGTACTTACTATAAGAAGGAGGGAGATCATTCAACAATCATCACATGCGACGAGCTCGGAGAAGGTACTTGGGATATCCTTTTCAAAGTGAATGGACTATATTATGGTCAGCACAAAGATAATAAAATAGCCTCTCTCTCCATGCATATGGAATCCATCCTATATATTCCAAAACCAGCCAGCGTAGATGACATAATTGATCAAATCCTCAACAGCAGTGGTACGAAGCGCAAGTCGGAGAAGAATGCTACATCAAAACGCAAATCAAAGAAGGAGAATTACTAGTCCTTTCCTAACTCTACCCTATGACAATTCGCTTATGTGCTTTGAGTGTCGTAGACGTGGTCTTATTAGATACATTTTACTTCTTCGTTGCCATCATATCATTTGTGTATTTTGCCGTGAAAAGCATCGATGTAATTCTTCATTTTGTAATATGTTATAGAACGTTTCCTTAGATGTGTAAATTTCCGTTTTAGGCTTCTATCATCATTTTTATGGATTGTGAGGGTGAACCTGTACAGGAGCTCAGTGCTATTGCTATGAACAATTGGACATATCAGATTGTTAGTGTCTATCATCAACATGCCAACTGTGATCCCAATGTTGATCAATGGGCGAGAAAACACATTCATGGACTTAATCTGAAATATTTGCAAGACTACGGCTTTTCTTGTGACAGTGCTCTTCTTATTGACTTTAAACGATGGTTAGCTGCTTTCAATGTTATACGCATCTTTTGTAATAATCCTGGTAAGGAGAGGAAAGTATTTCCCAATCTAATCATTGATGATATTTTGCTCCCGCCTTGGGATAGTAGAGTGAATCAACATTATCATGAAGTCACGAAACGTTTTAAGGATTTGTGTGTTCCTATTTTGTCTGTTCGTTGTAGTAGCTACGTTCATAACCAATGCTTCTTTCCTCCTTACCTCAACACTGCCAAAGTCCTGTATGGTTATCATTGCTCGCTGTATGATAGTTACCAGCTGTATCTATTTTATCTCTTTCAAACCATTGATTTATAATGCATACTTGTTACAGTTATTCAATAAATGTTACTATGAGAAGAGTTGTTGTTTTCATGCAATGGATGGGTTAGATAAAGGGCGATCATGTCTTTCTCAAACGACTGCGGAACATTACATTTTTATAGGCAAAGTTTAAAAGGAGCTGTTCAAGATTATGTGATAAAATTTCATAAAGATGAGACCGACATCGAAGCAGTGGTCGATGATGCTAGCACTCTATTTCTAGAGTTAATGAATACATTCTCTGATAGCATTATCATGGCGCGATTAGTTGCGAAAATTAAGTTTAGTCATTTTGGAAAGGAAGAGGTGGAAAGTCGCTCTTTCCATTTTGCTTCTTATTCAATGGAAGTGGTAGATCACCCCGAAGAATTTTTTAAAAGACATATGATAAAAATTGCTGAACGCCTTAACGCATTTAACCATCATGGTAGCAGTCTAGTGATTGAAGCGATGTCAGATATTCACATTCAACTTTCCATAAAGAAAAATTGAAAATGCAGTGGTACTTGATTGTAGCACAACTGGTTTTCGAGCTATGTCTGCTCACTCTCGAAGTATATTCCTTCTGTACATGCGTCTATTATTTAGAAAAGGCTAGCAAATTCATATCTTCAAAAAGACTTGCTATAGACATCAGTAACGGTGAAACTATGTGTTGTGATGTATGTAAGCGAAAGGATGGAAATGAAAAGCGCATCTTCAAGAGATGTAAGCATGCTTTTTGTCAACGCTGTTTCATACGTAATTGCATTCAACTTTGCCAATGTAACCACTGTGATATTGCTCATTTCGAGTGTCACTTATGTCGCAATAGTTAGTACCTATGCAAATGTGGTAAAGATAGGTTTTAGCAAAGACTAACACGGAAAATGGCGAAACGTAAAATGACGAAACGTAAAAGTCAAAAGTTTTCTTCAGCCATTCAAGCTCTCCGACGAATGAAAGCAAATCAGCGATACAATGCTATACGACATGCTAACGATAAATTCATTTGTGAAATTATTTCTCATGTGAGGAAGTTGAGGACGAAGAAATTAGCACCAAAACAACGAAAGTTACTTAAGCGATATGCTACAAAATTGCGTTTCATCTCCAATCCTAAAGTCGCCCTTCAAAGAAAGAGGAAAACTCTAACACAAAAGGGCGGTTTCCTTTCAGCAATACTTCCAATGATAGCTCCTGCCGTGGGCAACCTATTGGGAAATATCTTTGGCTCTAAGCGTTAATTATGCAAATGTTGAGTCTCAAAGTAATAAAATGGATTTCAGACTTCAATGTGATAAAGTTCTGACTGTATCAGGTCCATCTCATGCAGGTAAAACTGTTTTCACGCTGAATTTATTGGATAAAAGAAGGGAGTTGTTTAAGGAACCTATCAATCGAGTGATTTGGTGTTATGGTATTTATCAACCGTCGCTGTTTCAGGAATTGCAAAGTCGCAACTTTATTCGACATGAAGGAATTATTCCAGTGGATAAACTTCAGTCTAATGATGTTGTTGTATTGGATGATTTATTAAAAGAAAGTAAGAATTCAAAGGATGTTACAGATATGTTCACTCGCGCAGCACACCATAAAAGGTGTTTTATCATCTATATTACACAAAATTTGTTTCCTGATGGAAAAGAAGCTCGTACACGAAACCTGAATACACACTATTATGCTATTTTCAAGAATCCGCGAGATAAAAGTCAATTTGAAATTTTAGCGCGACAAGTTGCACCCAGAGGATCAAAAGCCTTAATTGAAATTTTTCAAGCAGCTACTGAAAAACCATACGGTTACTTATTCATTGACTTTACGCAAGAGTGTCCGGAAGAATTTAGATTTCGAAGTGATATTTTGAAAACTCCCATGATTATCTACAAACTATGAGTTCTTATTCTCGCATGATTGTTATTCCTCAGGATGAATATGTACAATTGACTGCCATGCAGCAAGTAAAGCAACCTCTTGCAAATCAAATGTATAGGAAAGAAATAGATTATCAGCAAAATGTTCACATCAAAGATCCACATCGTGCTGTATTATTACAATCGGAAACTGTTGAGCAATTGAAAAACTTGAAGAATAAGATGCGTGACTCTGTATCGACTGCTACACCTTTAGCATCTCGCGCACATGCCATATCTCTTTTCAACAGTATTGAGCCCCATCTCAATGTAAATGATAGAGGAGAAATCATTACAGATGAAAATAAAGTGATTGATGCTTCACGTTATGAAGACTTGATTCAGTATGCGACACGTAGAAAGCGCCGTCAGGGCTATGTTCCACCTGGTTGGTCATACTTTCTTAAACTATTGAAAAAGCATAATGTGCCAAAATTTGCTTTGAATAATGAGACATTGAAAGAACTTGATTCAACAGTGGCTACTACTCCAATGCTTCAGACGATGAAAATGCCAACAAATTGGTTTAAGACGTCACCTGCTACATCCCCTCCCACACTCACTAAGCAAACAAGAGGAAGAACTCGACGTAGATCTACATCGCCACTAAAACTGGTAAAAGGAAAACGTAAAACAGCTCCTCCCAGGAAATACATGTTCTCAGACTATTAATATGAAGCAGATGTGTTGCTTGCCATGTAATGAGCCGCCAGAGGTGAATGTCGTTGTCACTTGCACTTGCTGCGCCAGCTCTCATAATGAAACCCCTAAGCAATGTGAACACGATCGCAAAACCGCTAAAGCTAAATGCTGCAGTTGTTGTAAATGTAGAAAGGCAAGAAAACAAAAAGATGAGAAGGAGGAAAAAGAGTCAGTCGTCATCGACTGAACGTTTGAAGTCAATCTATTATGATGTAAAACATCCGGCAGGATTTGCATCTATCAAGAAATTATCAAAAGCGAGTGGTCTTCCACAATCACAAGTGAAACGATGGCTAAAGGGTCAGGCTACCTATACACTCCACAAACAAGCGAAAAAGAAGTACCGCACCCGCCATTATATTGTTCATGACATCGATGAACAGTGGCAAGCAGATTTGTGCGATGTTGCCTCCATTTCAAAACATAACTCGGGCAATAATTTTATTTTAACCGTCATTGATATTTTCTCGCGTTATGCGTGGGCTCAACCTTTAAAAACTAAAGAAGGGAAAGGAGTAGCAAAAGCATTCCAAACAATTTTTCGAGAAGGTCGCATTCCAAAAAGAATTCAGAGTGATCAAGGAAAAGAGTTTGAAAATCAGCATGTGACAAGATTATTTGAGAGGCATGACATTGAGTTGTTTAGTGTAAAGAGCGCTTATAAAGCTGCACTCGTTGAACGTTTTAATCGCACATTAAAAAATCGCTTGTGGCGACATTTTACTGCCAACTTGACACAAAATTGGACAAAGGTTCTACAAGATACACTCCATGCCTACAATCACTCTATCCATCGTTCTATTGGACTCAGACCAGTAGATGTAAATGCTGACAATGTAGATAAAGTGCGCGAATCATTCCAACGTAAACGCACTCATGTGAAAAGTGATGTGAAAATTGGCGATAAAGTTCGTATCTCAAAAGTGAAAAGTGTTTTTGCTAAAGGGTACCTTCCGAATTGGACAGAGGAGGTATTTACAGTATCAAGGATTAATCAAAAAGACTCTCCAACCACCTACAAGTTGAAAGATTACGATAATGAAGAAATTGAGGGTAGCTTTTACCGCGATGAGATTGAGGTAGTCATTGAAAGTGAAACATATTTGGTAGAGAAAATCATTCGATGTAAAAAACGGCAAGGTGAAGAATGGTGTCTTGTTAAATGGAGTGGTTATCCTTCAAGTATGAACTCTTGGATGCGTCGTGCCGACATCTTTCATCTAAGTGATCGACAGTGATTCATGCAAAGTTGTAACTAACAATGTTTAGGGTTTGAGCTATGAATCCAACTGCCTCATTTTATTCACGACCCTCCTATGTAAGTGGTGGAGGACAAATTTACATCGGTGCTCGCCGCCAACGTGGAGGTAGCATACTTGGTGCACTGAAATCTGTTGTAGCACCTCTCATATCCAATGTCGGTAGATCTTTAAAACGAAATGTTTTAAGTAATGCCGTTGGCTTTGCTGGTGATGTTGCTAGTGATCTTTCCAGAGGTAGAAGTTTTAAGAGCAGTTTGTTGAATCGTGGAAAGGAACGCGGTTTAAAAACATTGAAGCAGACCTTTGCTGGTGTTACTCAAGGAAAGAAATCACCTAAACGAATGAAAAAAGGAAGGAGGAAACATCGCGGAGCTGGTAAGGTGCGATCTTCAGTCAAAAGGCATTCACGCAAACGTCGCAGAGGCTCTAATCATTCATCAGGCGCTAAACGACGACGCTGCTATAACTTCTAATCATGGAGTGTAAAACTTCCGGTTTTTGTTTATTCGATCAACAAGCCATACAGACAGATATTCTTAGTTCAAGTATTGTAGATTATCATCCTCGAACAGCTGAGAATGCTGGCCCCATTGAATTTGTTATTCCTGGTGGTAGTGATGACTACATAGATTTGAGTTATGCGATGCTTGATTTGAGGTTTAGAATTCAGCAAGCAGATGGAACTGCTATTGACGATACACATAAAGTTGGACTGAACAATTTACCATTGACTACATTACTTCGTGATGTTTCTCTAACGATTGGAGAGCAGCAGGTGGAAGGTGGTCAAAGCGATTATCCCTATAAATCATATTTCAATCATGTATCACAGTTTCATCCAGCAGCACAAAAAAGTCATATGGAAGCCATGGGATGGTACAGAGATGAAGCAGGAAAATTTGATGTTGAAACAAACAGTGGCTTTGTAAAGCGATCTGCTATGATTAAAGATAGTAGAGTATGTCAGCTATATGGTCCGCTGAATTTAGACTTCTTTAGACAGTCAAAGTTTTTACTGTGTAATACCAGCATGCGACTCAAGCTGACATTGAATAAGCCTGAATTTGCGCTAAATGCATTTGCTAAAGTTGACAATTTTAGAATTCATGTGGAAGATATTGCACTTTACATTTGTCGAGTAGTACCGAATCCAAGTGTCATTAGAGGGCATGCTGAAGGCCTTAACCGCCAAAATGCCATTTACCCCGTTCAGCATACAAAGCTTCTCACCTTTACAATTCCGAAAGATCAAAAGAGTTTCATGAAAGATGGCCTCTTTCCATCGGAAGCACCGAAGCTCCTCATGGTGGCAATGGTTGAAAATGATGCATTTAATGGTAATATAAAGAAGAATCCTTTCAATTTTAAACACAATCAGTTAAGTGAAATTGCTTTACGTGTAAATGGTGTGAGTCATCCTGGTCCACCCTACAAACCAGATTTTGCTTCGGATCAATTTATGCGCAGTTATGTTGATTTTATGGATGTTTTTGGCTTTTACAATACGGATGACACCAACGGACTGACTATGAAAGAGTTTAAGAGTGGATATACTATTTATGCATTTGATTTGACTGCTGACAGCGATATTAGTGCACCCTATCGTCAAGCGAACGTGCCTCATAATATTCGTTTGGATTTGACGTTCAAAAGAACACTACCTGAGACGATCAATGTATTAATTTATGCAGTCTTCGATTCAAATATTGAAATTACAAAGTATCGTGACGTGATTCTTCAGTATAATCGTTAATGAGTTGGCTGACTGCTGACGATATTAAGACTAAAGTGCAGCGTAATGCAGACGAAGCGACGTTGAAAGCTTTCGATAATGTCTATTCACTCGATACCTTACCACCTGCAGTAAATCACTATCCCATCTTTATTGTGCTAAACACTCATTCACAGAATTTAGGCGGTGAGCATTGGAAAGCGATCTTTATTGGAGAAGACCGACGTGGTGAACTATTTGACTCTCTTGCTCAACCTCCAAATATACCAACACAGCAGTGGTTGAGAAAACATACGCGTCAATATCAGCGAAATGAACGCATACTACAACATCCACTTTCATCAACGTGTGGTGCTTTTGTACTGTACTTCATCTTAAGACGTTTACATGTATCTCGATTTGCATCTGTTATTCAAAACTTTTCATGTAATCCATCCTCTAATGAAAAAATGATTTGTAAGTTCTATCATGATTTGAAATAAAAACATCATGTTGGAAAAATTGTTTTTTATTTTACAATCCGCTGGGTACGTACATACTCAATGAGATAGTCTAGGATCATATTTGCTTGTACATGAGATTTTAGTCCAGTAATGATCACTTTACTATTATGAAAGATTGCCACATGCACAGGTAACCAACAACTAATGAGAGCTGCAGGAAAAAGTTCGGGTTCATAACACAAACTGTAACTGCTGGTACGAATCTTCAAAAATGATAGACTGTCACTCAATTGAGTAGATATCACCATATTGTCCACAGTCAGATTCGACATCACACACCTCTCCCTCTTCCATATCCGACGTAGTAGTCTTTGTAGCTCTAAGCGCATTGACTGCGCCGATGAATGAGAAAGGGCGCCGAGAATCTGTACAGTCCCATTTGGGAAGAGTTGAAGATTCCGTGAATTGTTCATCTTCACCACTAACATTTGAGGACGACCCGGGTAATACTTGCTGTTTGGAAGCTGTTGGTGTAATGTTGTGAGATCGATTTTGGTGTAGAGTCTGAAGCGACGGAGAATGTTGACGATGGTGTAGCGATGGCGCTTCATGATGAAAGAATGAGTAAATTGAGCGATGTACCTTCCTTTTATACTTTTCCCAACTACCTTGATGAAATGTGAAGTTAGTATGAAGTTGGGAATGATAGAGTTGAATTCGCCGATTGTTGACGCGCAACCAGATGCGATTTCCAATACGTGAATGTCTTTTCATATAGAAGTATTTTAAATCCTTCATGATATGATGTAGAGATTGAAAATGGCGATAAGATAAAGCAAACTCTCTTCTCACATTTCCAGTTGAATCTTTGAAATAGACGTTTCGATCATGATCCGTTTCAATACGTTGTAGGGAATCTAATTTCCAACTCATGGTGCGTGATAGTCATGTCTGATTAAGATTTGCATAGTAGGGCGATGAACTCACGACGAATAAATGTCATGATGGAGCGATGTATGTATCTTCTATACTTCTCCCAATTGTATTTGCGAAATGAGAAACAGTTTGCGGAATGAGAATGGTAGATTTGAATTTCATTTCTGTAATGTTGAAGCCAAACTTGATCACCCAGGGAGATGAATCTTAATGTTTCAAAATATTCCAAATCCCTCATGATATCATTGAGGTTGACAAATTGTCGCCATGTTAATGTAATTCCTCTTGATGTATGACCATGAGAATTTTTGAAATGTACGTTTCCATCACGATCAACTCTGATATATTGTAGAGAGTCCAAAATCCAAGTCTTCATGATGTTATGCAAAGTTGCAGATTAGCAATATAAAAATGTCGTTTTATCATATTTTGCTTAGCAATGCGGCTACAAAGAGATTTACTAGTAATCGAGCCGCACTCTTTTCTACTCCCATTGATCATGCACAACAGCTAAATGGAAATTGGGAAGTGGGTGTCACTCAACTTGTTTATAGCAACTGTGTCTATACTTTTGATCATGAGGTGATGACTATTAATATGAGACGTACAGCTGCTTACCAATGTGAAAAGGGCTGCCGAGTATACATTCCACAGTGGCCAAAGAAAGATCTCTTATCATGTAAAAAGTTTATATATGATTTCTTGAATAAAGCGTGTAAACATATTGCCCAATTTACTCCACACAATGATGATTATACTTATATACATCATGTAGTTGAGAAAGATTGGATTGTTGGTTTAAGTCCAAGTTTAAGAAATGATTTAGGCTACCTCGCTAGCGCCTTAACAAGCTATGATAATTTTAACGTTAATTACCACATAAGTGGTCATAAACAGTTAATATATCGAGAGGAAGCTTATTATGTAGATCTTATTCCAAGAAATGAGAA
The DNA here is from genome assembly GCA_907163375.1 of Prostheceraeus crozeri. Taxonomy (NCBI): domain Eukaryota; kingdom Metazoa; phylum Platyhelminthes; order Polycladida; family Euryleptidae; genus Prostheceraeus; species Prostheceraeus crozeri. Next base: position 27,762 of record CAJQUW010003202.1, read on the forward strand.
GACGTTGGTGAAGAAGATTGTGATTAAGCCAAGAAAGACAAACATGACTCCTGAAACATTATTGAAGAAATTTAATTATCTCCTTCGAGTTGATGGTAAACAAGTGGCAACATTGACTTATATTAAATCATCTAATCATATTGCAATAAGTAAATTAAATGATGATGATCTAGTATTAATTTGTTCAAAAGATTTTCATCAGTTCTTGCGACATCATTCTGCAGCTGTTCATGGAAAATTTAATATGCAACATTTACCATGTGAAAGGTCAAATCAATTTGATACAGAATGGACCGTATCTTTATACAGAAAGTGTGTAGAGCCTTTCGGTGGTATCTTACATGATACAAGAGTGCTGATGCCTCGCATCATTACTTCAGTTAAATTGGTTGTAGATTATTTAAATGAAGTGATTAATGACCAACATATTTCATTTTCTGAAAAAGAAGGTACTTTGTCTCTCACTATAAGTGGAAAAGGTATTGAACTAATTATGGATAAAACTCTAATGGACATTTTGGGTTTTGACCAAAATATCTTTAAAAGTGGTACTGTAACCAAAGCTAGCGCAGACATGTCGCTATCGCGTCGTATTAACTATTTTCAGATATATTCCAATATTGGTGAAGATGTACGTGTGGGAGATGTTGAAGCTCCATTGCTAGCAATGATACCATACCAGCCAAAGAGCTGCAGTATTTTATCTGAGCATACTTTCAAGAAAGTGCATTATACAAAGCTGAAATCAAACTACATCCCACAAATTGATATTGCCATTTATGACGATGCTGGTGCGTTGATTCCTTTTCATAAAGATGCTGTGACAAGTATCACACTCCATTTCCGAATGAAGAGTTAATGCAAACGTATGCTAATATATTTTTCCAATGTGAATAATATGGAAAGTGAAAATAAGGACTCGTTTCTAATCTACTTGCCCAGTAATGCTTCTATGAATAAATTTCCCAAAAATAAACCATCAGACTATCGAGTAGAATTAAATCGCCCACTGCATTTAGAAGGTGAATGGGAGGTTGGCGTTTCTAGTATTTGCTATGATAGCAATATTCAGAATGTGAATGATTTGGAAGAAATGATATTGACTCCTCGCACCCATGATGGAATAACGATGAATAATGCATTTCAGTTCCCATACAATTTAACATCAGATGGAAAGTGGAACTATGAATGGATTCAGATAAAATCAGATTCTTATGAGCCATTTGGGAATGAGAAAATTATTAAGGCATTCAACAGTGGTAATACTTCCATCATGAAGAATAAAAATCAGAAAGCTTATGAGTTTACTATCTATCATTGGAGTGGGAGACAGTTCCTCCGCTTTCATTCTTTTACTAAAGGTCTTACGCTGAGGTTGGATAGTGAATTCTATCCGCATCTCGGTTTTGGTCATGGACTACATCTAACGTCAATTGCTACTGCAAATGTTAGAAAAGTTTATTCAAATCGAATCAACAAATTTCATTATAGATTTAAAATATTTGATGAAGATGTTGTAGAATGCGAAGAACGCATCATTTTGAAAAAGCGTGGTGTTCAACCTTTATCACTTATTGAGTTAGTAAAACGATGGAATGAGACTGTGGATAAGAAGTATGGAGAGAAAATTATGGCGGACAAAAATAAGTTGGTTATTCAGAAATATAATGACAAACTTACAGTTTATTTCTCTCCAACCTTGCGTCATTTTGTAAGACATTATACACCTATTATTGGAAGCGGTGTGGTGTATGCTTCTCATGAATATCACACTAAAGCTGATTCAGTTAATGATGAATGGTGGGTGGACATCTATGGCGATCGCATCAAGAAAATTTACCAGTCTTATGAAGAATCTAAAGTTGCTATCAATATAATGCCGCGTCTATATCATACAGTTGAAAGCTTCATTCATGTAGTAAATCCTTATATACAACAGAATTTGAAGCATGTGATGAAAAGTAAATATGATGTAAAGACACACCACATTTCGTTTTCAATTGAAAATCAACGCGTTGTTCTGAGACTGGGTGATGACATTCAATGTCAATTGAGTAAAAATTTGAAAAAACTCTTTGGATTTTCAATGCTACAAACTGTGTTTGCTGCTGCGCATACGATTGGTATAGAAACACCAATGACACTTGATAAACATGAACAGCACCTTTACATTCAAAGTGATTTGATTCTACCTATTTCTGTTGGTGAGAAAAAAGAATACATTTTACGTGATTTCATTCATGATAAAGACGCTTCATATGGAATAGTCGAGAAGATGTTTGAATCTATTTTCTATCATCCCGTCGTCAAACAAACTATACCCTCTATTGCTATCAAAATTACCAATGGTTTACAAGAGTGCATCCATGTGAAAGATACTAAATCCCTCATAACGTTAGTGTTTCGGAAAACAAAGTGAAGTCTTTATACAACATTTATTGAAATATGTACATGAATGTGAAGGAATAGACTTTATACAACATCCACTGAAAATATATACATGAGCGCACTTCAATAAACATTGTTATATACAAAAAGTCTTTTTACTTCGTGAAGGGTGGAAATATACAGGGATAGGAAAAATGTCTTTCAGTGGAAAAGTCATCACATGGGGAATGTACAGATGTGGACACATATTCACAAGGAAAAAACAATCTCATGCGATACATAAAACAACAATGTTTATCTACAGAAATCAACATCAAAATACTAAGTTAAGGATGATTATGCTAAGACGTCTCCTGAATGTGGTAGTGTGAGTTTAATTCTTTTGGGTGGTGGTATGTTTGTGTCAGGATGTCCATGTGGAAGAGATATGTTGTGTTCTAGCCAGCACCTCTTATCCTCCCATGCTGAAAGCGCCCGTTTCCTAAAAGTATGAGTTTTGATCTCATGCGACTTAGATTTTAAGATTGTCATATTGACAAACGTTATATTTTTATTTCTATAGGCTTTCCTGAAATTCTTATGTTTCATGTTAGAGACCAATGATCTTGATATGCCTTTAGCGCGCTTAATGCTATCATCACTATCCTTTAATTTCATAGAATACATTTTAGGGCGGAGGAGAATCATTTCAGCTATCTCCTTCCCTGCTGTCTCATCCTTAAAGCAGCCAAGTTTTGCCTTATTTTTGATGGAGTATAGTGGATGATTAGCAGGATAATTTGATGTATCAAAATATCTTTCTAAAGATTTTCCTACTTCATTAAAATTTAAATCTTTTTGAGTGGTAATACCTAAAAAGAAACTATCTGTGTCACCACCCAACAAACGAACCTCTTTTACGAGAGGACACGGTTTTAGTATTTTATAGAAGAGTTGATACATTTCAAGCTTGGAGTAATCTAGAACAGCTTGACCAATATAGATGGGTTTGCACAACTCAACTTCAGATTTCATCATTTTAATACCTACAAGATCCTCATCGATTATGTCTCTATCGATGAATAGAGGTGATGAGGTCAATTTGTGATACTTTTGATCATCATTAACTAGTTTGTAGTTTACGCGCTTTCTAACATCCTCCATCGTCTTACCAAATAGACTGTTGTTCTTATATTTATAAAAATCTTTTTCAAAATTATTTTGGGCTAGTGCACGTTTCTGACTGTTACTATCTATGTAGGGTTTGAGGAAGGCTTTCTGTCTAAATTTAATAATGCGGTGAACTCTTTTTAAAATCATGCCCATTTCTAAATAAAATTTTAAGATGCTAAAGTGGACTAGATAGTTTTCCTTATCATATTGAGTGAGTAAAAGTTTGCGGCAAGGCTTATACTTGGGTTGTCCACATGATTCTAAATCTTTATGAAATTGTTTCATAAAGTCGGAAAACATATCTTTACTCACTTCACCTGATTCGGGTGCGAGTGGAAAATCTACGGTTTTATGTTTAATATTATTTGGATAGATTAGATCTATCTCAAAATAATATCCCCAATCACCTTCATCTGGAATTGCTAGTATGTTGGAAGGGTTGGAGAAATGTTGAATTTCACTATCATCTAACCAGCTAAACTCAGAGTGAGGTAGCGGTTTGGATAATGAACTACCATACAAATTATTTTGGTCATAATACTTCAGATGAGTCTGGTCATTGCCTACTATTTTTGATTTTAACCTATGTTTATTTACAAATGTGAGACCACCGCGAATTCCTCGCTCAAATAAATTATACATCTCTGGATCTTGTAAGAGATGAATGGTCTCACCAGTCATTTTAAAAGCAGACTTAAATGACATGGCTGGCAGACTGACAAAGTGGACGGGATCTAACTTATCTTCTTCTAATGCCACTCGTCGAAACTCCTGAAATACATCAGCCAGCAAAAATACATCTAACTTAAGGTAGGCAATCATATATTCACCAAATGTATGGCAGTCAAATTTTATCCATGCATCTTGTGCATGATCATAATCTTCGGTCTTACATTCTGCGCCGGTCAAATCATTTTTAAATTTATCTATGGGCGGAAGAGAAGTCTCGCCGAGTTTACTAATTGCATCAAAATATGCATATGGAAAGACTCCTTTCCGTGTGATGACTTCATCGGTTAGATTTGGATATTGTTTCTTAAGATTTTGTGTTAGTGGAAGAGACTTTAGATTTTGCACGAGAGAGGCCAGTGATGCAGTCATAAATTGGTAGGAATCTAAAAATTTTATATCAAAATAGACCGTCTTATTTTCTTTAGTTTTATCGACAGGCACTTTTGCTGTCATGGCCATAAACTTCTCTCTCGTTTGTGCTATTACATCAAGCTTCCACTCTTTCATTTGACCTAAACCTCCTTTTATTATCATATGGCTGTCGTAGCCCTTGAAATTATGGAAAATGACGGGTAATGTACGCCGCTTCATCCTCAGCGAAAAATTACATTTTGAACAGAGTGCGTTTCTAAATTTACCAGTGATGTGGTCATGGTCGCGCACTTTCTTAATCTTATCATCGTCAAATGTTTTCCTACATTTGGGGCAAACGTTGCAACTATCAAATTTTGCTTGATCATCTGCTGTCATATGCAATGATCTGCGATAGAGTTCACCATCATACTTTTGTTGAAATTTTACAGCCTGTTCGAGAAATTGTAGGAATTGGTAAATACAATCCTCACCTTGCCAGACGTGCATTTTATTTTTTCTATTTTGGAAATGGTCATGCCATACTTCATAGCAGGAAATGGCTGCTGGTCGATGGATGTTATCATCGATATAACATTCGATGTCAGCATAGATGACACGAAGAGGACTTAGTTCATCGCCATTCTCTCTATATGAAAACTCCTTATCTTTGGGCATGCGTTCCATTTGCAGTTTACCTCGCTTACACCACTCATAATGAGTTTCAAATTTGTTTTTACTCCTAAAGTTCCGAATGCATCTGTCACAGTAATAAATCTCTGATGAGGTAGAATTTCTTAAGTGGTGGTATAAGCGAGAGATTTTGGGAATGCCGCAGTAGTGCCATTCCTCACTATCATCCTGTCTTACTAATA
>CAJQUW010003203.1:0-461682 GCA_907163375.1 Prostheceraeus crozeri
GGAACGAGGTATGGTAAGTCGCGGGAAAAAGGGTCGGGAATGTTTTTCTGTGTGTTTCTATTTGCTTGGTGAAACTTTATTCTGCAGTTGATCAACACGTTTTGGAATCAATTAGTGATCTATTTGTTGAAATACAGTAGTTTTTGTGAAGTCAGATTCTGACGGTACTAGACTTTTCGCTCGATCGGAAGATGTTCGGTGGAGAGTCGCAGAAACTGGAGGGCCATTTACTTTCACACTTAGAGCATCGCAACGGCTATTACTGTCTGTCAACTTGTCACAAAGTTTTTGGAAAAGTATTCCATATTCCAGTGTGAATTGTCTTCCAAATTCCTTCTGTCATTTTAGTGAAAAAATCAATCAATTCGCTCTCTCGTAAGAATGTATTTGCCACCATAGTTATAGGGCATTATGACTGGACTGTATAACGGCCAATTGATGCATCACTACTGTGTATTTAAAAGCTAGTTCAGTTGTTGTAGAAGGCAGCGTGCAAAAGCATATTTAGGTGAAAAATTCTTATACTTGTTTTGTGTTGAGTGGTAATATTATGTCAACAGGACTTTTCTATCAGATAAATTGACTTTAAGTGATGCTGACTGCTGGGGAGGAAACTCATTGAAACTCGTGTGTATGAAAATGTTTGCAGGTTCGCTCCTGATAGGCTGACTGACCAATTGTGTCTACACGCAAACGAGAGGAGGCACAAGAGACGGGGATATCTTGATGAATTGGTGTTTGTGATGATTGCAGGTGAGAATGTTTAGACATACTTAATATTTTGAAAAGTAACATTGGAAATTAGTCTATGGGTTTGTATTTTAATTTCTACTTTCCTTTTCATGTCTTCAAGCATTTCCTCAGGGCTAAATGTTAAAATCAATTCCGTCATTTTTAGCTGTGTCTCAAGACACTCACATTCGCGTGATCCTCATTCTAAATATGTCTCGAAGAAACACAGTGTCTTATGTCCTTAATTATTAGTTGTTATAACACAAGTAACGTTCTACTAAGAAATTACCAGATTAAAATAGGGCAACTAAGTGCTCATTGTGGATTAGAACAAGTACAACACGATAGTTGAGGAATGCTACCTGGTAGGTTGAACGTCTTATGTGGGCGAGAGTACGTGTGATTTGATTAGATTATGTCATGTGACGGAAAGGTTTTGTTGATTTGAGTATGCTTAAACACAGAGGCTTGGGGTGGTTGGTTTAGGAAAATTGATGTTACTGTTAAATATCGTTTGTTGACTGTTGATTTCAATTTTTGAATGTTCTATTATCTTCTCATTACTGTCTAATTGTACATTTTCTCTGATTCAGTGAAATTATTACTTCATTATTTTTGTTAATACTTGCTGTCTATCAGGTGTATGAGTTTTTCGCTATTTGATGCAGTTTTGAATTGGGATGTAAGTATGTTTTAGTATGTGTTGCATAGCTTCAAATATGATTTTTGGCTTGTTTTTGTCATCCACTTACGCTAAAAGAAATGGGTGTTCCAAATTTGTCTAGAAAATCATGTTCTCCAAATTGTCGAATAATATATGTCTGGTATAATCTATGCGACTGATCTCAAGCAAAACTTGACAGGAAGTATAGAAGTGAACTTTTGCTTTTTTACTGCATGCATACTATATTAAACGAGTGTTCAGTTTCAAATAAAACAATATAATACTACCCTTGATCTCTAAAAAAGGAAACTGCAATCCAGTTAAGCCTTCCCCTAGGGCGTCTAATCGATTGTAGCACCTTGCCATAGAATACAGCCGGTCATTAAATCTATCCTCTCCACCTACATTCAAAGCGTGAGACCTTCTAACGAATATCAATCAACATATTTTGTTGAAGTGATGACTTTGATATGACACGGAAGCAAGTTATTATCAAGTTGAAAACCATTGATTGGTATGTCTTAAGACCCACCAAAGCATCCCAAAACAATTACCGGGCATGTTATACTCAAAATTCGCTATACTCCTTCAGTTGACCAATATACCGGTATATTGTGTCAAAAAAACTATTCAATCGCATGGGATTGGTTTACCTCTAATTTCCGAAACTATACAAGACAACAAATGCTCTTTCCGTGCAGTCGAATTATTTTATTATCCACACTTCTTGAGCTCCTTACATGCAAAAAGAAGCACATTTTTACTTTTAGTGCTTCATGACTGGAGGGGATTGGGGGGAAAATAAGCCCAGTTCTTAATCGCTTAGACAAGGCATTTGTTCATCTACACTCTACAGCTTCTGTGTTTCGAGATGCTCTTTGATAGATTCATAAGTTAGTTTCTGTGAAGCAATGTAGGCTCATCACATGAAAGAGTTTCAATTTTGAGTATTGCATTGGTTGTCTAGGATGATTGAGTAGATAGAGGATTACTCGATTACATTAAAATCGAACCCTGTCAAGTTAGCGCTCTTGAATTTTCAGTGGTGCCGCTGAAACTTCAGATGGAAATTGCGCATATTCCTAGAATGCGAATATGCATGTATGCATAGTCAGTCAGAAATAAACGAATACCCTGGATGTTAAATGTGAGACATAGTTGCGTAATCATTATAATGTGTTTTACATTTCTCCATAGAATTAAATAGGACACTTTTCAAATGTTGACGGTCGGACAAGTTATGAGCATCTTTTACAACAATCGCATGAGAATGTCTTTTACGGACATTAAGCTGTTGACTATTTCCACTGGAAATATGTATGTGGCAATTTTAAAGCTAATTTTCAACCTAGGACCTATATCTTAAAAGAGTTGTTGGACATACATCGAAAAGTGTATTTACCGAGAATTGGGCATTACCGCGCAATGAATGTTAATTGATTCGAACCTATAGTTCGAATGTCAGACACTTTTGAAACACATAACTAGATGATCATCGGGCTACATAAGGCTCTGAATTACGGAGAATACGATTTATGAATCTCACTCAGAAAACTATCGTCGCCGATTTTTAAAGTAAAATTGCATAATGGTCTGCTTTGTAGGCCTATTTGTTTGAAAGAAATTTGCTATGTATCTGTCTCTGTAATTTCAAATCTGAATGTGACAAATTAGACAAATTATGGTAATCTCCGATACGTATTTCATTGACCACCGGTCAATATCATCAGGGAGTATAAAAGATGATAACTTCAAAGCTATAACTTGGTACAAAATTTCAAAATGATATTGATAAGAGCCTACAGATTCCTTGTTTTGCTAAATGCAATCTGTAGGCCCCTGTCAATTAAGCATCACAGATAGTACGAGTAGTATCGCTTGAGCGGTATCTCAGTATAAACTATAAGTACAGCCTTTACTGAGTTCATTTTTGAAGTAATCATGTTTTAACATCGAATAATCAAAATAAGAGTATGCTCCATGAATGCATGGTGAAAGTAGAAGGCATTTGTAAAATATTGCAGAAAATTACAACAAATTCACGACAGCATTACCTATCGCTACAATTTTTTTAGTGCAATTTGCTGGCCTTTTTGGGAACCGCGCGAAGTCGGGAGAGGTGCATTAGAATCATATTGATCTCCTCCTTCTTTTAGTTATAAATTATAAATATATTATATTACATAATATAAATTGCTGCGCAATTTTGTCCGAAAGATGTGGTCGAAATGTTGCCAAATGGACACAAACATGAATGAAAGGGTTAATGAAAAATGTTCAGAATACGCACGTGTATTTTGCTCATGCATCACCTGCAAATTGTCGAACACACACATAGAAAGTAATTTCTTGATGATTGAAAGAGAAGAAAATTATTGATTGTCATGTTCGAGAGTGATTTAATATGTACACATTGGAGTGCAAAATTTGAAGTTGCGTTATCAGAATTCAGCAAATCCAGATAGGATTACACATGTACGATGGCTTCTGTCCGCGGAGAAATTTCCTAATAATGAGGACTTCATGAAGGAAATTTTTGCAAGATTGATCTTCTCGTCGGATAAACAAATCTATTGAAGCCTAGAGAGGACAATAGATAATTAGGATGGCACCAGCCTGGACAATGACAGCGGGTTATCTTGAGATAGATTCTGATATAAATGAGGCGTAACCTCACTTTTTCACGCGGAGTATGATCCACCTTAGAAAAGTCACTTCTTTGAAAATTAATGAAATAAAGTCTGTAGATCGCAGGAAGGAAAATTATAAAAGTTGATCGAGTGACCGCAGATTTATGATTTTTCGAATGTTTTTTAGAACTGGTCTTCATAACTGATTGCAGGAGATCCTGAGCAGAATGATGTTCAAGTTTACCTCTAAAAGATTCTGTAGGCGATTTTATGAGTTCATTTTCAATGATCCGTCATGTCTCTGATTTTCAAAGGATGATGATTCTATTGGATAAACTCTCTTTTTTGAACATAAGATGCCATGTTCATGCTGCAAAATACTAATTTTCTTTTGTTTATCAGTTCATCAATCATTACAGTGTTCTATTCATTGAATTTTTCAGTACTAATTGACAACATAGCAATTTTAATGCGATGTCTACACGACATTGAAAATAGACGCGTATTAACATTGCTATTGCTGAATATAGACATCACGATCAGCCATGCAAATTATAAAGGATTAGAATATCTGGGAATAGGCCAAGTGTTTATTTTGAAAGAAAATATAAAAAATGTTCGAATTAGACAAATTATGTTAATACCATACTTTGTCTAATTCGTACATTTTTTTATATTTTCTATTAAAATAAACACTTGGCCTATTCCCAGATATTCTAATCCTTTATAATGCGCGGTCAAGGCATTTTTTACATGCAAATTATATTTAAAGCAGATTATATCAATGAATCAGGCCATACATTATATGTACAGAGATATACCTATAACTAAGATATCCATGAAAGGAATATGTTTGGCATAGAAGTGAAACTCATCTGCGTGATGTTAAAAAAGTAATGTTAAATATCTACGGTTGAACGGTTTCAATTGATTCACTGCTAAAATCTATCTGCTCAATCTAAAATAACTTTACATAGAAAATGTTAAATTTTTTACTGCATTGACTAGATATAGACATATTCAACAATATATCAATCATGCCTAGATTTTGAAAGCATAAATGAGTCGCACAGCCGAGGCTGTAAGGATCATGTTTCACCATGATCCGCAGTGTAAGAATATCTCTGAGAGGATTCGTCGGAATAAGAACATTGATGTTCCTCTCTCAGATATTCCTTTCAATATCATCCCACAAATGCGCGAATATGAGCATTTCTAACTGGCTCAAGTAAATTTATTTGTACTTTTATCGCATTTTTGCAGACACATTTTTTATATGACTTTTGCTTGCCTTTAGCTGTATATATTTAAGTGCTTGTTGCCATCATTTATGGTTTATATAATAATACCTATTTACATACGGTTGATAAATTTTGCTTGGCTGACTAGAGGCCAGTAACTTTGCTGATAAAAAAAAGTTAGGCATGATTACAATTGTAGTGAATGTGTGCTATGATTCATGCACATGCAGAAGTCTGAAAGTTTCTGGCTATATACATAGATAGTGGTCCTTGTTTCAGTAGCCGGCAACAACGACGATTGTTGCCGGCTCTGGGCAGGCATCAATGAAATAATGCCGCATAGCATTCACTACAATAAGTATTGTGGCATTTCATTTCAGTTATAATTCACTCATACGATAATGAGAAGAATTATTATAATGTGCTGTTTCATCATGAAATTTTGATAAAAATCTAGGCCTCTGGACATAAGTCCTGAAATAACAAATGCTACACCTAAAACCATGTGACACAAGAAATATAAAAGAGAACCAAAAGAAATCAAGAGTCAAAGTAACGCGGTGCCCCAGCCAGAACCAGTTCATACCTGCCAATTTCCACTATATTCAGAGATAGAAGTACTCAGGCATTGTGGCGCATCAAAGCGATTGACATTTTATTCTTGATGGCCTCCCGTGCTTCAGAAATGGTCGCTTAGGTTTTTGTGGAGAGTCTAGAAGCATGAGAAGTAAATGAGACAAAAATTGTGCGGTCAGCCAGATTCCACTGATTCAGCAGATTTCTAACAGTCTACTTTTATGAGTATGCATTTTTTCAAAACACGCCTAGAACGTTTTTTATTGATAAGCATTATGAATCAGAAACGCAGAGTATTAACTTCCTAACATCAATTATTTCCTTTTTCAGGTGTTCGCATCACACGTCCCCGCATAAACGATATATCTGCACCTGGCATCAGCTATAATTCGTGCGATGCTGGCACGATCGAAGTTGAATCTGATTTTACATTTCTCGAAAATTGTTCATCTGAAGATTCCGGGAGGGTGTTTATAGTGAGGATGAGAAAAAAAGGGTCACTCCGTTTAGTAAAGCTTGTAATGAAATAGTTAAGATAAAAGTATGCGCAGCTATCAGAATTAAACACAATGGTCATAGGTTTTTGGAGGCTCGAGCAAGTTGGTTTACAAATAATGATATCCCTCCGTCATGAAGTGATGGCCGCATGTTTCATACAAAAGTCGTGCATGTATCATAGGCTAATTCACGCATGTATAATTACATGATGAAAACTCTGTTTCATTGGCCTGGCCATATGGAATCAGTCAAAAAAGGCATCCGCAAGTGTACAAATTATACTCGTAGTTCTACGAATTATAGTCTACTGCAGTCGAACCTCTGCATACCTACCTCTACAAAGTGAATCTCTCCTCATAATGAATTAAATTTTTGATACCAACAAAAATGGCATGCATAGATAAACTTGATGTGACACTAGCATAATCCAGATGGGTGTATACTAGATCCACCAGGATATTCAGATTAAGATGTTTTGATAAAGGGATGAATCATCCTCCAAGTCTCTTTATTATCAAATTTTAACTGTGTTATCGTCATTAGGACATCAGATCTTGTAAGGCAAGCGGACAATAATATATAGCTTTGAAAATTAGGCCTTTATGTAAGTAATTATATTTTCTAATAATGACACGTTTCTGGTCAAGTATGATCAATTGCTCCACTATGTCGAAAGAAGAATCCTTTGTAATGTATTTTGAGCTTAAATTCGTATAGCAAAAACAAAAGAAAAATGATAAACTCTCTCCACTTAATGAATATCAGAATATCAGATGACGAGTGCACCGTCAATAACCGAATGTATCTAATTGTGTGCACAGTGCGTTCGATGCATCATCTGATGAATACAGTCAAAAAATATAAATCACTTCCGTTAGTTGACAGAAAATTTGATGGGTGTACGGAATTTCCAAATTGAAAAATTTTATTCGGCGATTGCGAGCGATACACTAGGCAAATCAACCATTTTTGAGACAGCCAGTCATTTTCTTCTTCTGTCTTTATATATTCATGAACACAACTTTTGATGCGCATTCAGCATACGATGTAAGGAATTTTATACTGGGGAAGCCGGAAGACACACAATTTCAAATGCTACATAAACGACGCAAATGTAATATTACTCACTTCAGAACCTAACTTGGTTGGTTCCACATACGTACCCTTATCATACACGGATTATATTTTCTAACTTGGTTGACTGGAACACCCTGCTACTAAATTTGATTAAAGAATTAAATTTTAATTCTTGGATTTGTGTTAGGATGCCAACTTTTCAGTATTGTGAATTATATAGATTCATGCCCAACTTTGAATTTGTGGCGATTGCTGGAAGCTATTCAGCGTTGTGAACGTGTTTCAGAATTAGATATCATCAATCTTATGATAGAAGTATTTTATGTCTCACTTCATCGAATAGTTTAGTAGGTTATAGTTAGCATATTACAGTTAATGATCAATTTATTTCTTGATGGTAGACCATTAACTCGTATTTTAAAAATGCCTACACTCTATCCAATCTTTTTCGAAAGAGGTAGGTCCGACAGCAGTAATATTATTCCTGCTTGATCGATTGACTTTTGGTGTCCTTTCTTTGTATTTCGCTTCGAAATTCTATGTCTATATTATGGTAGTGCTGTTTATCTTTCCAGATGTTCATTTGGTGGATTCTTCCTTCGATTTGTCTGGTCAATAAGCTCAGTAACGTCTGGCATGCTCTGAAGGACTGAACTATCTACCGCTTCAGCCAGCTGCCTGCCAACGCCTTGAATCATCGACTTGCATGGTAAGTGCATATGAAGCTTATTGAGCACCGAATTTCTTCTAATAATCGCCCATGGCGTTCGTTTATCGAATTTGTCTCAATTTACGATGAGGGATCAATAGAGGGTGGTCGATTACTGGAGGGTGTGCGATTATTCCCAAGTTCCTTTTAAGTTATACATCAATAATAACACTTGGAATTCACGAATTATTTGAAAATGCTACTATGATAGGTACTGCATGTACGCAGGTATCAGAAAATAAATTCCAGCTTTTATCACAGTATGTTTTTGTATTCTACAAATTCTTTCATGTATGCATCCAGATTAAAATCTTACAGAGACAAAGCGTTAAAAACCTAAAAAACTGTACAAACGGTTTCACTTCTTGTTCTACTTTCACTTCCAGAATGTCAGGCTCATGTCCAAAATCGTCAAATATGACGTGCTAAATAAAAGATAATTTAATCTTGTTAAAAATATTTGTAGATGCTGTCATTGTTGTTTAAAATGTTGAATTTTTCATAATACGTACCAAAGCAGAATATCACAAAGTACTTATTTGTAGGTCCCAATTCAACTGTAGCAGCACCTTTGAATTTTCACATTTAAAACTGACATCTTGTGTTTTCATAAACTCCCAACTTTGGACTTTCGATGCGGTTATTTGGCTATTGTTATGTCAGTTTCAAATGTGGAAATTCGAAGGTGCTGCTACATTTGAATTGCGCATAGGCCTACATATATCAAAAGTACGAATAGGGCTAATAAACGCGTTTTGATTTATTTGTCTTGGTCATTCATATTTGATTAGTTTGTAATGCCAAGTAGAATAGATGTGCTTTGCATTCTATCTTGATATTGGCGATCGCGTAGATCGCCGAAATATAATGAAGTTGTATAAAAAATAGCAAATTATTATACTCATACTATTACATTCTATTACTCCCATAAGTGCATATAGCACCGAGTCAAATCAAATTTACAGTGAGTAGAACATTTTATGCTGGCAAAGGAAGAGTTACAAAGCTAATTTCTCATCGTAGAAAGTTGTACAGACTCCTCTTGAAATCCTGAAGAGATATTGATTCATCAATATGTGGCAGGAGCGAATTCTAAACGTCGATTGAACGTTGAGAGATGAAATGTTCCCGAGCTTGAACCATCTGTTCATCCATGGTTAATCTGAAACCAACTTGAATCATCTGTTCTACTTGGTGTTCCCAAACTAGGACTATGTGGAAGTGTACTTGACAGAACCTATAATTCATGACATTTACCAGTAATTATTCTTCAAAGCAATTTCCACCAAAAGCGCTACATCAGTAATCGTAGACTTTGCCAACAATTTCGCAAATCATTTGATGGGGTTTTTATGGATCCACATTTATTTCCTCCAAACCAATATCGATGAACTTAAATCTATTTTAAGGTTTATCTAAGTTAAGGTTATCTAAATGGAAAAAAATGGTTTCATTACCTTGCCTGAAATAACAGTGCAGTTTAATGGTTGTTATTGGAAAATTTAGACTACAAAATTTATGCATTTTAAGGATTTTGCAAGAAACTTGGTGGATGAGGAAAATTAATGCCATCAATTTTTAAATTTCTATAATACTGATGAAAGTGCATGGGCTAATGTTCGTTCTTACTCAGCACAACATAGGCTATTACATAATTGTGTGAACATGTACTGCGAGTGAAATCATAACGCGTAGGGTTTTAGTTTAAGCATCAATGTTACAAGCAGCGCATGAGACGGGAAATGGAGATTATCTCTGTTCAGGTTTTAGCTGGGGAGGCGTTGTCAGTTAATCACAACAAAAATCTCGAGAAGTTTGCAAGCAGTATAGCGAGACAACACAGATTTACAGGGAGAGAGTCTGTGAGCGAGAATGAGTCATCGAAGGCGGGCGGAATTATTGTTACGCAGAGATAGGTTTGCGATATCGCTTGGTTTTGGGAGACTGTAGCTGATATCGATGTACGTGTGCAAGCTGATGGCTGGATAAGACATGCAACAATGAGTCACGCTAGATAGTTAACAAGGAATTGTGTAGAATTTCTCTTCTGTGTAAAGCCAAGTGGAGATGGTGTATGTCAAGAACAACAGCTTAGGACCTACATTTTTGACAACGAAAAACAGTGTTGATGAAAACTTATTTTCTCATTGTCACTTAAGAAGTCGTGGCGAATAACACATTGGAGTAAATAGTCACGTACCTCACTCAGACTATATCTGACCAGCAGAGATCTGCATGATTTTTTTATGTGGATAGAAAATTCACTTACTGTATACTGTTATTGAGGCGATTAATAGATCCAATTCTGACATATCATAAATTATTTCAATGCTTTTCCATACCATAGACATTGGTAAGACAAATATTAACGGTGCAGAGTTCCTATCTCAATGGAGGCTTGCATTGTCAAATTATACGGACTTGGGCTCCATTCGTCGCTGATTAATTTTCGATTTTTTGACAACGTAGTACACTTATTTATATTAGTGCACATTATTGTGCTAGTACATGCGTCTTTGATCTATGTCACGATTATGTGTGTTGACGTTGTTCAAACTGTGTTGGAATTCTGTATCTCATTCATTCCGGTGCATGATCATGAATAGAACCGGCGAAATGTTAGGTCATACCTGACATCATAAGACTTTTCTTGAGCGTCGTGATACCTGTCGACTTCAAATGAAAATACAGGAGTACAGTGACGTTAAAGTCCAATAAATGCCATAGCGAAAAAAATTATTCATATATTAATGGCGATTTCATTTGTTGAGGGTTTCACTTTTCAGGTTTCCATTTCTTCCGTATTTCAGATATGACAATAGTTAATTTTTTTGAGTGTAGTGTTGTCTCAAGTATCAAGATTTGAATTTCAGAAAACTTTGAAAATTTTATTTAATTGCTAGAAAAACGTTGATATAGATCAAGTGTCGTTTGAAAAGAGGATGCTTTATGCAACAACTCAGGATAAAGTATGGAGAATCCCTCAATTAAGAGAATAGCAAATAATAAAAAGTATTAATATGTCAATGACCTGTAATTAAAACGAAAGTAATTTTTGATGATATAATGAAATTAAATTGAATTCAAAAATAGCTGATGCTGTTGTTGTTAAATATCTCGTCTGTAACACAAACCACGTCAGGGGAGAAGGGAGTTAGAAGTGCCTGTAATTTTAAAAAATAACAAATAATCTTTATTAATCATATTCTTTATAGTGTATAAAAGCAGAAATAGAAATGGGTAAAGTAAAGCAGAAACAGAAATGGATGAGGTAAGTAGGCCCCTATTCACCGGCATAATCCTGACATATCTGATATCGGGAGATAAATGTTCAAAATCTTCTACGAGTATCAAAAGCTATCTTTCTCCGAGCCGAAGGCGAGGTGAATGTATTGACTTCTGATACATCTACATAAAATCAGTGGGATAAAACATATTACCGCATTTCCTCTAATAAGCGCCGCAGCTTGGGGGTCAGCTTTTTAATGAACGCCGTCCTCTAATAAACGCCGCACCACTGATAGTAGAAATTCCCATTATTTTATATGTAATCATTCTATACAACTGCTCACGGTGGGGTTTTAACAAATTTAGTGCAAAATAATTCTCCATGAGGTCATTCAGTAATACATTTTATGATTTTACAGATCAAAATTAAAATCTTCTATCGAACTGTTTTTGAATAAATTGCGTACCTCCATGTTCATCAGAGTATGGCTGTAATGAAAAGGAGCATTTCTTTTATCGTGAATTTGTGGCCGTGGTGGCTGGAAAATACCTCTAACATGTTTCCAACCAACGTCATCTTCAAAAGTGTGTTATATCCATTTTAGCAGTTCAGATATCCTTAAGATACAACGGAAGCTGGTCCACACGGGAACCATTCACTGTGCATTTAGAGCGCACGCTTTTTCATCTACGACGATGCAGATGCATAGCATTTTCCGTTGTATTCATCATCGAAAGAGAAGATTAAGGGTAAAGATCTTCAGCTAGGAGCTAATCATCTCAAAAGTTTTTTCAGCTGAATCTCGTAAAAATGAAATACCGGCACTTGGTAGAATCGATTAGTGAGATTCGAGCTGAGTTGGAATCGATTTGATGATCATAAATACCGTATTTTCTCGAATAGAACTCACACATTATTAGAAAGAAATAGTCATATAACCCGCCCTCAAATAGAACTCGCACCGAAATTTATCGATTAAGATCAAAAAAGGCTTTTACGAGTTAATTATTAAAGTATTGCCATTGAGTGGCTATATTATTTTCTAAGAAAGAATGTCAATAATTCTTATTTTTCAACAGTTGACCTAGCCATGAGTTCTTGAATTCTAAATAATCCGCATAGCATATATGTACATATAGATCATGATGATTATCGAATAAAACTATTTGTTTAAGAAATCTAATTTCGTTGTTATCTTAAGAGGAGATTATCTTTTTCGTCAAAATGAAAAGAAATGATAATCGATAATAGTTCAACAAATTCTCATAGAAATCGATATAAAGCGATAAATGAAAACAAAATGTCCATTACTGTATCGTCACACAAGATCAACTTCTGGCTTTACATGTGTCTCGAGTTCCTCGCCACTGTTTCTCTTTGATTTCCTCCCTTTCGCATTCCGACTCATCAACAATGTACACAATGCCTGCATCTATTTACTAAAATATCGGAAGATCAAACACTGACTCAAAAGTTTATATGCAATATAACTGTGATTATACGGTATAACCATGAAATGCTATTTGCAGATTACAGTAGACTGCGAGCGACAATCATCAAAATGAGAACTTGCCAAAACTCATAACTAAACATGTCTCTGCTGAAGTAGGCCCAAAACTGGAACCAACCATTTGCTTTAGCAATAAAGGTAGCCATAGCTCATCAATATGTATTTACTGAATTTTAGCAATGACAAAAGTCAGCTTGAAGAAAATAAGTAGAAAGTTTCGGTTTGTTTTCATGTTTTTCCTCGAGTGTAAGCTTGGTTGTTCCTTTTATTTGGATTAATCTGGAGCATCCATTGATGCTTTTTAATGGTGGTTCGCAGTGTTTGGGGCTAGTCCGGAGTAACAGCATCAATTCTGAATTTTTAAAAAGACTTAGATTGTTAATAAATTTTTGAATTGAATTCTTAATTTCTAGGGTTATCTTTTAGTTTTGGGGCTAGTTCTGAGTTTTGGTTAGTTCTCATCTTAGTGGTTGCATGCTCATTAGCATGATCATTACCTTCTCATCCGGCAACCGGCACTGGTAAATCAAGCCAAATTTATATTCTATAACATTTTGCGATGATATTGTACATACTACTGTTAAAATTTTGAAAGCGCATGATATTTCTGACACGGTGGTCCAGAATGACGTTTAATTGAAAAAAATTAGAACTCGCATAAATCATACACCATTCGAAAACTCTTTGGTTGGCGAATATTTTTGGCACAATTTAGAAATTTTTTGTCGATATCTTTATGAGTAGTATAGAAAAATGTATCTTTGTACTTAGAACGACAAAATTCACGTGGGTTCTAAAGTTTAATGGTCGTTAGACGACATTTAACGTGTACAATTCAGGCTAATAATAATTACTTTATCATTGTAGATAAAAATAACATAAAAATAAATGGCCAAATATGTTCACGGCGACGTTAGTAAGTAGTATGAGTCATATATAGAGTTCTTTATCTTTTTAAGAAAATAAATAAATTCTTATTACATCTATATGAATGACACGGGTCAATTCGAGGACGCTGAGGATACATCTAATGTATTTTCATAGATGTACCATAGTAGACTAATTTACGATATTAAATAACTTTTGATAACCTAAAATTAAGTTCAATGAAATCAATTTGTCAAAGCTTGATCGAGATCATTATTCATGTACACTGAAGGCAGAGAGAAATATGAAAGATACAAGTGTGCGCAAGTTATTTGTCATTGCTATCGTTCCAGGCACAAAGGAGACATATCGCAATGTATTGTTACTGTGGAATTTATTGAAACTTACGTCTCCTCATACATTACATCCCTTTTAATTGTGAAGGGACTAGCGTGAAGGCACTAGCATACCGTTAGATGATTAAGCTGATGAGATGTCTATGTTAAGCTTTCAATTGTAAACACAATTTTCAAATGTGAAGGTGCATTGGAATTGAGCATAGACATCTAATTAGTTGCTTATTCGTCCACCTTATTCTCACGCAGTTTGTAGCAGATTGACATAGAATGTGCAGATTTCAAAATTGGTAACCTTTCAAAATTTGAAATGAAATTGGCAGATCTGCTGATCTTCACCATTTTCATTTCAACTTGTATCGAATATGCCCACGCACTGTAAGACACACGAAGAATGCAGTGCATGCGTTTGTATTTTATGCTTCTCCAAGACCAAAGTTATGCGAAACATTTCTGATGCTGCCCGCGAAGTGATTCGAAAATTAATTGTGGATATTAGTGACTTCGATGACATCAGATTTCCTACGTCGCTGTGTAGTAACTGTCATGCAATTGTGTATGAATATAAGAGGAGCAACTTCAAACGTGAAATACAAATTTTCGATTATTCTCAACTTGGAAACCTGCGTCTATTTAACGAGGAGTAACCTGAAGTGCATGTGTCTTGTTTGCGATATTGCACGAGCATCAACAACGTCAAATTTTGGACTGTCAAATTCTGTTATACACAAGCGCCAACCAGGACCAAACATATGTGGCAAATGTTCCACTAAAAACACCGAATGTAGTGAATCTCTGTTCATACTGTCTTACTGCGATTGGCAAAGGTAAACCGCATACATGTACTCAAGCTACGCGACATGAGAATCTATTATCCTTCGCTGCGGATTCGCCTAATTCAAGTGCACCACGACGTTCAGAAGAACAATTGGCATCTGCGATTATAAGACAGAAAGTTCGTGAGTCCGATGACACTTCGTTCAAGCTTTCCTCGATCAGAGGCTAACCCTTGAGGGTCGATGTTTCCAAGAGCCCGCAGCCTGAAAAGGTAACAGCTGACGACATGCAGAGAATTCGTTCAGATTTAAGGTTATCGACCAACCAGACAAAGGCTCTTGGAAAACACATTCGTTCTGCTTTCGGATCCAGAAATTCAACTGAGCCGTACTTGCGAGAGAAATTGCAACTTGTATCTCATCAAGTTGATGACATATTTACTTATGAAGTTCACCAATTTGACTCTTCGGCGAGTAAGGCATCTTCATCGCTCCCAGTTGTGTATTGTACAGACATTGAAGCATTGAAAGATCGTGTTGTCGCCCACAGACATCCTCAGGGTGGCGTCGAAGTAGATTCAGTTATTGGTCTGGACGGAGGTGGATGTTTCCTCAAAATCTGTGTAACATTTCGATTACCTCATGATCCATCATCTGAAAGCACAACTGTGGTGAGAAGCAAACTATCCGATAGCGTTGCTGAGAGAAATCTGAAAGATACAAGTGTGCGCAAGTTATTTGTCATTGCTATCGTTCCAGACGCAAAGGAGACATATCGCAATGTATTGTTACTGTGGAATTTATTAAAACTTACGTCTCCTCAAACATTACATCCCTTTACTTGTTGTATGGATTTAAAGTTAGCAAACGCAACAATCGGTTTGATGGCACACGCATGTTCTCATCCATGCACGTGGTGCAATTCATCGAAGGAAAAATTGGATTCTCGTGGTGAACTGAGAACTTTGGGAAGTGTACGTCGTCAGTACTGGTCGTTTGTTGACTCGGAGAAGGACACAAAGAATGCCAAACATTTCGGTAATTGCATTCACTCACCCATCTTCAAAGGCCCAGATACCACTGAGGTAATCGATATAATTCCACCTCCGGAGCTACACTTGATGTTGGGCGCGGTGAACTTGTTATTTGTAAACTTGCAAAAGAAGTGGCCAGAAGTTTTGCGATGGGCCTCATCTTTGAATGTTGAGAGAGAGGCAATTCATGGCGGTGCTTTCGCGGGCAACGCATGCCGAAAACTCCTGAAGAATGTGGATCTATTGCAAGAACTTGCTCCCATTGAGCTGAGAGACTATGTTTGGGCATTTCGCGCCTTGAATGATGTAGTATTGAGTTGCTTTGGGGAAATATTGCAAAATAACTATATGGGTAAGATTGATGTCTTCAATCATTGTTTTCAAGCTTTGGGTCTACAAGTGACTCCGAAGATTCATGCCATACTGTTCCACGTGATTGACTTCTGTGATCGTAAAGAAACCGGACTCGGCATGTGGTCAGAACAAGCTTTTGAATCGGTTCATGCAGACTTTACACATGTGTGGCAAAAATACAAAGTGCCGACAACACATGAAAGATTTGCTGATCGTTTTCTCCGGTCCGTACAGGAGTATAACGGAAATCATTTTTAATCAACTGCCTATGAGCTATGAATGCATTATGAATTGAATTCATACTTTATTATTTTGTACTATTGAAATTCAATACATGTACATGCATATTGGAATAATACGTTTTCATGTAAGATGCCATAATTGGAGAAATGGAAATCGAATTGACCCGTGTCAGTTATATAGATGTAATAAGAATTTATTTATTTTCTTAGAAAGATAAAGAACTCTATATATGACTCATACTACTTACTAACGTCGCCGTGAACATATTTGGCCATTTATTTTTATGTTATTTTTATCTACAATGATAAAGTAATTATTATTAGCCTGAATTGTACACGTTAAATGTCGTCTAACGACCATTAAACTTTAGAACCCACGTGAATTTTGTCGTTCTAAGTACAAAAATACATTTTTCTATACTACTCATAAAGATATCGACAAAAAATTTCTAAATTGTGCCAAAAATATTCGCCAACCAAAGAGTTTTCGAATGGTGTATGATTTATGCGAGTTCTAATTTTTTTCAATTAAACGTCATTCTGGACCACCGTGGAATGATGTGCGAAATAACATGCACTACAAAATTGGTAGAATTCATTTTTCTATCACAAGCTTGATGAAGCATTCTTTTAGAGATGCTCACTAGAAGTTGCCATGTTCTTGTATGAGTATGTGACTAATTGAAACTATCAAATCTATCAGCAGATAAGAACATAAACGAAGGTTTAGGTTCGGAACATAAACCTAAATTTTCA
Organism: Prostheceraeus crozeri; assembly: GCA_907163375.1. Classification (NCBI taxonomy): domain Eukaryota; kingdom Metazoa; phylum Platyhelminthes; order Polycladida; family Euryleptidae; genus Prostheceraeus; species Prostheceraeus crozeri. Next base: position 17,252 of record CAJQUW010003203.1, read on the forward strand.
GCTTAAAATAATCATTACAACTTTTAGCAATGTAAAATGCCTATTAAATGTGTCATCTATCAATGTCGACCACATAAAAGAAATTTGCCTCTTAAATAGGTAAAGCAGGCTAACTCTGTTATACATGTGAGAAACGTTCACGTTTAGAAGAATTTGCAAAATGTCTCATGAAATGAAGGTCACCTAGTTAAAGATACGCTGACATGGAATGATACATTTACACCATGCGATCGTTTAATACTTTAACCACACCGTCCAATCAAACTTTTTTTGAAGAGTGAATCTTCAAGCAAAGCAACAATGAAAGAAGAATTAGATGATATTGAGTAAAAGGTATTAAAAGCATTTTAAAGGTGAAAGATGTCACCCTGCAAATGAGCAATCAATTACAACTTGACTGACAATATTTACACATTCCCGACAGACTTCGGCAAGACAGATGAGCGATATCTCTGGCAACGAAATCACCTCTGCAGCGGCATCCATAATTAAATCTGTAACTTCATCAGCAGCCAGTACATCGAATGTGGGTGATCCAGTCGCATTTTCCAGTCCAAAAGAAGGCGAAACTTCCTCTTTACAAAACACCTCCCAAAGGAATCAGGTAAGCACTAAGTCTATCCTTTTCCGTGCTTGAATTTTGATAATAATGAAAATGTACTGGAATATTCTCGAAAGTAAATCAACATTCAATATTCATGCTCACAAGTGTTGCATTTGATGGCTCCATCTCTTGTCAACAATCGATTAGCACAAACGCATGCTTCGTTTTATACCAACGACTACGCTAGTTCTAAACTAGGCTAAACTGGCTAAACCCAAATTTAACCTATAAGACTCAGAATTTTCACTTAATATTTTCATTCTTTTTACTTTATTTAACCTAACGAATTTGTTAGTTTTACGCAATTTTAAAACTGTATTTCTTGCTGTCATCAGTTTTTTTGAATCGCTACTCAACCCCTAGATGACCTTTCACTCACAAAATTAGCTTATTCCAGTCAAAACTTTTCATTCAATAGAATTCATTAAAGGAATCAAATTCATGATAAAACAAATTTCATTTTCTATTTCCATGTCTCGAAAGGTAAACAAGGCAATTTCAAGATGAAATTACATGACGTGTCAAACGACTTCAACTTAATAATTATTGGAGGACGAACAGCCAACGAAAGATAATTTTCTAATGTCAGGATGTGACAGAGGTGATGGAAAGAGTAGCATAATTTGGCATATTTTTCGGAAGAAAATGACGATCATTAGCTAACATTTTGTTGATCATGTTAAAACCTAGTTCATTAAAAAATTTAACTGTCGAATTGTGTCGTCAATTAAATGAATAATCGTCTCTGCAGAAGCTGAAGAAATCAGAAGTTTGCAGGTTACGAGTTACGTTTTTCTGGTTGATTTATACAACTATCTTATACAAGCTAAGATGTCTACATATTTCTGGGATGAAATTTCTGCTGCATCCAGAACAAAGAAATTTCGTCAAAAATAGGGCTGATGCAAGCCTTAATAACAAAACCAAATTTCGTCTTGACTGTATTCGCACGAGTTTACGGTGTGACAATGTTTGGTCAAGTGAACCGAGATAAAATGATGAAGTTTCTTGTCTCAGAAGGAAATGAAAGGAAAGTCATCAACCGGGTTACATGAGTTATTTATTTCTCCATATCTTTTTGAAGAAATATAAAGCTTAGCATAATTATTATATCTGCTCAATTCCTTAAATATTAACTTAATGTGACTTTATTGAACTTTTTTAATTACATTTTACTTGGGTTACCCTAGTGATCATTAATTCTATTTTGTTTCATAATTAGGTTGTTGTCACTCCCTGAGATAATGATTAATTGGTTTTGATACTATTCAAAATATTTCGCTACTATTTTTCAATAACATGAGTTTCCAAATTTTGAATAAGTTTGCAGTCTCTACACTTTCCGGTGTCTACGGACAATATCATGAACAACATCATAGAGTGGACATGATCATCGAATTCCTCACTGTAAATTGATTGGAAAATTTGCTTCTATTTTAAAATTGTCATTATCGATATTTGCTACTTATATATCCAAATTTCAGTAGTTTACATGATTCAATCCCATATTCATGATTGAGTTTCAAAAAATCAAGTACATTTGTGCATGGAACTGGTTGCATGGAAAGCCGCATGTGTTGTTGTGATCATAGCGAGTAAACAAGAAATCGGTAAAGTGGATTTTGTGGATTTTTGACTTCAAAAAGATTAAATAGGCTGATTTTAAACAGATGCGTAAATTATGAATTTGGCATCATCAATCACATCATCATCATCACTGCTCATCAAATTTTAATGTCGTTAGCGAAGCTCGAAGTTTAAAGCATTTAAGAATTCGCAGGACTGTGTATCGGTAAAAATTGCGCCAATTTTTGTAAATAACGTGGGCGTTTTCGAAGTGTCAATACTAGCCTACACCATCAACTACCTGAATCGATTCGTTGCCAACAGTCAACGAGATCTAAGCCTATAAGAGAATTCCCTATCGTAATTCTTATAGATTTTTGTTGAATATTCAACGATATCAATACCGGAAAATTTTCCATGGCAAATTTTGAAGTCTGAATAATGAGAAGATTTATTCGGAAACGTTTTACATCAATTTTATTGCTGATAAGGCTAAATCGACTTGATGATCCTTCGAGGTTCATTCAGAATATACGTTCACCATGGATGCTATCTTATACAGGTCCGAGAAATCAAAAGAAGCGGAGAGTTTTGTCTAACCTAAGAGACGCTGCGGTTGAAGGTTAAACAATCCTAATAATTTGCATTTTACATGACAGCAGAAGTTATTACTGTTTATGTCACATTAATGGCAGGAAACTCATTTAGAATTTTTATCGATGACATGTACAAAATATGCATTCCTCTCATTTGTCTTTCTGCCTTTCATAGCCCTTCAGTGTCTGAAAAAATATCCCATAGCCTACTCACATTGCCATTCTTATTAAGTTCATCTTCGCCATCTAGCGTATCTAATTTTCAGATATTGCCTCTGTAAGGCTACCGCACTGTAAGCTTATTTGATTTTGCAGATTGCAAGAGTGATCATCAAGTGCTATATTGACTTTCTTGTAACATGACGGCACCTTCATTCTTGAATAAGAATCAACACTTTTACTCAGCATTCACCTTAAAGACCAATTAGAGCAAGGGTCGTCAAAACTTAATAATTTGAACAATTTTCAGGATATCTAGTGATATACAATTTCAACTGATTGATAGTTTACTTTGCAGCTCGCAATCATTGCAATAAATGAATAGTCTTTGCATAATTGATTCGCAAATAAATTCCCTGGTGTAACAAACGGAGCAAGATTGCATGTGCACATGTGTGTTCAGCATGCTGCTTTTTAGCATTTAATTGAAATGTTACCTATATGAATCAAGAAATGCAAAACTTCAAAGTAATGATGAAAACAAATCTATTTTGGGAAGCAAATTACGTCAATAAATTTAGGCCTAATGATTTTAATGTTTGCACTATTTTGTATGTAACGTTTTATAACTACCGGTAGAAGAGAAAATATATTGTTAAATAATCCAAATACGTATACAAAAATATAAATTTCAATGATAATAAACAAATATGATAATAAGCTTAGATTATTCATAGCTTCTTAAACAACTTGCAATATGCTTTTCTATCTAAAAATTAAAAATGTTTCTAAGTAAATTTCTATATGTAAAGCTCTATAAATTTCAAAATAGAAACATTTCAAAAATGAAGTGTGACTGTGAACCATTTAGAAAACATCATAAGATTTTTGATTATGTATGCAACCCACATGTATTATGAGCAGGCAAATATCTTCTTTCGATGACCATCCTTCATAGTTTATAACCATACAGAGCCATGATAAATCGGATGTAATTAGGATAGGCCTATTTAGATTGCGATAATGTTACAGAAAAATTGCAATGATTGATTTTCGAAATTCACAATTACATAATATGTTCTAATGAAAATAATCAACGTTTAACTAGCAATCGATTTTTGATGTCAAAACTGTCAATGAGATCATGGTCTTCTGCGGTGTTGAATAAAATGCTTGTTTGGCCATGACACCGATCAACGTATTTCTATGAGCTACTTGTTGGCGATAAACATCTGATTATGGGAGTTGTATCATCAATCTGACTACAGCACTACAGGCTACTCGGACTCGAAAATTAAAAATATGAGTGGCAACAATAGCATCAGAAACGTCAATATCATAAAACATTGTACATATGTACGAGGCCTACAGACCATTTCACAAATTATTAAACTACTTATAAGTCTTCGACAAGAAACATGTGGATAGCCTGACTTAACCACTGCACCTTTCAGCAATGTTGTACGTCCAATGTACAATCCTCGACAAATTAAGTGACTTATCGACGCGAATAGCTCGAATGGAGCGCAAATCCGCACCATCAACAGCGGTGGAAATGGAACTCCCATATTTCACAGCGGAGGAGTCCTTGACGCGGATGCCTACCAATCTAGTAAGTACACGAATCAGTTTAAAGCCAAATTAACAAAGTGAAAATATCTCGATCATGACGTTAGAATTTTTGTAGTGACTTTCTTACAAATTTATAAATCTCATGTGATAGATATGAGATTCCGAGAAGTGAAAATAAATGCAGTCCTGATTGACAATATTTTGAAACGAGAATTTTTATATTTCCTGTCATTAAAAGTAATTACAATAGGGCCTTATCTGCGTACATGGTCCATGTATTCGTTGAATTAAGTCTACATAGGATAGGCTATAGGCCAATGATGTGTATCGTACTTTTGATTATTTTTCAATGCCTTATTGAAACATGCAAAAAACAACTGTATGTAGATTTTCACAAGGTCTCCAGTTGCTATTTATTTTTCCAGACTCCATGGATGATGCAGCAAGGTGGAGCAAACGCAAGGGATTTTGCGAATCGAGTCCTCAATAAATTAATATCCAAAAACATGCAGTTGAAGATCAATCGAACCGGCGTAAAAGGCAAATTTAAATTTCCTGCCAATCTTGAAACTGCTCTCAAGGGTGAGCTAACTAAAATTTATAATGAAATTTTATCAGATAGGCCAATGTTGAGAAGGAGAGAGAGAGAGAGACTGTGTGTGTGTGTATACAGCTGCAAAACTGTTTGCCCTAATCATGTTTCGATCACATTTTTGTTATCCATTATAAAATACTGAAAATAAACAGAAAACATAATTTTGCTTGTACTTTTTTGATAAATGATCACAACTCTATTCTAGTGCTTAGAATATACAACCAATTTGTCCAAGTGACGTTTCTAGACTCACGTCTATAAAACATCATTGTGAGTTGCGACTATGAGAACCAACAGCTATTACACAGACTACAGAAACATGAAAAAACAGCTCAATCATAGGAGGATCTAAATTATATGACTATTTTAATGATTACCTTACCAATTGAATTTTATACAGAAGCTGATGATCTCTTTGGTGCAATGATATAATTATATAGCATTTTAAACATCGATCAATGTCATGGAAACTGTAAATGTAGACATATTCATAAATCAATGATTGTCATTGAAAAATTAACAGTAATAAGGCACCGATAGGATTGTATGCATCTATAAAAGGCGGCAAAATATTTTCTAATTGAATTATTGTTATCGATAAAAATTGGTGATAAAATTGATAAATAAATACCCCAATTCATTATTCGTTGTGCAATTAGATATGTGATCAGATTTTCATCTTTTATTATTGAGTGAAGTTCTTTGATCCCATCAAATTTGCATCATACCGACTGTTTTAAAGCTTCTTTTCATATAGGTCATAACTGATTTTTATCTGACTATCAACGGTGATCACAGGTACAGAGATAGGTGGTTCATCCAGCGAGATCCAAGCAGATTTTTGCAATACCTGTTGATCAATATTTTTCGGATAGATGGCTTATTATAAGCATTTTGTTTTGAAAATGGAGCAGTGCGCTTGGGTCAATGCTCGAATGTGAATATCTGCCACAAATCTGACGTTGTGAGCCTTGGCGAGTTTTTGCTGTGAGATTTTTCATTAAACTAATATTAATTGTCAATTGGGCGTGTACAGTTTGGTTTCAGCACATTTTAGTTGTATACATTAGGCTATCAACTAGGCCTACTCGCTAGTCTGTGATATAATATCATATAAAATGTAAATTCATAAGTGGCATTTTCGAAACTTAATCGTAGATGAATCTCATATCGTATTTGAAAGTTCAGTTCATAATTCGCGGGAAGGTTCAAATCTTTCTTTCGATTTCAGATTGCTCCTATCGACTGTTTCAAGGAACAACAGCGCGGGATGTCGAAAACTTCATTATGAACTTTTTCAAAAACGCTCCTGACCGCTGTAATAATTATAGAAGAGAGAGAAATACATGATCCTCTTTTGATTGAACTTGGAAGTCTTTCTTGATTCTTTTTTCTAGAAATTACACTAACACCCTACTACTTGCAAATCAGCAAGTAGTAGGGTGTTTTTTTTTATAATGAACCTACGGTACCCGACGTCGTTCCGACCATCGGCCATGCGGACATTCTGTTCTTCGGTACGAAGTCGGTACCGGAAGTCGGACTGACGTATTTTTTTGTAGTGGGGATGCATCAGTGGCTTTGGAATGAGAAGAATGCAACAGAACATAGGCAGCAATTGACTTGACATTAATTTGGACTTTAGCTTGGAAATTATTAAAAGTTGTTTTCTTGTATTATTTTATTATTTATTACATATAATAAATATTTATCATAATGTTATTTATTTATATATATTATTATATGTTTAAAGATAAAGGATAGAGCACAAATTTACCAATCGAAAAGTGTTCAACTTTTAATATCGATGCATTGCGATGTCCTTCGGACAAACATGTTCACGATAAAAGGCAAACAGGATATGAAATTCAAAATCACTGAAAAGTCAGAAATGTATGAGAATTGAGATATAGAGTTTAAGAAAATGTGAAGATAACATAGCACAATAAGGCAAAAAGGTTTCATGAGTAGGAGATATCTAAATATTACAGTAAGATGGAAAAAAGACTCAAAACTCCTTAGTGTAATATTTAGATATCTCCTACTCATGAAACCTTTTTGCCTTATCGTGCTATGTTACCTTCACATTTTCTTAAACACTATATCTCAATTCCCATACATTTCTGACTTTTCAGTGATTTTGGATTTCATATCCTGTTTGCCTTTTATTGTGAACATGTTTGTCCGAAGAACATCGCAATGCATCGATATTAAAAGTTGAACACTTTTCGATTGGTAAATTTGTGCTCTATCCTTTATTTTTAAACATTAAAAAATGGACTTTTTCAACTCATATATTATTATATATATTATGATATTATACTGTATATGTATTCTCACCAAGGTGAGAATAATAAAAATGAGTTCAGACAATATTAATTGAATGCAACCAAACAAAATTCAACCAATGAAATCAACCAGGAATCGTGGCGCAGTGCCAACTTTGAGGCGTGAGGACTTTTCTCCTGCACGGATTTATCTTGGACCCAACGAATCAAAACTTTTGAAATTGCATTATCTTTCATCATGCAAAAATTCTCAGATATTTCCGACCTGGTAAACGTAGGCGTGAAATTGTGACTTAACAGACCGGACTATAAACGAAATATTAAAGTATATCAGTTTTTCATCTATCCTGCACTCAACAGGGACTTTCGGCCATAAGTTCATTATTCATGAATTTCTCCTTAGTCTGTGCTATGCAGCCCAATCCTCAGTCGGCCATTTTGCTCATTCCGCGCTGTAAAATCATGTGGGCATCATTAAAATTGTGAAACACCACCTGAGGAGTCAACCTTTGCTGACGCAACCTGAAATTGCAACCTGGACAAAGCGTTAGACGGTATGCGCCCGTCCAGTGACAATCATAGAGTAAGTATATTAGGTAGAGTAGCAATTCAGCATTTATTAAATCCCAAAGATCCCTAATGTGTATTGTAGCAGCAGATATCATCACCAGAATCGACTTATGCATAATCTATGTCACAATGGTATTCTAACGTTCTATGTCATAGTTCGCAATTTGAATTGTAGCTGTAGCCTACTTCAAGAGCTTGTTTTCATAACAATATTATAACTCAACAAACTCAGACGTTTTGCCTCGTTATATTGGTGAGCACGAACAAACAATGGATGCCAGCTTTTCAACTGCCGCTTCGTGCAACTCAGTATCTGTCAAAATTCCAGCATTTATGATCAAAAATATCAGAGCATGGTTTATACTTTGTGACGCTCAATTTTCAATCGCAAACATAACTTCATCTTTTACCAAGTCAAGCCATGTAATTGCTAATTTACCATCTGATGTCATATCAAGGCTGTCCGCTTGGATTCTCAAACAAGCAGACCGCGGTAAAATTCATTACGATGATCTCCAACAACAACTTCTACAGATCTATGATTTAACTGATATTGAGAGGTCGCATGCCTTACTTGAACTTCCAACATCGGGACTAGGTGACCGCAACCCTATTCAACTTGCAGAAGAGATGCGATTGCTTTCCTTAAAAGCTGATGGCTCTCAAGTCGATCTACTTGCCGAAATATTTATGCGAACAATTCCAAAGTTTGTAAGAGATCAAATGAACAACACGAATGGACTGTCAATCGAAGACTTGGGAGAACGAGGTCAGAACATTTGGCAGCATACCTCTTCGTCAACGTCACGGTTAACTCGACAAGAATAAGTGAATCTACTGTTTTTCATGATCCAACAATGAGCATTTCAGCAATGAAACGCAAAGTACATCATTCAACGAACCAAAACTTTTACCGAAGTTCGAAAAGAGCACAAACCCGAACTCCTCAGCTGAATGACGAGGGATTGTGCTATTATCACGAAAAATTTGATGATAGAGCGCAATCTTGCACTCCTGGCTGTGTTTACTCAAAAAACTTGAACAGCGGTCGTCAATAAACTCAATGGCGACCGCAGACAAAGACAGTTTATTCCTTGCAGCTGATCTCTTAAGTGGGATCAAATTCCTCATTGACACAGGTGCTTCTAAATCGGTTCTTCCACCGTCGTTCAAAGTTGATTCCTATAGGCTGCTCCATACGATGGACCACTGTCATTAGTTTCAGCCAATGGAGGACTCATTAAAATTCTCGCACGGAAACTGCTTAAGGTCACACTAGGTGATTGTGATTTCAAATGGACATTTCTCATAGCTGAAGTCAATCAACCAATTGGATCTGATTTTTTGGCTCATTATGAACTATTGGTCGATGTCGCAAAACATCGATTAGTGAAAGCCACTGACTTCTATTCCATTACAGCCACAGGCTGGTACTCACATGAGCCTAAACGTGGTCTACACTGACAAATTCTTGAAGCTACTTGATAATTTTCCACAACTTACTGCTCCTCAGTTCAAATCATTAACTGTTTCGCATGGTATACAGCATCATATTGAGACACGAGGTCCACCAGTCTGGTCTCGTCCGAGGCGTCTATGTCCTGAAAAACTAGCCATAGCTGAAAAAGAATTTCGTAAAATGGAAGATTTAGGCATTATTCGCCCGTCATCATCACCCTGGGCATCGCCTTTACACATGGTTCCGAAAGAAAACGGGGAATGGAGACCCTGTGGTGATTATCGACGACTGAATCAGCGGACAACACCGGATAAATATCCCATTCCTCTCATTTCTGATTGCACTGCAAAACTATCTGGTTCAACCATATTCAGCAAAATTGACCTTATCAGAGACTACTTTCAAGTGCCCGTCCATCCTGAAAGTATACCGAAAACAGCAATTACAACACCCTTCGGTTCGTTCGAATTCCTGAGAATGAGTTTTGGTCTTCGAAACGCAGCACAAACGTTTATGAGAGGAATGCATAAAGCTCTCCATGGTCTTGATTTTGTTTTTATCTATCTGGACGACATTCTTGTATTCAGTTCAGCTGAATCTGATCACGAAAATCATCTTCGAACTGTTTTCGAACGTTTGCAACAGCACGGATTAATCATCAAGCTAGAGAAATGCGCATTTGGGAAACCTGAAATTGAATTCCTCGGTCATGTCATCGATGCTTCAGGAATTCGACCACTTCCAGAGAAAGTGAAAGCAATACTTGACTTTTCAGAACCAAAAGTAATGAAAGAAGCGCAGTGTTTTGCTGGTTTAATTAACTATTACCACAAATTCATTCCTAATGCCGCAAAAATAATGGCACCAATTTATTCATCAATCGGCATCCGAAAAAAGTTCATTTGGAAAGAAGATCAAAGCAAAGCATTTATTGAGGCAAAAGAGGCTTTAAGTAATGCTGTAATGTTGAACCATACCGTCCACGGCGCAGAGATATGTCTGAGAACTGATGCATCTGATACTGCAGTTGGCTCTGTCTTGGAGCAAGTTGTGAATGGTGTTTCCCAACCTTTGGCTTTCTTTAGCAAAAAACTTATCGAACCAGAACTGAAGTACAATGCATTTGACAAAGAGTTACTCGCAGCTTTCCTATCGGTCAGACACTTCAGACATTATTTAGACGGAAGAAGTTTCAACCTTTATACGGATCACAAGCCTTTGGTCCAAGCAATTGACCGGATAGGCGATCCAAATCGGCCGTATCAAGTTACTGGCCTTTCATGAAAGTTACCTTTCAAGCGAAAGGTAACTTTCGTTAGGCTCTCCTTTCATTTTGGTATCAAGTTTCCTTCCTTTCATGTTCACTAACGAAAGGCATGCTCTTTCCGCGAAAGTGACTTTCGTGAGAGGAAAGTAATCGAACGTGTGTCACTTCAACATTTGCGACGTATTCATTGTGACTCCGACGCAACTCCATTGGTTGTCTAACCAATGAAATACTTCATTGGTCTCAACAATGCCTTTGTCTAAGTGAAGGTTTATGCATCCGCAAGCTAACCTAAGTGTAAAGAACGTGCTCGTCAATGGATAAGTCCGAGGAAAGTACAAACCTGAACGAAGTTCTGTCTCAGGCAAGTACAAAAGCCAAATGTACTCAGAGGGGGAAATGCAAACGTGTGTCTCCTATGACAAGTGCTGATCGTAGTTTATTAACGGAACTGATCAGGCCACACGTCAGCGTTATTGAGAGTACTGAGAGTGGAACGAGCATGATACTAAAAAAAACAGAAGGCATGGGAAGCAGTCAAATGTCAATATAACGCTAACTCGTCTTCAGAACGAACTTCAAAACAATTCAAGAAATCCTGGGACAATTTTAAAGTATCCGCGAAGAAGGCTAAGGCCGTTGAAAATCGAGAGATGACGCGGACCGGAGGTGGAGAGTTACCGAAGGAGGCAGATATTAGCGAAGCAGACAACACTGTGCTTGATCTCATTAGCCATAAGATTGATGCTTTAGTAAATGCCTATGACGATGATGCAGTAGACGAAGTCATAAGTAAGCCTAATGATGAGCAAGCCACAACATCAGACGGAAACCAAATTCCGGTAAGGAAGAAGTCAAGAGTAAAAGAAGCCGATTCGAGAGGAACTTCTGAAAATGTTCAACTGCTCTTGAAGTATGAAAGCGAAGAGCACAACCTGCGAATGGAGTATTGGAGACTGGAGATTCAATTCTTAAAAGAGAAACACGAACAAGAGATGACAAATTTGATGTCAAAGTGACTATTATGTTGATTCAATTGTTATTACCGTAATGAATTCATTAGATTATCACCTATGCTTTTTTCGAATAAATCTCAAATGTTTGAAAAAATTACATTTTAGTTTCTACTTCATTCAGAAAAAATGGGGCTATCAAATATTGCAGTCATGCAAATGAAATGATGGAAAAAACAAGCCGTTAGGAAGCGAATATTTTGTGAAAATACTGTAATTTCTTGTTGCTTTTAAAAACTAGCATGATTTCATGAAATTTGAAATTCATATTTTTATTGGATTTTTGACATGAAGGCCATTTGATATAATGAACACCATCACTTACATGAGCACATTTGAAATGGATAATAACGAAATTTTCAAGGTTCAGGTTCTATTTACAGAAGATAGGCCCTACTCATTTTGTAATTTCGTATTTTTCGATCAAATACAATCAAATTCATTCAATGCACATTACTTAAAGATGGTTTTTAAATTAAGACTCGATCTCTTACCATTAGTCTGTGGCATACATCATGACCTAGTCAGAACTAAATGCATCGCCGAATCTAACATACAAGTGTTATATAATACCCATAACAGATTATTTAATACTTTGGGAATAAATTATGCATTCCATATGAATAGAGTTACATGGGATGGAATGTATTCGGTGTCACAGATGAGTCACTAATATGAGACAACTTTGAAATTTTGGATCTGCTCCCCGCAAAAAATCCTAGATACGCGCCTGGTTACGCTATTACTAATTACTACAACTATTTTTGAAAAGCATAAATTTTTAACTATTTAACTGAAATATATACATGTAGAATCGACATTTATAAATACTCATACTACTATCCAGTAACTAAACGTATTTTGAATATAATTCTAACATAATCTTTTAAGCACATTAGCTTAGCATTAATAACAACTTTCAAAACAACTGATTTAACAAACATTATGCATCTATTTAGCAAGATATTCGTTGCAACACACACAAACCATGGACTACCTTATGTAGGATATTATCCAAAGAACACGATAAATTTACCATTCAAATGCTAGTGAGCATCAACTTTATGAAAAGTAAGTGTTTATAATATTCCGACGAACAGCATTTCCGACAACATCGGTTTGCATTCCTTGGACAAACGGTCCAACTCCATCCCAAATATGGATTCCATTTTCAGACGGTGCTTCTTCTTCCTGTAACATCTTCGTGATATTAAACAAAATTGCAGTTGCTACTATAACATTTAAGGAAGTTTCCAACTTCAATCTTAAGATATATCTTAAGATTAAGATACAGTTGATGCCAAAACTCGTTGATAAAGGGTCGGGACCCGGAACGTCCGAGTAGAAAACACACGTTGTTTTTATTCAATTTATTCAATTTTACTTATCGGCAAAAACTAAAGGGAGTGATAACCGGATTTTATTGTACATAAATCTTAAGATAGTCCCGACTATAGGAAATCTCCTTTTCCACTGACCGAAAATGCGTTCAACTGACATTCTCGTTTTTGTCAATGAGTCGTTGAATCGAGTTTCACGATTGTCAACGGGATCAGATAGTACAGTCATCAGGTAAGATCGACATGGATAACCTTGATCACCAATGAGAAGAGCATTCCCATATCTACCTGCCTCTAACTCTGTGCACAAACGAGAATTTTCAAAAATTCTACTATCGTGGGTGCTTCCTGGCCAACGAGCGACTATATTTGATATGGTATCACTCGCAGAGCCAACAACTTGAACGCTTATGGAGTAATACTTTTTTCGACATCTGAATAACTCACCTCTTCGAAGAGAAGGGCAAACTATTCGGATGTGAGTTCCATCGATGCAACCCATTACTCGAGGAAACCCTGCAATCTCTCGAAATTTTCTCTTTTCTTCATTTATTTCATGAAATGTATTCGGCATGTGAATGAAATCACGTCGACGCCTACAAATTGTGGCTGTAATTCGCTTCACTGCCATCGATACATACGCTTGGGAGACATCAGCCACATCGGCAATAACCATTTGGAAGGAGTTACTTGCAAACATTCGCAAGACAATACATAGGGAGAGTATGGGAGGAACCCATAAACCACGACCTTTGTAGAACTCTTCGTTATTTTCAATGAATGTCCGCATCAAAAATCGTACGCCAGATTTCGAAAATCGAAAACGTTTTAAGAACTCATTTCGACGGTACCTACTCAACGGGTTCGTCCTGTCAGCTAATACGCGGTAAGGTTTTCGAGATCGTTCAGCTTCAATCATTCATAGGCGTCTTAGTCGCTCCATCATCCTTGGCATAAATCACAGAAACAAAACAGAACAAGTGCCCGTAAAAATTACGCTTCTGTTGTGCTGTGAACACAATAAAGTATGCTTTAAAGGCCGGTTTGAACCGACCTTTAGTTTTGTATTGTCATGAAAGGAAACCTTCTGCTAATGAAAGGAAGTTATCGATGAAAGTGCAGTTTCGTGAAAAGAAATGTACCTTTCCGAAAGGAAAGGTTGGCCTATCGTCGAAAGGCCAGTAACTTGATACGGCCGATTCGACAGAAGCGACAATTATCAGAATTATCAGAATATTGTGTCACTATGAAATACGTACCTGGGAAAGACAATATTGTTACGGACGCATTGTCTGGTTTAGATTCAATCAACATCGGAATTGACTACGAAGCTCTTGCAAGAGCTCAAAACAGAGACGATGATTTACCTGACTCCTACTCAAGGAATCCTAACTTGAAAATCGAAAAACTTTCAATTCCTGGCTCCACTGTGACGTTGTGGTGTGACATCTCTTTGAAAAGACCAAGACCAATTGTCCCTGAATCCTTTAGAAAGCAAGTTTTTACGCTTATGTATTCAACTGGCCACCCATCAATAAGATCAACAAGAAAATTGATTGATCACGGATCGTTTCCTTTGGTTCGGCATGAATAAAGATGTTTCAGAGTGGACTCGAGCCTGTCAAAGCTGTTAAAAAAGCAAAGTTAGCGAATCTTAACAAGTTAATGGGTATCACCGTTCATCACACGACGGCTTATTATCCAGAATCAAATGGTGTCATAGAGAACGCCTGCATCGACACTTGAAAAGCGTCTTGATGGCACGCATGAATAATGATCACAACTGGTTCCAGCATCTCCCCTGGACTTTGCTATCCTTGCGATCCACGCCTAAGGAAAACACCGGGATTTCATCTGCTGAAAGATTTTTCGGTGAGCCTTTGATAGTACCAGGAGAGTTCTTCCCCACAGATCACGATGACATCGAAATCAAGAGATAAAGGATCAAAGTCGGTACTTTTTCCCCCGTGCCTCCTCAACGAAAATATAAACCTTCATATGTGCCAAAATCTCTACAAAATGCTTCTCACGTTTTCGTTAGAATTGACTCCCATCATATCTCATTAACTCGTCCTTACCAGGGACCTTTTTTGATATTGGACCGAACTGATAAAGCCCTGTTTTTAGCGCTTGGAAATCGCCAGGATTGGGTTTCGATCGACCGATGTAAACCGGCATACCTGGACGAATTTCAAACTACCTCTGGACGCTTAAATCTTCCACCAAGTTAAAAATGATGTTTGGTTATTACGCATCTAAATTTTTTTAGGAAAATCACATATGGTTACATGCAAACTCATTGTGTAATTGTTCATGTTTGTGCGAAACTTCGTCGATTCTGGGAGGGGCCTATGTAGCAGCAGATATCATCACCAGAATCGACTTATGCATAATCTATGTCACAATGGTATTCTAACGTTCTATGTCATAGTTCGCAATTTGAATTGTAGCTGTAGCCTACTTCAAGAGCTTGTTTTCATAACAATATTATAACTCAACAAACTCAGACGTTTTGCCTCGTTATAGTATACAGCTTCGATCTTATTAAAGGAACTACAATTGGTATTGAGGTGAACATAGTTGGGTATTGGTACCAAATGTGAGATATGCAAATTTCATCAGTTTTGAAGAAATTGCCACGGAATTGACTGATCATGATAGTAATGCAGAAGGAATGATGGTATTTTCCAGATCGTCCTTGTCATGACAAGCTTGGAGAGGTAATGTTTGTTAAATTAAAAATTCGATGGGTTGCTATTACTTTCATGCTCAACTTCAAGAGCATTTTCTCAGGAGTGATCGTGTCACAAGCAACCTGCCACTGGTAGAGCGAAATAACATAATCAAAGACAATGATTTCAATTAAGTAACTGTGTCCACATCAATATTCAGATTCAAGAAATGAAGCATAAAAATAGTGAATCATAAAACCATGTCGATGAAAATTGAATTAAAAACTTGAAATTTTAGCCTTTGGAAAAATTTGAAAAATTTGAAAATTTTCAAGGAAAATTTTCCATTTGCATCACTATACCGACGACGCTTTGAAAGCTGTTGTCCAGCCTTTTATGGCTAGTCATGCGGATTTGACTGTTAAAACCAATAAGATAATACCAGACCACATTCTGCATGCTCCACACAAACCTTCTTGAATGAGTGTTCTTTCTGTCATGTAAAGGCGCGTTTATAGTTTGTGCGAATGTACAATGCACAGCTGTGCGTTCATAATTTGATGGCGTCGATTGTTCGCACAGGTGTGCGTCTAAAATGTCAAATTCGTAGATATCTATTGATATCGATTTTGACGCACAGTTGAATAATATTTGGCAGGAAGTGTCTGAAATCGTTCAAAAAGATGCCGATGAATGCAAAAGTCGGTGGAGAAGTCTACGAGACACGTACCGGAAGAAGTTGAAGAAGCCACCAAGTGGAGCAGGCCGTAAGATAAGCAAGCCATGGATATGGATGGAGAGTTTAAGTCTTTTAAAAGACTTTGTCACCAACAGATCAGCTGGACATGTGTCAAACGTTCCTCAGACGGTCGGTGATGTGTCAAACCTATTTGAGTCTTCAAATCAGAGCGAGAGGCCTGTCGTCGAAGTAGACCGAACTGTTTGCGAAGACAAGTAGGCCTACCATGAACAAGAGAAAAAGCAAGGTTCTGGAGTCTGAACTTTCTGAAACTCTCAGTTTGTGGAGGGAAAAATGCGTCAAGGTGGACGACGAGAACGATGCGTTCGGGAAATCAGTGTCCGCCCAACTGCGAAAGCTGCCTTTCGGCATAAAAGCCCAGGCCAAATTGAATATTCAACAGGTGAGTGTTATTGTGTCTGCATTCTAAAGCAAATATTTTATCGCAATTGATTGCTTACTGATCGGAATTGTAGGGCAATTAAGTTCATCATCATTATTAATTATCTTATTAATATCTTATTAATCTTATTAATATCATTATATATGCACCGGTACCGCGTATCTCACTGTATTTAGGCAGACAAATACCTTGACTTGACTGATAGTTGGTAAGTGATTTTAGTTAACGGCTGATGAAATGTCAATGTTAAGATGAACCCTTTAAACCACTTGATCTCCTTGGGTCTGGTATTTGCGATTGCTTGTCCTTATCTTTTTTCCTGATTTGATTTTCATGCAAGTGATGATATTATTTCCATCATTTATTAAGTTTATTACCGGTAGGTGCATGTGTTTCAATATCGAATTTTCTTTAACCGACACTTCTTCAGAATGAAATTTATTAACTATTATACAATAAACAATATAGATCTACATGTAGGCCCTAGTTGCAAACTGATACGAGTAATTAATGCAAGTTGAGAAAATAAAGTGTGATTAGTTTGAAGGAAGGGCGCATAGCCTGTCACTTGCCATCGAAATGCTGAGCGCGTTGGCGCGCATTACTTGTTTTCTTTAATATGACATTGATAATTTTCTTTCTTATAGCAGACCTCTAATGTTGTAATAAAATAATATCATCATTTTACTTTTAGGCGATCTACGATGCGGAGAGAACCTTCCAGCAGGAAACACGCGATGAAATAGTTTCGGAATCGTATATGGTGTGCCAATTACGTTAGCCTACATGGGTGAAGCTCTAAAATTAGACATTTTCTATGTTTTCATTGTTGCATTCTGCGCATTTTGCATCCCATACATGTATGTAGGCCTATTATAGAAATTCAATTGGATGAAATGACTTTTTACTTTTGTACTAATATAAATGTGGGGGCCTACACTCGCTAGCAGAATTAATGTTTGCATGAAAAAAAGTTATTAAAAAAAGTTAGACATACCTATCGGTCAGAAGCAAAGTACGTGTATACCCAATATTTCATGAAGCATGTCTGACACCTTAGATTACAATATAAGTGAAGTGGCTAGGCCTAGTAGCGTCATGAAGAATTAACTAGGCGTATATCATTAATTAAAAAATCATTAACTACATGTATTGTCAGTTACATGGGCTGTATGTCATAATCGGTCGATGATTCGTAAGGCCCTATATATAGGCCTAACGGTCAGCTCATGTATTGCAACAGTTGTCACTGTACACGGAGGTGTCAATCGAAACTGATTTTAACAAAGATAATCAGTGCTATATCATATCTATAAGCTAAGGCCTAGTCTTTGGATTTTGATATAAAGTACATGCACAGTGTATGAATTTATACATTTTAGAACAAACTTCTTCTTTGATGTCTATAGGACCTACAGCTCATAGATATTTCATTAGGCCTAGGTCTACTGGGATTTCGTAGGCTGCCTTAATTTAAAGAGTTTCATTGATGTATGAGCCTCGAAATGATTCTCGATTGCAAAATTACATGTACATTGTACATAATAAACAAAGGTGAAATGCAAATTAGCATTTTATTACATTGGTGCAACACATCACATAAATATTCAAAATGCATGTGCCCGCTGCAAGTAGCCTACATGTACAGTGACTCAAACATCAATCCAATATGTACATTATGAAGAACCACTGAAATGATCTGTAGAAAGTCTACCGCGATTCACTATTACATCTTGCCAAGGAACAACACCTTGGTGGCAGAAATACGAAGCAAATGCTCTCCGAACATTCGCTGCTGATGTAGTGAAATTTCTGCTACCTTGCTGCTCAACAGGCGTTACTGCTGAATTGTGCTCATTGCGCCACTCACCATGTATCAGTAATCCGTCTTGTCTTTCATGATCAACATCGGATGGTCTGACGTAGCGATCATATGTAGTATTGGCCATTACAGATTTCCGCATGAAGTTGTGTAATACGACGATTGCCTTTAATTAATTATCAAGATACCGTGGTCGGGGGTTACTTCAAGTGTTTGTCTCAAGATGCGCCATCTCATGGCCATGATTCCGAATGCATTTTCGGAGATTCGACGTGCACGACTTAACCGATAGTTAAAAATTTTCTTCTCGTGGTCTGACAGTCCTTGACGTAGATAAGGTTTCATTAAATTCTTTCGCAATGGGAATGCATCATCAGCAACGAATACCATCGGCAATTTCTCCGAAGAATTTGGCAATTCTTTTTCTTTAGCGAGGGGGATAACCGAAGAGTTGCTATCAAAGCATTTGCCAAATGGAGAACGAGCAAAAATTCCACCATCACTTTCTCTTCCTGTTGCTCCAATATCAATCATAGTAAGACAATAATTGGCGTCGACGCAGGCCAGTAACACAATTGAGTGAAAGTTTTTATAATTATAATATTCACTGCCACGATTAGCTGGACACTTTAAAGCAATGTGCTTTCCGTCTATTGCTCCAAGACAATTCGGAAAATTCCATTTCTTGTAAAATTCAGATGAGATTTCATTCCATTGCTCCTCGTTTGGAAAAGACAAATATTTCTCCTTCAAAACCACCCATAAGGCCTCACAGACTTCATAAATAATACCCATTACAGTGTTCTTGTGAATTCTGTAGCTATGGGCCAAAGCAGCATATGAGGTGCTACTTCCAAGAAATCGCAAAGTCACTGCAAGTCGTATTATAGGCTTGATAGGCAAGGCGTGATTATTGCCGTGCGTTATCATCGGCTCGACCAATTTTAAAAGTCTGTCGAATTCACTTTTTGACATACGAAAATATTCGAAGTGTTTCTTTTCATCCATCATGCGCATGTCATGGACCAATTGCTCTTCGCTGTGTTCTCCTCTCTTCATGTTCAATGGCCTCACATACCATCTACGACTATTGAGAACACTACATGTAGTAGCCACGGCGCTTGCACAAATAAGAGGAGTAAAATCGTCTTCCGACATCACTGAAGTAAATGTAGACTTTCAGCTCTGCCTCGAACTATAGACACCTCTACCGTCGACGCACACTGAATGACCAACATGCATGTTTAAAATTCAAATCACTGTGCGTCGACTGATTTTCAATGCGCGTCGACTTCCACTGTGCGTTGAATATTCGCACAAACTATAAACGCGCCTTAATGGTCGCCATATTCACTGGACTGATCCCCGATAGAGCATGTATGGAATATCTTAAGCAAAGAGATAGGGAAACATCATCCTCAACCACCATCGCGATCTCAATTGGCCGGTCTCACCAAACAAGATCCCATTCACCAACCATGTTCAACATCATTCGATCAATAAGGCACACGATGGTGTTCAGCTTGCGTTAACTCATGCGGTGGACATACTCAACTGGCCTATTCCCAAAAGGTTATTCGTATACCTGTTCGATGCATCAATGTTTTGCATTTGAACACGTGCCTACCGTAGGAATGTACCTAAAATATGCCTACCTACTTCTTTGGCCGTGCGAAAATGAATTTCGCAGTATTCTTGATTAATTGCAATATCTGGATATCAGTGGCGTCTTCTCCGTACCTGCGTGGCCTTCGGCGCATCCACAAAAATCATTTTCCAACAATTATAAAAATGGAAAGTGTCATCATTCATTTAAATTCGATAACTTCTCGTGATACTGTGCACAGCTTTCCGTCTCAAAATCAGACGCTCAACCTCATTGAACAGTTTTGCAGCACGTGCTCGAATCACAACTACTTTCTGAGAACAATTAGACACACAAACTAGTCGTGTGTTCAGACGGAGCATTGATGTTCAGACAGAGAGAAAGAGAGTTGTGTGCGTGTGAGGCAGTAAGTGCACGCGCCCTCGCCAATATTGGCTTTCCCGATAGACATAATGCTTTGCCTTCTCCAATTTTTGCAATAAAATTCTCCACAATTCTTGATCGAGGCGCGGTACCTAAATATAGTAAGGGAAGCGCATTCCAATTGTTCCTGACTTCGCTTCATGTCAGAGAGGCCACTACGTCAACAGTAGTAGATGGCTGACGTTCAGACAAGACTGCGATCAGATGATGATCGCTCTCCAATGAATGCAGAGTAATGCATCAGACTCGAACACCCACAATTTCATAATTTGTTTTTACGTGATTGATGTGACGCTATGTTTAGTACTGCAGATGAGATCATAACCACGCCTTTCACACGATGGGGAATATACAGAAAAGATGACAGTCATCAAGTAAGGTAGCCCAACACCTGATACAAAAATTGAAAGTATTCACAGGGAAAGAAATAAGAAACACACAAGACATTTTAATGCATAAAAATTTCAAACATGTGAATAGCTGAACAGATACGTGGTCTGGACAGATAGGTGATATAGTAATCTCAGCTCCTTGAGTTAGGCGGTTAAGCGACATGAGCAATCACTTCTCATGTGCACATTCACTTAGCCTTAAAAAATGTTCGGGGAAATTGTTATTAAAAATTCATCTTTTATGAAAATTGATGTTGTAACATAAAAAATGTCTGGAAGAGAAATAGTATTCCAATGCCGAGCGAAGGCCTATGGTCCGGGAGCGCGCGACGCCACTGCTGGATATAAATAATATTTGGTTGGTGGTAGCACTATTTTTTGATGATAGACACAGTGGTTATCTTCTATCAAAACGTTGGAGGCTTCTGAGATCTAAAACTAATAGAATTTTTTTTTACCGGTGCGTTTCTTCTGACGCCCAGTATATATCATCTTCATGTCAATACTGTATTATTATTTGCAAAAATTTAGCTTTTTAGAAACTGCTCAAAAGATTTTTTGACAGCAGGAATGTTATAAAAGCATACTAATAAAGACATAGCGCAGATGTTATCGACAAAGTTAAATCATGACAGACAAAGAGACTTTCTATCATGACATTGTGATATCTTGGACAAATGCTAACACTCCCTTTTAAATTCCACTCTTCTTTATTTGAAGTCACAATGTCACTAATGAAATTCTATGTCATTGTTGAAATCACTATTTCATTAACCAAAGCTGAGATGTCACTCTTGAAATCCAAAACCTGTGTGCGAACATTACAGGCGACAGGTGTGGTTAATTAGCGGTTATGAGATCGTTGAAACTAAAATTGTATCACGGTTCACACTTCATACAGATGAAATTATGGGATTTTAAATAATGTATTTACAGTCCACATAAAAATTTGAATTTCATTGTTGAGCCTTCATCTATGACTTCTAATAAAACACTGTACGCGTTCATTCATTGGCGAGCATAATTGCTTCCGTCATCAATGTGAAATCCGATTACGCTGATCATTGCTATATGTATAAGCCGGGCGAAAGCAAAACAAGGAAATCCTACCCTCTCTCAATGGCAAAGCCGTGGAAGAAAGAGTCTAGATAGCAATAGCTTGATTTTTATGCCTTGTCGAATTAGCTTGCCGGTCGCGCCCAAGTTTCAGAAGGCAAAAGGAAATAAGAGATCATCTAATGGGCGAGATTGAGCGCGTGTGCAGCCAACAATGACACAAAAGCTGCAATTCGGAAAGAAAATGCACACCTAGCATGTAACGCTAAATTTCAAATAATTTGTGACTTTCTGCTCTTAACGATTTTCCAATTATCTAATCTAAAACTGGATTGTTGGACTTTATTCAAGAGCAATGAAGCTCCATGACATGTGTATTTGATGCTGGCTGGGACATTTTAAATGTGTAACCGTTTACATAAATTTTTGGTAAATGCTTTTCCGTTTAAGAGTTTATTCGACCCATTTTCCGATGAACCACATTGTGATCAAGGGAGCTAATATTTCCATTACGCTTATCTTAGCAGCATTATTTTTTTGATTATTTACGTAAGAATAGCGTTTAATGAGGATGACATTTATTGCATTAATTTGGAAGTTGACATTACGTATGTGAATTGAGTTTCTTTTAGCACGCATTTACCATTTGACTTCTCTCAATTGGATCCTCTGTTTCATCTTCGTTTCTTCAATTTGCACATTAACGAAGGGCTATACTGTTTTCCATCCCAAACAAGCTTACTCTCACATATCATCTCATGTTCCTCCTGTAAAATATAATGTTGGCAGTTCTTTGTTCAGTTATCATTTTATCATTTGATGATTTACTTACAAAATAATCCTCCATTTCATTTACAACTGCTTTCGCATCTCCATTAACTTCAGTTTTTGATCCACGACGTTGCTGGAAAAATGGAAATGCACAGCAGTACTACAACCTTAGATAAATATTCAATCACATAATGGCTTGGGGAAGTGGCCATAAGGCAGGATTCAGCCAAACTGAACTACCCTTCTGCGGGAATATCTGCAACCGCCCGACAGACTGAATATCAAAAGTCAATCGACAGTACGCTCACTGGACGTCTTTCTGTCGTGGTTTATTGTGCATCATCAGATGATTAAGCACATTCACACTACAATAGACTTTTTTTCGAAATAGAAATCAGCCTATATTCGATTCAGACTCAGATAGAATGCATTCGAACCTTTGAGTGAGTGAATGATTAAGGTCATCAGCCGTTCACTTTTGAGCAAGTGATCGAGCGATATATTCCAGCTACTACCACTGAACTGAACCAAATATTTGCCGTTCTTGAACTGATGAACAAACTGAACTGATGTTTCTTCAATTCGCGCTATTCCTATCGATCCATCGACTTTTCATGCATTGACAGTGGTTTCTCTGTATCTACAAATCTGCATATTTTGTAGTTTAAGAGTGAAATTCCAAATTTTGGATTCTAATACCTGTTTGTATAGGCTGTATTGTAGATCTGTCAGATCGTACATTTGTCAATCCCTTGGAATTTGAATCATATCTTAATCACATTAAAAAAAAATGAAAAGGTAACAATAAAATATCTTTGAGATACTCCAGTTATTTTGTACGGCTACAAATCCGACAAATGGTGCCGTGACCACTTTTATGATTTCTAACACAACGCAACCTATTCACTCACTAACCGAGTCTATTTTCATGCATTGAGATCAGCTGATCCGCTGTTAGGTATTCACTCTTTGTATTTTCTCACACACTGTGGTCCAGATTGACCTGATTAATAAAAAAAAATAGAACCGACACAAATTCTATACCATTCAATATTGATAGACAATTCTTTTAGTCCCAATTCTAAAAAAATCTATCGACGTCTTTATGAGAAGAAGTATGAGGAAACGTATTTTCGTATTTAGTGAGTAATATGTCATGTACATATCAGTTTGAATGATACATTTATAGTAAAATTGTATCTCATAAGTGTACAATAATTGATATTTGAATCTTATCAAAGCATAAAGGAATGACAATATTGTCAAATTGACCGGCATTTTTAATGAGTAGTGTGATAAATATTCGCTTTCACTTTTTGCATTGAGAAATCAGATTGTTCTATACATTACCGATAATTTTATCGGAAAACATAATAGATATACCGCCATCAATTCTTCCTCGTTTATTATTCACATTAGAACATTATTCAAAATGAGGTGCCATTTATCGAGAGAAATTGCAACAACATATGTCTATGCATGCAACTGTCGAAACTTGCTTATTCGTTTTCTATTTCTACACATTGATTATCATATGCGTTTTTCTTCACATGTTTCCACAATACCTTCAACTTTTAGCTTTTGTGACATTGTTATATTTCTATGCTTGATTGATGTGTGATAGGACCATAGAGATCTAAATAACAGCATTGACAGCAGTCTGCTTAGAACTTCATACGTGCATAAACTCATTTCAAATCTAAATATCTTGAATCACTGTAACATAGCGATCGACTTGCATAGTTATAACTATATTTGCGCATCTACGCTACAATAATCTGCATCGAACTCTACGTCGCTATGCCAAATCACACGAAATCTCATGATGAATGTAGGACCGCCATTTGCCTTTTATGTCTTTCGAAGACAAAGGTAATGCGCAACATTTCATTTTCTGTGCGTGAGGTTATTCAACAACATATTATCATGGCTCCGATAGTTTGAGCTTTGATATAAATCTAGAATTTTGAAAGTTATTAATTGGCATCATAAAAAAATTAAATCATTTGAAATCTAAAGATATGTCTTTTAAGTATACCAATGATCTGTCCTCCACGATATCTTTCTTTGCAGTTGCCGCCTTCTTTTGTATTATATTTATTATATATTTACACACATGTGTAATATTTTTTTATTGCATATGTTTCGTAAGACTAATTTCCATATTGACAACGTATTCTCCAAAATCCATTAATTTGAAGACTTGTTATATGCATGCTAACTAGATGATTGTAGATTCCTAGAGACAAGTCGCCAGTCATTTATGTACACATTTCCAGTTCAGTCAGCAAAGATAATATGGCTACATTTCTTGCGCAATGTCTTAAATCTAATACGGTTACTATGTAGGCTATCATCTATCGGTATGGCTACTGGCATCTGTGACAATGCCAATTTCCTTAGATTGTTTTGTAGGCTCTTGTGCTGTCCCCCCACCTACATTTTTCAAAACAATCGATTATTCAATTTGATCAATTTTAATTGGAGGGATAACTCTTCACACTCACACGAATGACCTGACTACAAGTCCTCACATGCCTATAGCAATAAGCGACCCAGCCACTTCTAGTAGCGCCCTATCATTTTAAAGGTATCTCATTCACAATGAATTTCCTTTGACTTCAAAATTCAAAGGGTATATTTCAATGCGAAAAACCCGAAGGCAAATTACAATGTTGACTTGTGACGAAGTTTGCGACCATGACATCGCAATTACCCACGTAGATTTTTACAACAGCACGGAATGCTTCACTCAAACCGGTGATGCTGAAACGGACATCCAATGGTGCTGCATCTTTTGACCAGAGAAAAAATGGGGGGGGGGGAGGACTGCACAAGAGCCGTATCGTGTAATAATATTTCCCCAAATGTCATAGACCTGTGGATTTCAAGAATTTTCATTATTATTTTTTCCGTCTGTCAACACTTTATGCTGATATCATGCTGACTTATATGTAAACAATAAAAAAAGACTGAGACGCTCTCAATAAAGGCGCCTTTTGACCTCCCTTTTCTATTGTCTGTGACATTAAACCGCACGCGCATTCGAAAGCTAGCAAAGTAGATGGGATTTCTGCTCGGTGCTCGCAGTCAAATTTTTATTATGCATAGCACCCTGCAACATACTGTGTGATACTCCGAGTTCAGTTTCATCAGCCTAACCATCATCAGAGGAATAGTGGTAATGTGTTATACATAAATTGAATATAATAATATACATGAATCATTGATGAATTATTTAGTGCAACTTTACGCCATAATGAAAAATACGAAATTAATATAATGTAAGTTAGGCCTTAACTTATTAAGTATGCTGCATAGAATTACAAAACTTGTCCTAAATTAGATACTTTAATTTTTTTAAGTATAATTTTCAATTGTACATTTCTAGCCTACACTGCAATGAGGCTATCTAAATTACAATTTCTACAGATGATGAGTCGTGAGCTACCCACCGATCATATTATTCATGGACCAACAGACTATTGAATAAAGGCAATAACAATAACAACCTAAGCTAGCCTATATACACTTTAATATTCAATAAAGCAATTGATATCTTTATTCATACGGTATATTTGGCTATGTAGCCGATACCCTTTCCATGTTCGAGTAGATACAGGCCCTATGAGCTATTTAGAGGCATACGCTATCCAATCCAGTTTCATATTCAAGCTTTGTTAAAAAGCTTACACTACTATTCGGCCCCTGTGACGGCTAATTAGGTATATCATCATCACTCATGTGGTTTTATTTAATGTAGCCTCGTAGTAGACTGGTTGCAGGCTAGGCCAATTTATATTTAGCCAGTGCGGGAGATCTTTATCTAATTTAACCAATCCTGGCTATAACTTTATTTTATCTTTCAGAGATAGTCAATTCATGCAAAAATATATGACAAGTATGTTATTTGTCATTATATTAGGCTATTATCATTTTTATTATTAACTTAAGTCGTTGCTTGTTAATGAAAACTAATTTGATGATTGTAGCAAGCCTCTAAAGGCCACACCGCTATCCAAAAAACCCGTTCAACGGATCCAGGATAACCAGCATAGATAGAACCTGAATTTGAAGTCGGAGCCGGAGCCGGAGCCGAGCCGGAGCCTTTCACATCAGTGTCGTGGAGCCGGAGCCGGAGCCGATGAGATAACGCATCGGCTCCACAGCCCTGGTCACAGCTACTGTTCCTCGTTGCAGACAATTCCGTAGAGCTACACCAACGTTCTATGGCATCTTACTCACATTTGCGTCAATTTTCATCAAAATCCATGCAGTGCTTTGTCCTATAGGGCCTACACAAGATGACCACTTTAATCGAATTTCAAATTTTCAAAAACAAAGGTAGTCACAACTCCCATTCTTCATTGCTGATAATTCTGTAGAGCTACAGCAATGCTCCACAGTACCTCTATCACCTTCACATTAAGTTTCATCAAAATCCAAACAGTGCCCTGTCCTACAGAGAACTTATAAGCTAAAAATAACAGCCTACGCAACTGATTTTCAAATTTTCGAAAACACAGCTAGTCACAGCTACTGTTCCTCGTTGCAGACAATTCCGTAGAGCTACACCAACGTTCTATGGCATCTTACTCACATTTGCGTCAATTTTCATCAAAATCCATGCAGTGCTTTGTCCTATAGGGCCTACACAAGATGACCACTTTAATCGAATTTCAAATTTTCAAAAACAAAGGTAGTCACAACTCCCATTCTTCATTGCTGATAATTCTGTAGAGCTACAGCAATGCTCCACAGTACCTCTATCACCTTCACATTAAGTTTCATCAAAATAAAAAACGGTGCCCTGTCCTACAGAGAACTTATAAGCTAAAAATAACAGCCTAAGCAACTGATTTTCAAATTTTCGAAAACACAGCTAGTCACAGCTACTGTTCCTCGTTGCAGACAATTCCGTAGAGCTACACCAACGTTCTATGGCATCTTACTCACATTTGCGTCAATTTTCATCAAAATCCATGCAGTGCTTTGTCCTATAGGGCCTACACAAGATGACCACTTTAATCGAATTTCAAATTTTCAAAAGAAAAGGTAGTCACAACTCCCATTCTTCATTGCTGATAATTCTGTAAAGCTACAGCAACGTTCTATGGCATCTGACTCATATTTACATCTTGTTTCGTTAAATTCCATGTAATATTCTGTCCTACGGATCTTTAGCAAGTTTGAAAACTTGGCCTACTGATTGAAAATCTGCCGTTTTCTGACACACTGCCTGCCACAACTCCTTCACATCTTTGCGGACTTTTTCTGCTGCATGATAAGCATTCTGTAGTGAGGTCAGATACGACCACCCGTTTTTGTTAAATGGGACCCACTACGTAGGGGAGGAAGTATAAGTTTTTTATGCTTCCTCCTCTACGTAGTGGGTCCCATTTTATTTCCCATTGTACATCCGAAAATTCAAATTGTTGAAAATAATCAAAATATGTTTTGGTTTTGTGATGTAATTCTACCAAAAAGGAGCACGAACATGGCACCGGAACCTATAAAAAATGACATCAGGAAAAGAGCAAAAATGTTTGGAAGATGCCAAGAGGACTTCATTCAGAATAGTGCTCCCTGAAAACTAGGTTTTCTACATAGTTGTGCAATCTTTCATAGTACATTTTCCCAAAGCCACCTTCTAAAACCATACTTTCCAAAAATGAGTTTCATACCGTGTTATACACGAGATTGCACAGTAGAGTTAGCAAAAAAAGTATTTCAATCCGTTTCTTTAAATAATACACTATCAATTGAATTTTCAGCATGCCTCATCGTTGACAAAAAACAAGCAAGACAATGAAAACAGCAAGACATTTGTTACCCTAACTGAATTGTAACCAAAGTCTGTCCACACCTTCTCATGATAATACTCCACAGGGTGCTACAACGCAACATCCAACCGGCAACTCTGACCTGAGAAACAACTCATGCAATCATCTTAATTTTCCATCATCTCTCGAATTTCACGTCATTTTCTTCGCAACATGACTTCACATCGTCAAGAAAAACCTTGACGATTCTGGCTCAGTTGCAACCAATCTGTCCATACCTTCTTATCACCATTCTCTAAACGACTTTGCAAAGCAACATCCAACCGGCGACTCTGACCTGAGAATCAACTCATGCAATCATCGGAATTTTCCATCATCTCTCGAATTTTTTTCACGTCGTTTTCTTCGCATCATGAATGCAACTTCATGGCTTTAGCAAAACATTAGTGATTCCGCTTCTTTTGCAACCAGAGTCTTTTCATACCCTCTTATCACCATTCTCTAAACGACTTTGCAAAACAACATCCAACCGGCAACTCTGACCTGAGAAACAACTCATGCAATCATTTGAATTTTCCATCATCTCGAATTTTTTTCACGTCATTTTCTTCGCAACATGACTTCACATCGTCAAGAAAAACCTTGATGATTCTGGCTCAGTTGCAACCAAAGTCTGTCCACACCTTCTCATGATAATACTCCATAGGGTGCAACAACGTAACACGCAGCAGACAGCAATGACTATGAAACAACTCATGAAATCCTTGAATGTTTCCAGCAATATAGTCCGGGAGCTAGCGTGAAGTTGTGCAGGGAACGAGGTAGTACATAAAACTTTCACATAGCATAGTACACCTCTAGCCTACTGCAAAACTTCGCGTCTGCCGGATCAGATCATTTGCTTTTCAGAAATAGAGAGGATAACACAATCCTATGTATTTCCAATGGTAAAATTGTGACATTTAAGGTGTTGACTCCATTTTTTCGAATTTTTGCTCATCAAAGTTACACAAATTGTTATTTTGTTGAACTGGTTATTATAGAAATCATCTACAGATCATGATCTTTCAAATGAGTTATCATTCAGTGACAGAGGATGAAGTAAAGTGTACAAACAGACACTTTTCGTTAAAGTATATCAACAATTTTCCAGGAATTTCTATGTTAAAATTTGCAGTTACACCAACGAAAAGTGTCTGTTTGAACACTTTACTTCATCCTGTCACTGAATGACAACTCATTTGAAAGATCATGATCTGTAGATGATTTCTATAATAACCAGTTCAACAAAATAACAATTTGTGTAACTTTGATGAGCAAAAATTCGAAAAAATGGAGTCAACACCTTAAATGTCACAATTTTACCACTGGAAATACATAGGATTGTGTTATCCTCTCTATTTCTGAAAAGCAAATGATCTGATCCGGCAGACGCGAAGTTTTGCAGTAGGTTAGAGGTGTACTATGCTATGTGAAAGTTTTATGTACTACCTCGTTCCCTGCACAACTTCACGCTAGCTCCCGGACTAATATGCGAATTGTGCATTTTCTTTGCAACACAACTTCACAACGTTAGCAAAACAGAAATGATCCTGCTTCACTTGCAACCAAAGTAGGTCCACACCTTCTTATAATCATTCTTAGGAGCACGCCCATTGTCTACATTCATATACCGGAGCGCGACCGATGACGAAAATTGGACGCTCGAAAACACCCGTAGTCTGAATTCATGCACTCACGCACTTTACTCCGGTTGTCTAAATTCTTGCCTTGGAACCTGATTTCAGATATCGGGCGTGTTCAGTTGCACAAAAATGTATACCTTCAGTGTGCTCCGCGGTATGAATTTAGACATCGGGTGCGCTCAGTCGTGTGAATTCTGACCTCGAGCGGGTGTACTTCTGCGTGCTCGGTCGCATGAATCTAGACCGCGGCGGGCGTACTCGTGCTTGTGAATCTAGGCCTCGGGCATTGATTAGTGTGATCAAACATAGAAAAAGTTATTGGAAATGCAAGAAACATACATCAATCCATCATATCTACAAAATCCGAATCGATAGCTCTGCTCATGACGGTCATCCCACACAATTTCATCTGTATTCACTCGAATATTTAAACTGCGGATATCTTTACAAAGGAAGACTTCTCTGAGAGTTGTCACTACATATCAATGCACATGTATATTCACACGAATCTGTGGATACTCACCTGATCCAAACGCTTGATCATCTTTTTCATTGCTCATTTCAATTCGAGATCTCAGAATTCATATGCTACATGCAGCCTATTAGTCAGGGAGTTGTGTGGGTAAGCTTAGTTGCTATTGAGGCAGGATCGTTAAAGTTTTGGCCACCGCTGTGACTGCCATTTTCAGATGCAGATCCACAATTGAAATGATGCTGTGAGCATAGATCTACATTGCATTTGACCAAGTACTTTATCTCGGAGAAGTGGTTCTCAAGCTAGAGTTATCCTTTGCTCTTGTGTTTTGAAACGCTGCGGAGAATGATACTGAGGTTTTGGGCAACTTCGGTATTGATTGAGGCAGTAGGCCTACTAACAAAGTTTTTGGCTGACAGCGTGAAGATATGATCGAAAACTATTTTTTGTAAAAATGGTGAAAATGTGTGATGATTGCGTGAAATTTTCTCCGGCCAGATTTGCCGGTTAACGCTTGTGTTTTGATACTCTGGAGATAAAATTGTGATTTTCTGTTTGGTTTCAATTGAAGCAAATTCGCAAAGTATTCGCTGTAGATGTAAAGTTGTTCTTGAAAATTATAGTTTTGTAAAATTGGTGAAAACGTGTGATGATAGCATGCAGTGCATGTCAGGACTGAGTTGCGCTGTTTTCTTTTGATGTGCTCTGCAGAATGATAATGAGTTGGTTGTAGTTGAGACAATACTATCAACATTTTGACTGACAGTGTAAAGAATTGTGGGAAAAATACAATTTTTGCAGAATTGGTGAAGGCGTGCGTTGATTTCGCGAGGTGCTTCCCATGCCTGGCTCATGCCAGTTTGGTTCGAATTGAGGCAGCATTGACAAGGTTTTCGGTGTCGTTGCACTGCCATTTTCAGATGCAGATCCGCAACTGAAACTGCACCCGGAGGTGCATCTATCCGAGGAGTACTCCTTTGAGAATTATTTCTTGGCCCAGAGTCGCCCGTTGACTACTGTTTTTTAAAGTGATCCAGTGAGTGACACTGAGAAGATGTGGGGCACGTTTGGTTTGAATTGAGGCAGCATTGACAAGGCCTTCGGTGTCGATGCGCTGCCTTTTCAGATACAGATCCACAACTGAAACTGTAGCCGGAAATGCATCCATACGACCAAGTACTTTTACTCGTAGAACCGCTTTTCCGCCCAGAGTTCCCGTTTTCCGCTGCATTGTGAAACGCTCTACTGAATGACACTGAGAAGATGTGGGACAAGTTTGATTGTGATTGAGGTATTTCTGTCTGTCAGTGTACACAGACCAGTTATGTTGTTAAAGATATTCTTGTCATATTGGTGAAGGCTTGCCTAGAATGCGTGAAGTGAGCTAGGTTGCTGGTGATTGAAGCAGTATTGACAATTTTTTGCTTGACACTGGAGGTTCATGGTCATCTGTGGGGAAAAATTATTAAAAGTGAACTCCTTTTAGTAGGACGAACGCTTTCATAAAGTGCGGTAGGCAAAATATGCATGCATGCGCATATACAAAGCCAACGTTTCTCGCAGTCTCTGTCAACTTCAAGTCGCAGTAAAAAACCACTGCACCCTGAAGCTGAGACTGTCGAAACTTAGACCTTATGTTTGACTTACCTTACTTTATTGAAACATTCAGTCTACTAAGGGAAGTTGACGTCTTATATTTCTCCACACAAATGAGCATTGGCAAATTTGACTGTCGGTGTCCTGTAAAGTGATAATCTTTTTTGTAAAATTGGTGAAAACTTGTATTTATTGCGTAAAAATATTTCTCAAGACAGATTTGTCCGTTGGGTGTTGCTGTTTGAAGCGATCTAGAGAATGACACTAAGAAGGGATGCACCAACATTTTAAGCGAAATTATCTATAATTTGAATGCTTTGGGTATCGACTGATTTATTCAGTGAACTTTTTTATTAGGCAGTGGCTATTACACGCGGTATTAAAACCGGTGCAAAAGTTTTCCATATCTATCAACACGCCTCATGTTTACTAGCTACAAGCATGGCTGCAGATCATTCAATATGACAAAAAATACATCAGAATGTGTCTTGACTCGTTGCTTATATTGCTTAGCCTTGCTTGGTTTATCTTCGTCTTCGATGTTTTCTGAGATACTTAGTGATTTCTTAAGCGAAGCAAACTTATTTCCCTACGGTGATTCGGAAACTCTTAATGCAACAAAGTTTAATTTAGTGCTTTATTTAATGTAGATACTTTCCATATCCTACTTATCTATCAGGTAATCAGTCTTGCTGGCTAATTCGGTGTAACAGTCGCCAGATTAAAATTGTTCCAGCTCAGCCAGTGTAATAGCCATCACCTATTAATTCTGTCCTAAAAGTCAGCCGGAAAAATCGACCTCTCTCCAAATGTGACATATTTTGTACGCTCGCTTCACTTGCGAGTCGTACATGAATTATTTAACGCAAAAATACTCTCTTTTATGAGTTTCTTGGATTTTGTGTACTTTATCCGTTTTCATTTTGACCTTCGATGTATTTTAGCCGCCACTACATGCATTTCTCTTTGTAGAAATAGTTGAATGAATGACCTACTTTCAATTGTTGTCGATGCATTATTTAACGAAATGCTATATTTACTAAAAAATGCCGAAACGATCTCCACGATGTCATAAATAACCGCAAATTGTTCAAAATCGATTATGACCATGCTGTGGGTGTATGCTTGCATTAAACCAGCTGATGTCGTTCTTAAAACACATTAAGTTCACCAAACTATATTTATGTCATCAATTTCGCTAAGTCTGAAGTACAATTTCACCATTCAACTTGTTCATTATATTACAGCACGTGTCATTTCAGATAAATATTTTGCAGCTGACTAAAATTAAACTTCGCTGATTATTGTTACCATAGTGACGTTTGCAAAAGTAGCAGCAGTGAATTGCGGCGGACTAAAACAATTAATATCTTAGATAGGGATTCTCCATGTAAAACAAGCATTTTTGGCTGATGACTATGCTTTAAATATAAAAGTACCCAAAGAGATACATATCAAGATAAAATACTCATGCCTTAATCTGTATTTGAGCAAAAATCTGGACCTCTACCCTCTATTTGCACGGTTCAGCCCTTATTGTCGACTTAGCACCCCCACTATCTGCAGTAATTGCTACACCATCGTATCTGAGTATAGGAATAACAATTTTACGCGCAAAATTCGTTTGTTTGACCATTTTAAAAACTGACCAGAATCGTCTTGCAAGAAGTGCAGACAAATGCATGTGTTTGGTTTGTGACACAGCTAGTGCATCGACTACTTATATGATATGATACTACTACTGCTATGATGCTTTATTTATGATGTTCAATATTTTCGATGTGAAATGTGCTAAATTTCATATAAATGTGAAGTTATAAACTTATGCGCTTTAGCTATATCGCTCTACATGGATTTGGTGTGAAACTGAGTAACTAGGTTAATTTGTTGTTAATGAGCATCAATTATTAAGGCAAAAATTGCTAACTTAATGTTGAAATCTATAGATCACTGTACTCATTATGTTTGCTCTCAGTATTATGTTTTCCGACAAAATTATCGGTAATGTATAGAACAATCTGATTTCTCAATGCAAAAAGTGAAAGCGAATACTTATCACACTACTCATTAAAAATGCCGGTCAATTTGACAATATTGTCATTCCTTTATGCTTTGATAAGATTCAAATATCAATTATTGTACACTTATGAGATACAATTTTACTATAAATGTATCATTCAAACTGATATGTACATGACATATTACTCACTAAATACGAAAATACGTTTCCTCATACTACTCATAAAGACGTCGATAGATTTTTTTAAAATTGGGACTAAAAGAATTGTCTACAGGGTGAGTCAAAATTAGCCGTGAATGATAATAACAACTTTATTATTGTTCAACTGTTATTATCTCTATATTCATAAAATTTTCTTATTTGAAAAATCTGTGTAGGGCCTATATACATGAAACAGTTTTTCAACTAGGAAATAATTATAACAATCTTTAGCCTTCAAATAAACTACCATTTGCTGACAAGCACTTTTGCAACCGTTTCGGGAAATCTCTGAAAGAGTCTCGGAACATTTTGAGAGGAATTGCCGTCATTTCCATTTGGATTCTATTTGTCAGTTCTATCACAGAAGGGAAGATCACATTCTGAAGATGATCTACTCGACTTCGAAGATAGGACCAGAACCAGTAGTCACATGTCGTGAGGTCAGGTGACTGTGCCGGCCACTCAATAAAGCCTCGCCTACCGATCCACTGTTGGGGCATTTCTTGATCCAAAATTTGGCGGGCGTTCACACAGTAATGGCTGCTAGCCCCATCCTGTTGGTAAATCATCTGCTTGTTTCTTTTGAAATAAGGAACAACTTTCTCACAGAGAATTTCACAATATCTTTCCCCATTCATTGTGCGAGTGTCAATGTTTGTGTCAATAATTCCATTGAAGGAAATACAGGCCCAAACGGTAACTGAGGGTGTTTGCCCTGGATCTCTGAATCTGATGTGAGGATTATCCGTCGACCAGAAGTGAACATTATGTTTATTAACTTGTCCGTTCAGATGAAACACACATTCGTCTGAAAAAGTCAGCTTTCTCAGAAACGATGGATCATTGGTGAACCTGTTTTGCATTACTTCGCAAAACTGGCGCCTTCGGTCGTCATCTCCATCGACAAGCTCCTGGCAATACAGTGGCTTATAAGGATGAAATTCATTCTTCTTTAGTATTCTACAGACGTTGGACTGAGACAATTCTAGTTCTTCAGAGAGACGACGAGTGGATGTTGTCGGATCTCTCTGAACTGCACCCAAAACTCGCTCTTCGTTTTCCTGGCTTTCTGCGGACTTTG
This sequence comes from Prostheceraeus crozeri, assembly GCA_907163375.1. Lineage (NCBI taxonomy): Eukaryota > Metazoa > Platyhelminthes > Polycladida > Euryleptidae > Prostheceraeus > Prostheceraeus crozeri. The sequence goes on from CAJQUW010003203.1 coordinate 53,006, forward strand.
GTCTTCCTTGACCTGGTCTCTGATGCACAAGAGAACCTGTTTCTAACAGTTTGTTTTTCCAATAGTAGTAATAAAACGGCGAACACCCGACCGGCGCCCCCTCCTCTGGAACGTGAGAGGTTGCGGTCTGTCGTGGTGTGCCGGCCAGGCTGGCGTATTGTGCCGGCCAGGTTGGCCGTTCCCATCGTTGACAGCAATCGGAGAGAAAGAATGGTCGCTGACGTCCCCCCTCCCTTCGATAAATGACAGAGTGTCGTGGTGAACTTGGGCGACCGCCAGGTTTTGACTTGGTGCTATAGTGTGTTAGGATTTTCGTGAACATGAATGAATTTTGGGGTGAAAATGGGATGTTTCGAGTGGAAGCAGCGCTCGGAAGACTTTGCAACTGTGATTTTTGGACTCAGAGTCAAATTCCGCATCTGTGGTGTGATTTCCAGCTCAATCGGCGAGAAAAAATGTTCAACTTCGGAAAAACGACAGAGTTAGAATGTGGGTTGGTTTTGGGCTGTAGCGTCAAAACGAGGCATCAGGTGGGAAAACGGACGCCAGATTCGGATTCAGCGTGAAATTCTGCATCTGTATGGCGAATTTGAAAGCAATCGGAGAGAAAAAATTTTCGCTGACGTCCCCCCCCCCCCCGGCACCAAACTTCCAATTTTGCTTCTAGTGATCGTAGAAAGTCGTGCAATAGCTCGTTTGAAAGCTAAGTGAGACAAATTCAGTGAAAGAAACGGCTTGTTCATATCTGTCTTCGTTTAGATGTGAGACGCCATTGAAAATTTTGGGAGATTGGCGAAAAACGACAGAGTTAGAATTTTGAACGTTTTGAGCTGTAGCGTCAAAACGAAGCATCGGATTGGAAAACGGATTTCAGATTTGGAATCAGCGTCAAATTCTCTATCAACATGGTGAGTTTCAAGTCAATCGCAGAGAAAAAATTTTTCTTCACAAAATTTTTTCGAAAAAACGAGTTTGAATTTTTGCGATGGCTGTGGGCTGTAGAGCCAAAACGAAGCATCGGATGGGAAAACGGAGGCCAGATTCGGATTCAGCGTCAAATTTTACATTGATATGGTGTATTTCCAGCTCAATCGGACCTCCAGAATCGGTGATAGAAGCGTTTTAAGTTTTTGGATGATGGGTATTACGTCATCAGCTGATCGCCACACACTATATAAGCGGAAACCGACAGAGACTTTTCATTTAGAGGAGAGCGATTGTCAAAGGTAGGTCGTCTCTCTGAGCTCCGATGATAGCTTCGGACATTCCAAATTCCGGGTTTCTGTAAGAAACCGACTTAGAAAATTTCATTGCTGAACTCAGCTAAGGCGTACGACTTAGAGGTTCGTCAGGAGATGGCCTTCGTCTCCAGGCCATAAAAGACTCCAAAACTTTAATGGCTTGTAACTTTGCTTCTACAAGTCTGTTTGACTTGATTCAAAAAAGGTTCGGTCGCTATTGACCTGCCCTAAGTGATAGACTACTTATAAAATTTCATAAGTAGTGCTAAAAAGTTGAAAAAATTAAATTCACTAGTTTTGGAGGTTTTCTTGGGTTTTCGACCCTGCTGAAGTCAATGAAAGCATTTTTAATGATGTCGGAGTCAGTCTTCTCATGGTATAAGCGGCTTTTCACTGAAAGCGAGCAAGACACGGAGAATTTTGCTGTCGAAACCGCTGGGCAACTCATGTTGGGTGGCCTACATCTCCATTGCAAAACGCTGGTGAATCAAGCTCTCTACGGCTTGCTATCAAGCTGCTCAAAGTCTGTCAACCTCTTACCAACTCTACAGGTTTTCATGTCTGGCGATCAAGTCATGGACGGTGCAAGTCACGGAGATTTTCGGTGTGATACTTCCTTTCGACGGGCGTTCTTTCAAGACAGCGGTGAAGTCCGTAGCGATGAGTACTGCACGGGACGTGGGCAATGGTAATCCTTGTGAAACCTCTCTGCGTCATGTTTGCAAGTGATTGCCTCTGTCTCAACGTAGTATGCATTCGCGCGAGGGCGACATTTAGCCAACTGTCGAAGGTTGCCTTATAAACTTTCCATTGCATACGTTATGAGACCCATGAGTTTTACCTGTCTCTATCAATGAGACGAATTGATGAATGGAATGAAATGGGAGGACACTCACGAGCCACACGCAACATAACACACTTTTCTCTTCCGTAGTCTAACAAGCTCTTTACACATGGATTGCAGTCGATTGCTATCCCTGTATCAGAAGTGCAAGCTATCTTAATTTTATTTAACACTATTTCATCTACCATCATCACCCATATGAAATGTTATAAGATTTACAAGTTAAACTAAGCGTGCTACTATTTCCAAATGAAAAAGTATACATGGTTAAATCATCCACTGAAGCCCCATTCAAGTAAGTCAGTATGAAAGCAAAGATAATACGAAATAAAAATTTATTATGGTATGTATTTCAAAAGGTCTTCATCGTCAATATTGTCCCAGAGTCTGGCTTCACATAGATCACAAAAACAGTTAACTTGCTTCAATCGTTCTTCTACCGCGAGCCTCACTTTGTCGATGTACTCCCACTCCGCCATAGTTCGTGGCTGGGAGTTAGGGGTGTACCATTCCCATAATTGGTGGAGGAATTTGATGCTGGTGATCTCCATCACATCATCAGTATCGTACTGTAGATACTTCCACCTCACGCCTGTTAAGTCGGGACACTCCTTCTCACATACACTCTCCTTTTCGTCGTCCGCTGGTAATGTCAACTTTCTAATGTTGTCGAGTCGGTACACCTTCTCTACCTTCCCCTTCGTTGGAGCGTTTGGTGCAACGAGCGCCTTTGGTGATGAGCATGGAGAAGAGAATTTTGTGTTCGCAGTTTTTGGAGGGCTTGTCATGTTGACTGTGAACAATAACTTTGAAATGTTTTCTAATTCTTAAGTATAAACAAGCAACCAATCAGAATGAACAGCCAATGAATGATGAATATGAAAGTATATATGTAAAGTGACATTCGTGTCATTTCACCCTGTCTTTGAGACGTGTAAGTGAAGTGTTCCCTAGCGAATTCTGCTATTATTTGAGGCGTACAAGTGAACTGCTCTCTCGTGAATTCCAAATTTGAGACGTATTATTTGAGTGAAGTCTCTATCTTGTTGAAGTATCAACCTTAAACTTGATTTCGTTGAAATGGTAAGTTGAAAATTTCTTCACTCATCTCCCTCAAACGTGTGGCTAATAGCATCTTCCTCAATTTCAGGCATCAACTTCATCACCAACGCCCTCCCTTCTCGAGGAAAGTTTAGAGTTGTTGAGTCAAGGTAGGTTGTAACAATACACTGAGACTTTAACAGAGATGATAGAATGATTTCTCTTTCAGGTGATACCAGTCCCATCTCGAGCGAGTCGGATAACAACAGCAACTCCATGTCAACGTTGTCGCGGGAATGCAACGATCGGGAATGTGCTGACTGTGGACACATCTTAACGAGGAAGCGTGATCTCGCCCGACACATCAAGCGAGGTGTTTGTAGACCTAAGTCAGCATCAATCTCCGAAGGTGGGGATGATTCTGTTAACGATGTCTCCTTTTCTTGCGATTTATGCATTCAGTCTTTTGAGTCACATTTTGAACTATCTTCACATAGACTTCGACATACACACAGTGACGATAGTTATACTAACAGCACCTCCTCTATCCGACTCTCTGAAGTGTCGATAAATAATTTAGTGAGGAACTACCAGATGGAATCCTCAGAAACCATTACTGACTTTGAAGAATGGTTTCATCAAAATTCATCTTTGATTGGTGCGCTCTTCAACAAATTAGTCAATTTTAGAATGAAGGCGCTCATCTATCTCAAAATAAAATATGCAAAAATCGACCACCATACTGGTCAAATAGTAGAGAGGTTGGAGTTTCACATACCCTCCTCTCCTGCAACCGAAGTTGTAGACTGCGAGTCTTGGATAAATTTTCATATCCAAGGGTTAAAATTAAACATAGATAAATTTAACGAGCGTGATAGTGGTCTCGTTTTTGATGGTATTGAGACCGCCATGATTAAAATCACTTTATTAGAGAACTACTCTGGAAGAGGCTCCTTTAAACTTCCGTAAAATTTAAAAAATATAGCAGCAGTCATTTCTGTAGATTGCGAATCGCAATGTTTTAAGTATGCCGTCCTCTCCATTCTCCACTATAATGATGTACAATATAGGCGATACCGTAAGAGTAAGTATCAACAGTGGGAGAATGAATTAAAGTTTGATGACTGCAATAGTGAAGATATGAAAATTAAAGATATAGAAAAATTTGAAAAATTGAACAACATCAAAATAGTTCTCCATGTTTGGGAAAAGGGATTGAAGGGTGTCCGCTACAACTCGCGTTCAAGTTGTTATGATCACGTTGTCAACCTTTTATTAGTAAGACAGGATGATAGTGAGGAATGGCACTACTGCGGTATTCCCAAAATTTCTCGCTTATACCACCACTTAAGAAATTCTACCTCATCAGAGATTTATTACTGTGACAGATGCATTCGCAACTTTAGGAGTAAAAATAGATTTGAAACTCATTACGAATGGTGTAAGCGAGGTAAACTACAAATGGAGCGCATGCCCAAAGATAAGGAGTTTTCATATAGAGAGAATGGCGATGAGCTAAGTCCTCTTCGTGTCATCTATGCTGACATTGAATGCTATATCGATGATAACACCCATCGAGCAGCAGCCATTTCCTGCTATGAAGTATGGCATGACCATTTCCAAAATAGAAAAAATAAAATGCACGTCTGGCAAGGTGAGGATTGTATTTACCAATTCCTACAATTCCTCGAACAGGCTGTAAAATTTCAACAAAAGTATGATGGTGAACTCTATCGCAGATCATTGCATATGACAGCAGATGATCAAACAAAATTTGATAGTTGCAACGTTTGCCTCAAATGTAGGAAAACATTTGATGATGATAAGATTAAGAAAGTGCGCGACCATGATCACATCACTGGTAAATTTAGAAACGCACTATGTTCAAAATGCAATTTTTCACTTAGGATGAAACGGCGTACATTACCCGTCATTTTCCATAATTTCAAGGGTTACGACAGCCATATGATAATAAAAGGAGGTTTAGGTCAAATTAAAGAGTGGAAGCTTGATGTAATAGCACAAACGAGAGAGAAGTTTATGGCCATGACAGCAAAAGTGCCTGTTGATAAAACTAAAGAAAATAAGACGGTCTATTTTGATATAAAATTTTTAGATTCCTACCAATTTATGACTGCATCACTGGCCTTTCTCGTACAAAATCTAAAGTCTCTTCCACTAACACAAAATCTTAAGAAACAATATCCAAATCTAACCGATGAAGTCATCACACGGAAAGGAGTCTTTCCATATGCATATTTTGATGCGATTAGTAAACTCGGCGAGACTTCTCTTCCGCCCATAGATAAATTTAAAAATGATTTGACCGGCGCAGAATGTAAGACCGAAGATTATGATCATGTACAAGATGCATGGATAAAATTTGACTGCCATACATTTGGCGAATATATGATTGCCTATCTTAAGTTAGATGTATTTTTCTGGCTGATGTATTTCAGGAGTTTCGACGAGTGGCATTAGAAGAAGATAAGTTAGATCCCGTCCACTTTGTCAGTCTGCCAGCCATGTCATTTAAGTCTGCTTTTAAAATGACTGGTGAGACCATTCATCTCTTACAAGATCCAGAGATGTATAATTTATTTGAGCGAGGAATTCGCGGTGGTCTCACATTTGTAAATAAACATAGGTTAAAATCAAAATTAGTAGGCAATGATCAGACTCATCTTAAGTATTATGACCAAAATAATTTATATGGTAGTTCACTATCCAAACCACTCTCTCACTCTGAGTTTAGCTGGTTAGATGATAGTGAAATTCAGCATCTCTCCAACCCTTGTAACATACTAGCAATTCCAGATGAAGGTGATTGGGGATATTATTTTGAGATAGATCTAATCTATCCTAATAATATTAAACATAAAACCGTAGATTTTCCACTCGCACCCGAATTAGGTGAAGTGACCAAAGATATGTTTTCCGACTTTATGAAACAATTTCATAAAGATTTAGAATCATGCGGTCAACCCGACTATAAGCCTTCCCGCAAACTTTTACTCACCCAATATGATAAGGAAAACTATCTAGTTCACTTTAGCATCTTAAAATTTTATTTAGAAATGGGTATGATTTTAAAAAGAGTTCACCGCATTATTAAATTTAGACAGAAAGCCTTCCTCAAACCATATATTGATAGCAACAGCCAGAAACGTGCACTAGCCCAAAATAATTTTGAAAAGGATTTTTATTAGTATAAGAATAATAGTCTATTTGATAAGACGATGGAGGATGTTAGAAAACGTGTAAACTATAAACTAGTCAATGATGTTACAAAATTTAAGAAATTTGTCTCATCACCTCTATTCATCGATAGAGACATTATCGATGAGGACCTTGTAGGTGTTAAAATGATAAAATCTGAAGTTGAGTTGTGCAAGCCAATCTATATGGGCCAAGCTGTACTAGATTACTCTAAGCTTGAAATGTACCAACTCTTTTATAAAATACTAAAACCATGTCCTCTCGTAAAAGAGGTTCGTTTGTTGGGTGGTGATGCAGATAGTTTCTTCTTAGGTATTACCACTCAAAAAGATTTAAATTTCAATGAAGTAGGAAAATCTTTAGAAAGATATTTTGATACATCAAATTATCCTACTGATCACCCACTCTACTCCAGCAAAAATAAGGCAAAACTTGGCTGCTTTAAGGATGAGACAGCAGGGAAGGAAATTGATGAAATGATTCTTCTCCGCCCTAAAATGTATTCCATGAAATTAAAGGATAGGGACGATAGTATTAAGCGCGCTAAGGGCATATCAAAATAATTGGTCTCTAACATGAAACATAAAAATTTCAGGGAAGCCTATAGAAATAAAAATATAACGTTTGTCAATATGACAATCTTAAAATCTAAGTCGCATGAGATCAAAACTCATAGTTTTAGGAAACGGGCGCTTTCAGCATGGGAGGATAAGAGGTGCTGGTTAGAACATAACATATCTCTTCCACATGGACATCCTGACACAAACATACCACCACCCAAAGAATTAAACTCACGCTACCACATTCAGGAGACGTCTTAGCATAATCATCCTTAACTTAGTATTTTCATGTTGATTTCTGTAGATAAACATTGCTGTTTTATGTATCGCTTTGGTTTGCACTTCCTTGTGAATATATGTCTACAGTCAGGTCATTCCCCCTATATCTGTGAAAAGACTTTTTCATACACATATTTTCATTTCAATAAACATATCACAATGACTTCACTTTGTTTTCCGAAACACTAAAGTTACGAGGGATTTAGTATCTTTGACATGGATGCACTCATGTAGACCATTTGTAATTTTGATAGAAATAGAGGGTATAGTTTGTTTGACAACAGGATGGTAGAAAATAGGTTGAAACATCTTCTCGACTATTCCATATAAGGCATCCTTGTCATGAATGAAATTACGTAAAATGTGTTCTTTTTCCTCGCCAACCGAAATAGGTAGAATCAAATCACTTTGAATGTAAAGGTGTTGTTCATGTTTATCAAGTGTCATTGGTGTTTCTATACCAATCGTAGACGCAGCAGTAAACATAGTTTGTAGCATTGAAAAACCAAAGTTTTTTTTCAAATTTTTACTCAATTGACATTGAATGTCATCACCCAGTTTCAGAACAACGAGTTGATTTTCAATTGAAAACGAAATGTGGTGTGTCTTTACATCACATTTACTTTTCATCACATGCTTCAACTTCTGTTGTATATAAGGATTTACTACATGAATGAAGCTTTCAACTGTATGATATAGACGCGGCATTATATTGATAGCAACTTTAGATTCTATATAAGACTGGTAAATTTTCTTGATGCGATCACCATAGATGTCCACCCACCATTCATCATTAACTGAATCAGCTTTAGTGTGATATTCATGAGAAGCATACACCACACCGCTTCCAATAATAGGTGTATAATGTCTTACAAAATGACGCAAGGTTGGAGAGAGATAAACTGTAAGTTTGTCATTATATTTCTGAATAACCAACTTATTTTTGTCCGCCATAATTTTCTCTCCATACTTCTTACCCACAGTCTCATTCCATCGTTTTACTAACTCAATAAGTGATAAAGGTTGAACACCACGCTTTTTCAAAATGATGCGTTCTTCACATTCTACAACATCTTCATCAAATATTTTAAATTTATAATGAAATTTGTTGATTCGATTTGAATAAACTTTTTTAACATTTGCAGTAGCAATTGACGTTAGATGTAGTCCATGGCCAAAAACGAGATGTGGATAGAATTCATTATCCAACCTCAGTGTCAGACCTTTAGTAAAAGAATGAAAGCGAAGGAACTGTCTCCCACTCCAATGATAGATAGTAAACTCATAAACTTTCTGATCCTTATTCTTCATGATGGAAGTATTACCACTGTTGAATGCCTTAATAATTTTCTCATTCCCAAATGGACCATAATAATCTGATTTTATCTGAATCCATTCATAGTTCCACTTTCCATCTGATGTTAAATTGTATGGGAACTGGAATGCATTATTCATCGTTATTCCATCATGGGTGCGAGGAGTCAATATCTTTCTTCCACATCATTCACATTCTGAATATTGCTATCATAGCAAATACTAGAAACGCCAACCTCCCATTCACCTTCTAAATGTAGTGGACGATTTAATTCTACTCGATAGTCTGATGGTTTATTTTTGGGAAATTTATTCATAGAAGCATTACTGGGCAAGTAGATTAGAAACGAGTCCTTATTTCCACTTTCCATATTATTCACATTGGAAAAATATATTAGCATACTTTTGCATTAACTCTTCATTCGGAAATGGAGTGTGATACTTGTCACAGCATCTTTATGAAAAGGAATCAACGCACCAGCATCGTCATAAATGGCAATATCAATTTGTGGGATGTAGTTTGATTTCAGCTTTGTATAATGCACTTTCTTGAAAGTATGCTCAGATAAAATACTGCAGCTTTTTGGCTGGTATGGTATCATTGCTATCAATGGAGCTTCAACATCTCCCACACGTACATCTTCACCAATATTGGAATATATCTGAAAATAGTTAATACGACGCGATAGTGACATGTCTGCGCTAGCTTTGGTTACAGTACCACTTTTAAAGATATTTTGATCAAAACCCAAAATGTCCATTAGAGTTTTATTCATAATTAGTTCAATACCTTTTCCACTTATAGTGAGAGACAAAGTACCTTCTTTTTCAGAAAATGAAATATGTTGCTCATTAATCACTTCATTTAAATAATCTACAACCAATTTAACTGAAGTAATAATGCGAGGCATCAACACTCTTGTTTCATGTAAGATACCACCTAAAGGCTCTACACACTTTTTGTGTAAAGATACGGTCCATTCTGTATCAAATTGATTTGACCTTTCACATGGTAAATGTTGCATATCAAATTTTCCATGAACAGCTGCAGAACGATGTCGTAAGAACTGATGAAAATCTTTTGAACAAACTAATACTAGATCATCATCATTTAATTTACTTATTGCAATATGATTAGATGATTTGATATAAGTCAATATTGCCACTTGTTTACCATCAACTCGAAGGAGATAATTAAATTTCTTCAATAATGTTTCAGGAGTCATGTTTGTCTTTCTTGGCTTAATCACAATCTTCTTCACCAACGTCTTCTCATTTTTTGGAATAAGATCTACATAATAAGCTTCCTCTCGATATATTAACTGTTTATGACCACTTGGGTGGTAATTAACGTTATAATTATCATAGCTTGTTAAGGCGCTAGCGAGGTAACCTAAATCATTTCTTAAACTTGGACTTAAACCAACAATCCAATCTTTCTCAACTCCATGATGTACATAATTATGATCATCATTGTGCGGAGTAAATTGGACAATATGTTTACACGCTTTATTCAGGAAATCATATATAAACTTTTTACATGATAAGAGATCTTTCTTTGGCCACTGTGGAATGTATACTCGGCAGCTCTTTTCACATTGGTAAGCAGCTGTGCGTCTCATATTAATAGTCATCACCTCATGATCAAAAGTATAGACACAGTTGCTATGAACAAGTTGAGTGACACCCACTTCCCACTTTCAATTTAGCTGTTGTGTATGATCAATGGGAGTAGAAAAGAGTGCGGCTCGATTACTAGCAAATCTCTTTGTAGCCGCATTGCTAAGCAAAATATGATAAAACGACATTTTGATATTGCTGATCTCCGGCTTTGCACAACATCATGAAGACTTGGATTTTGGACTCTCTACAATATATCAGAGTTGATCGTAATGGAAACGTACATTTCAAAAATTCTCATGGTCATACATCAAATGGTATTACATTAACATGGCGACAATTTGTCAACCTCAATGATATCATGAGGGATTTGGAATATTTTGAAACATTAAGATTGGGTGATCAAGTTTGGCTTCAACATTACAGAAATGAAATTCAAATCTGCCATTCTCATTCCGCAAACTGTTTCTCATTTCGCAAATACAATTGGGAGAAGTATAGAAGATACATACATCGCTCCATCATGACATTTATTCGTCGTGAGTTCATCGCCCTACTATGCAAATCTTAATCAGACATGACTACCACACACCATGAGTTGGAAATTAGATTCCCTACAACGTATTGAAACGGATCATGATCGAAACGTCTATTTCAAAGATTCAACTGGAAATGTGAGAAGAGAGTTTGCTTTATCTTATCGTCATTTTCAATCTCTACATCATATCATGAAGGATTTGAAATACTTCTATATGAAAAGACATTCACGTATTGGTAATCGCATCTGGTTGCGCGTCAACAAACGGCGAATTCAACTCTATCATTCCCAACTCCATACTAACTTCACATTTCATCAAGGTAGTTGGGAAAAGTATAAAAGGAAGGTACATCGCTCAATTTACTCATTTTTTCATCATGAAGCGCCATCGCTACACAATCGTCAACATTCTCCGTCGCTTCAGACTCTACACCAAAATCGATCTCACAACATTACACCAACACCTTCCAAACAGCAAGTATTACCCGGGCCGACCTCAAATGTTAGTGGTGAAGATGAACAATTCACGGAATCTTCAACTCTTCCCAAATGGGACTGTACAGATTCTCGGCGCCCTTTCTCATTCATCGGCGCAGTCAATGCGCTTAGAGCTACAGAGACTACTACGTCGGATATGGAAGAGGGAGAGGTGTGTGATGTCGAATCTGAGTGTGGACAATATGGTGATCTCTACTCAATTGAGTGAAAGTGTATCATTTTTGAAGATTCGTACCAGCAGTTACAATTTGTGTTATGAACCCGAACTTTTTCCTGCAGCTCTCAGTAGTTGTTGGTTACCTGTGCATGTTGCACTCTTTCATAATAGTAAAGTGATCATTACTGGACTAAAATCTCATGTACAAGCAAATGTGATCCTAGACTATCTCATCGAGTATCTACGCACCCAGCGGATTGTAAAATAAAAAACAATTTTTCCAACATGATGTTTTTATTTCAAATCATGATAGAACTTACAAATCATTTTTTCATTAGAGGATGGATTACATGAAAAGTTTTGAATAACAGATACAAATCGAGATACATGTAAACGTTTTAAGATGAAGTACAGTACAAAGCACCACACGTTGATGAAAGTGGATGTTGTAGTATGCGTTCATTTCGCTGATATTGACGCGTATGTTTTCTCAACCACTGCTGTGTTGGTATATTTGCAGGTTGAGCAAGAGAGTCAAATAGCTCACCACGTCGGTCTTCTCCAATAAAGATCGCTTTCCAATGCTCACCGCCTAAATTCTGCGAATGAGTGTTTAGCACAATAAAGATGGGATAGTGATTTACTGCAGGTGGTAAGGTATCGAGCGAATAGACATTATCGAAAGCTTTCAACGTCACTTCGTCTGCATTACGCTGTACTTTAGTTTTAATATCGTCAGCAGTCAACCAACTCATTAACGATTATACTGAAGAATCACGTCACGATACTTTGTAATTTCAATATTTGAATCGAAGACTGCATAAATTAATACATTGATCGTCTCAGGTAGTGTTCTTTTGAACGTCAAATCCAAACGAATATTATGAGGCACGTTCGCTTGATGATAGGGTGCACTAATATCGCTGTCAGCAGTCAAATCAAATGCATAAATAGTATATCCACTCTTAAACTCTTTCATAGTGAGTCCGTTGGTGTCATCCGTATTGTAAAAGCCAAAGACATCCATAGAATCAACATAACTGCGCATAAATTGATCCGAAGCAAAATCTGGTTTGTAGGGTGGACCAGGATGACTCACACCATTTACACGTAAAGCAATTTCACTTAACTGATTGTGTTTAAAATTGAAAGGATTCTTCTTTATATTACCATTAAATGCAGCATTTTCAACCATTGCCACCATGAGGAGCTTCGGTGCTTCCGATGGAAAGAGGCCATCTTTCATGAAACTCTTTTGATCTTTCGGAATTGTAAAGGTAAGAAGCTTTGTATGCTGAACGGGGTAAATGGCATTTTGGCGGTTAAGACCTTCAGCATGTCCCTCTAATGACACTTGGTTTCGGTACTACTCAACGAATGCAAAGTGCAATATCTTCCACATGAATTCTAAAATTGTCAACTTTAGCAAATGCATTCAGCGCAAATTCAGGCTTATTCAATGTCAGCTTGAGTCGCATGCTGGTATTACAGAGTAAAAACTTTGACTGTCTAAAGAAGTCTAAATTCAGCGGACCATATAGCTGACATACTTTACTAACTTTAATCATAGCAGATCGCTTTACAAAGCCACTGTTTGTTTCAGCATCAAATTTTCCTGCTTCATCTCTGTACCATCCCATGGCTTCCATATAACTTTTTTGTGCTGCTGGATGAAACTGTGATACATGATTGAAATATGATTTATAGGGATAATCGCTTTGACCACCTTCCACCTGCTGCTCTCCAATCGTTAGAGAAACATCGCGAAGTAATGTAGTCAATGGTAAATTGTTCAGTCCAACTTTATGTGTATCGTCAATAGCAGTTCCATCTGCTTGCTGAATTCTAAACCTCAAATCAACCATCGCATAACTCAAATCTATGTAGTCATCACTACCACCAGGAATAACAAATTCAATGGGGCCAGCATTCTCAGCTGTTCGAGGATGATAATCTACAATACTTGAACTAAGAATATCTGTCTGTATGGCTTGTTGATCAAACAAACAAAACCCGGAAGTTTTACACTCCATGATTAGAAGTTATAGCAGCGTCGTCGTTTAGCGCCTGGTGAATGATCAGAGCCTCTGCGACGTTTGCGTGAATGCCTTTTGACTGAAGATCGCACCTTACCAGCTCCGCGATGTTTCCTTCTTCCTTTTTTCATTCGTTTAGGCGATTTCTTTCCTTGAGTAACACCAGCAAAGGTCTGCTTCAATGTTTTTAAACCGCGTTCCTTCCCACGATTCAACAAACTGCTCTTAAAACTTCTACCTCTGGAAAGATCACTAGCAACATCACCAGCAAAGCCAACGGCATTACTTAAAACATTTCGTTTTAAAGATCTTCCGACATTGGATATGAGAGGTGCCACAGCAGATTTCAGTGCACCAAGTATGCTACCTCCACGTTGGCGGCGAGCGCCGATGTAAATTTGTCCTCCACCACTTACATAGGAAGGTCCTGAAAAAAATGAGGCAGTTGGATTCATAGCTCAAACCCTAAACATTGATAGTTACAACTTTGCATGAATCACTGTCGATCACTTAGATGAAAGATGTCGGCACGACGCATCCAAGAGTTCATACTTGAAAGATAACCAGTCCATTTAACAAGACACCATTCTTCACCTTGTCGTTTTTTACATCGGATGATTTTCTCTACCAAATATGTTTCACTTTCAGTGACTACCTCAATCTCATCGCGGTAAAAGCTACCCTCAATTTCTTCATTATCGTAATCTTTCAACTTGTAGGTGGTCGGAGAGTCTTTTTGATTAATCCTTGATACTGTAAATACCTCCTCTGTCCAATTCGGAAGGTACCCTTTAGCAAAAACACTTTTCACTTTTGAGATACGAACTTTATCGCCAATTTTCACATCACTTTTCACATGAGTGCGTTTACGTTGGAATGATTCGCGCACTTTATCTACATTGTCAGCATTTACATCTACTGGTCTGAGTCCAATAGAACGATGGATAGAGTGATTGTAGGCATGGAGTGTATCTTGTAGAACCTTTGTCCAATTTTGTGTCAAGTTGGCAGTAAAATGTAGCGACAAGCGATTTTTTAATGTGCGATTAAAACGTTCAACGAGAGCAGCTTTATAAGCACTCTTTACACTAAACAACTCAATGTCATGCCTCTCAAATAATCTTCTCACATGCTGATTTTCAAACTCTTTTCCTTGATCACTCTGAATTCTTTTTGGAATGCGACCCTCGAAAAAAAATTGTTTGGAAATTTTTTGCTACTCCTTTCCCTTTTTTAGTTTTTTATTTGAGCCAGCATAACGCGCGGAAAATAAAAATATCAATACGGTTAAAAAAAAAAATTGCCCGAGTTTTTGTTTTTGATCGAGGCAACATCACACAAATCTGCTTGCCACTGTTCATCGATGTCATGAACAATATAATGGGGGGTGCGGTACTTCTTTTTCGCTTGTTTGTGGAGTGTATAGGTAGCCTGACCCTTTAACCATCGTTTCACTTGTGATTGTGGAAGACCACTCGCTTTTGATAATTTCTTGATCGATGCAAATCCTTCCGGATGTTTTACATCATAATAGATTGACTTCAAACGTTCAGTCGATGACGACTGACTCTTTTTCCTCCTTCTCATCTTTTTGTTTTCTTGCCTTTCTACATTTACAACAACTGCAGCATTTAGCTTTAGCGGTTTTGCGATCGTGTTCACATTGCTTAGGGGTTTCAATATGAGAGCTGGCGCAGCAAGTGCAAGTGACAACGACATTCACCTCTGGCGGCTCATTACATGGCAAGCAACACATCTGCTTCATATTAATAGTCTGAGAACATGTATTTCTTGGGAGGAGCTGTTTTACGTTTTCCTTTTACTAGTTTTAGTGGTGGCGTAGATCTACGTCGAGTTCTTCCTCTTGTTTGCTTAGTGAGTGTGGGAGGGGATGTAGCAGGTGACGTCTTAAACCAATTTGTTGGCATTTTCATCGTCTGAAGCATTGGAGCAGTAGCCACTGTTGAATCAAGTTCTTTCAATGTCTCATTATTCAAAGCAAATTTTGGCACATTATGCTTTTTCAATAGTTTAAGAAAGTACGTGTATGTCCAACCAGGTGGAACATAGCCCTGACGGCGCTTTCTACGTGTCGCATACTGAATCAAGTCTTCATAACGTGAAGCATCAATCACTTTATTTTCATCTGTAATGATTTCTCCTCTATCATTTACATTGAGATGGGGTTCAATACTATTGAAAAGAGATATGGCATGTGCGCGAGATGCTAAAGGTGTAGCAGTCGATACAGAGTCACGCATCTTATTCTTCAAGTTTTTCAATTGCTCAACAGTTTCCGATTGTAATAATACAGCACGATGTGGATCTTTGATGTGAACATTTTGCTGAAATTCTATTTCTTTCCTATACATTTGATTTGCAAGAGGTTGCTTTACTTGCTGCATGGCAGTCAATTGTACATATTCATCCTGAGGAATAACAATCATGCGAGAATAAGAACTCATAGTTTGTAGATAATCATGGGAGTTTTCAAAATATCACTTCGAAATCTAAATTCTTCCGGACACTCTTGCGTAAAGTCAATGAATAAGTAACCGTGTGGTTTTTCAGTAGCCGCTTGAAAAATTTCAATCAAGGCTTTTGATCCTCTTGGTGCAACTTGTCGCGCTAAAATTTCAAATTGACTTTTATCTCGCGGATTCTTGAAAATAGCATAATAGTGTGTATTCAGGTTTCGTGTACGAGCTTCTTTTCCATCAGGAAACAAATTTTGTGTGATATAGATGATAAAGCACCTTTTATGATGTGCTGCGCGAGTGAACATATCTGTAACATCTTTTGAATTCTTACTTTCTTTTAATAAATCATCCAATACAACAACATCATTAGACTGAAGTTTATCCACTGGAATAATTCCTTCATGTCGAATAAAGTTGCGACTTTGCAATTCCTGAAACAGCGACGGTTGATAAATACCATAACACCAAATCACTCGATTGATGGGTTCCTTAAACAACTCCCTTCTTTTATCCAATAAATTCAGCGTGAAAATAGTTTTACCTGCATGAGATGGACCTGATACAGTCAGAACTTTATCACATTGAAGTCTGAAATCCATTATAATACTTTGAGATTCAACATTTGCATAATTAACGCTTAGAGCCAAAGATATTACCCAATACGTTGCCCACGATAGGAGCTAGCATCGGTAGTAACGCTGGAAGGAAACCGACCTTTTGTGTTAGAGTTTCCCTCTTTATTTGAAGGGTGACTTTAGGATTGGAGATGAAACGCAATTTCGTAGCATATCGCTTAAGTAACTTTCGTTGTTTTGGCGCTAATTTCTTCGTCCTCAACTTCCTCACATGAGAAATAATTTCACGAATGAATTTATCGTTAGCATGTCGTATAGCATTGTATCGCTGATTTGCTTTCATTCGTCGGAGAGCTTGAATGGCTGAAGAAAACTTTTGACTTTTACGTTTCGCCATTTTACGTTTCGCCATTTTCCGTGTTAGTCTTTGCTAAAACCTATCTTTACCACATTTGCATAGGTACTAACTATTGCGGCATAAGTGACACTCGAAATGAGCAATATCACAGTGGTTACATTTGAAAAGTTGAATGCAATTACGTATGAAACAGCGTTGACAAAAAGCATGCTTACATCTCTTGAAGATGCGCTTTTCATTTCCATCCTTTCGCTTACATACATCGCAACACATAGTTTCACCGTTACTGATGTCCATAGCAAGTCTTTTTGAAGATGTGAATTTGCTAGCCTTTTCTAAATAATAGACACATGTACAGAAGGAATATACTTCGAGAGTGAGCAGGCATAGCTCGAAAACCAGTTGTGCTACAATCAAGTACCACTGCATTTTCAATTTTTCTTTATAGAAAGTTGAATGTGAATATCTGAAATCGCTTCAATCACTAGACTGCTACCATGATGGTTAAATGCGTTAAGACGTTCAGCAATTTTTATCATATGTCTTTTAAAAAATTCTTCGGGGTGATCTACCACTTCCTTTGAATAAGAAGCAAAATGGAAAGAGCGACTTTCCACCTCCTCCTTTCCAAAATGACTAAACTTAATTTTCGCAACTAATCGCGCCATGACAATGCTATCAGAGAATGTATTCATTAACTCTAGAAATAGAGTGCTAGCATCATCGACCACTGCTTCGATGTCGGTCTCATCTTTATGAAAATTTATCACATAATCTTGAACAGCTCCTTTTAAACTTTGCCTATGAAAATGTAATGTTCCGCAGTCGTTTGAGAAAGACATGATCGCCCTCTATCTAACCCATCCATTGCATGAAAACAACTCTTCTCATAGTAACATTTATTGAATAACTGTAACAAGCATGCATTATAAATCAATGGTTTGAAACAGATAAAATAGATACAGCTGGTAACTATCATACAGCGAGCAATGATGACCATACAGGACTTTGGCAGTGTTGAAGTAAGGAGGAAAGAAGCATTGGTTATGAACATAGCTACTACAGCGAACAGACAAAATAGGAACACACAAATCCTTAAAACGTTTCGTGACTTCATGGTAGTGTTGATTCACTCTACTATCCCAAGGCGGGAGCAAAATATCATCAATGATTAGATTGGGAAATACTTTCCTCTCCTTACCAGGATTATTACAAAAGATGCGTATAACATTGAAAGCAGCTAACCATCGTTTAAAGTCAATAAGAAGAGCACTCTCACAAGAAAAGCCATAGTCTTGCAAATATTTCAGATTAAGTCCATGAATGTGTTTTCTCGCCCATTGATCAACATTGGGATCGCAGTTGGCATGTTGATGATAGACACTAACAATCTGATATGTCCAATTGTTCACAGCAATAGCACTGAGCTCTTGTACAGGTTCACCCTCACAATCCATAAAAATGATGATAGAAGCCTAAAACGGAAATTTACACATCTAAGGAAACGTTCTATAACATATTGCAAAATGAAGAATTACATCGATGCTTATCACGACAAAATACACAAATGATTGATGGCAACGAAGAAGTAAACTGTATCTAATAAGACCACGTCTACAACACTCAAAGCACATAAGCGAATTGTCATAGGGTAGAGTTAGGAAAGGACTAGTAATTCTCCTTCTTTGATTTGCGTTTTGAGGCAGCATTCTTCTCCGACTTGCGCTTCGCACCACTGCTGTTAAGGATTTGATCAATTATGTCATCCACGTTGGGTGGTTTTGGAATATATAGGATGGATTCCATATGCATGGAGAGCGAGGCTATTTTATTATCCTTGTGCCGACCATAATATAGCCCATTCACTTTGAAAAGGATATCCCAAGTACCTTCTCCGAGCTCGTCGTATGTGATGGATGTTGAATGATCTCCCTCCTTCTTATAGTAAGTACACCAATGTGATACCGGTAGGCAAATTTGATTACCATCCCAAATCTTTCTATAGGGAGTATCCTTGTCATCTCTCGCCTTCCACTCTTGAGCAAGAGGAGTAGGAATGTCCATATTTAATGTCACGCACTCCTCAATAATATCAAGTTGGCGGCGAATGTACGGACTCACGGGGATCAGTATGTAGTCCCCATACTGATTGCGCATTATCTTGACATCCGTGATCCGTGATCCTTGATGATCCTCATTGGACAATAACATCAAGCTGATTCCAAATCTGGCCTCCGTTTACCAATCAGAGCCTTCGTTCGCCCGCTGGAGCTGTTTCTTGGGAAATTCTAACTCTGTCGTTTTTCGCCAATCTCCCAAAATTTTCAATGGCGTCTGACATCTAAACGAAGACAGATATGAACAAGCCGTTTCTTTCACTGAATTTGTCTCACTTAGCTTTCAAACGAGCTATTGCACGACTTTCTACGATCACTAGAAGCAAAATTGGAAGTTTGGTGCCGAGGGGGGGGGACGTCAGCGAAAATTTTTCTCTCCGATTGACTTGAAACTCACCATACAGATGCAGAATTTCACGCTGAATCCGAATCTGGCGTCCGTTTTCCCATCCGATGCTTCGTTTTGACGCTACAGCCGAAAACGTCCAAAATTTTACCTCTGTCGTTTTTTTGAAAAATGTTGAAAATTTTTTCTCTCCGATTGACTTGAAACTCACCATGTTGATAGAGAATTTGACGCTGATTCCAAATCTGAAATCCGTTTTCCCATCCGATGCTTCGTTTTGGCGCTACAGCCCAAAACGTCCAAAATTTTACCTCTGTCGTTTTTTCGAAAAATGTTGAAAATTTTTTCTCTCCGATTGACTTGAAACTCACCATGTTGACAGAGAATTTGACGCTGATTCCAAATCTGAAATCCGTTTTTCCATCCGATGCTTCGTTTTGGCGCTACAGCCCAAAACGTCCAAAATTCTAACTCTGTCGTTTTTCGCCAATCTCCCAAAATTTTCAATGGCGTCTCACATCTAAACGAAGACAGATATGAACAAGCCGTTTCTTTCACTGAATTTGTCTCACTCTTAGCTTTCAAACGAGCTATTGCACGACTTTCTACAATCACTAGAAGCAAAATTGGAAGTTTGGTGCCGGGGGTGGGGGGACGTCAGCGAAAATTTTTTCTCTCCGATTGCTGTCAACGATGGGAGCGGCCAACCTGGCCGGCACACCACGACAGACCGCAACCTCTCACGTTCCAGAGGGGGGGGGCGCCGGTCGGGTGTTCGCCGTTTTATTACTACTTCCAATCAATCAGGGTTTGTCGAGGTTGTGCTTCTTTGTTGAATTCAATGCGAAATCGTCGCCTACAGTCCTCTACAGAACAGTTGCAGCAATTACCCAAGAGGTAATCAGATCTCACTCTTTAATCTCTTACATCTCTTATCACACTACATTAGAAATGAAAAATTGTTAGACAGATTGACTTACTTTCAATACGAATCGATCACGCAGTCATGGGAATGATGATTCATCTCTGTTTACAACTGTTAGTGATGCAAAACTTGCTAAGCATGAAAGAAAACCTTTGTTTTTTGTTCACGGCTAATTTTGACTCACCCTGTATCAATAAGCTTTTGAACGGTATAGAATTTGTGTCGGTTCTATTTTTTTTTATTAATCAGGTCAATCTGGACCACCGTGCACAATGTCTTCCCTGTCGAGCTTGATACGGCAGCGTGCCGGTCACCGCGCGTACTTTACGAAGTCATTTTCTAAGGTTAAGACGTCAATTTCTAGTGAATCACCAGATACAGACAGTATTAACTTCAATCTTACATTTCTCAAGACGAAACTTGAGGATATTAGGAATCTGTTGATCACGGAGTCTTACTCTGACGACTTCATCGAAAGCGATGAATTTTTGACTCAGCTTGACTTAGACAGCGAGTTTATGAAGGAAAGTCTGAGAAAAATTCACGAGGCAGAGTCATATTTGTCAAAACATAGGTTCGCACACTCTAGTAATTCATGTGACATGTCAGCTTCCGGTACAATCTCATCCAAGCCCACACATTTTGCCAAGTTACCGAAGCTGAAGTTAATTCACTTCGATGGATCTGATGTAAGAAAGTGGTCTGAGTTTTATGACAGTTCCATTCTGAAATAGAGTCAAGACGTGACATTGATGACGTAACCAAGTTCCACTACTTGAACAGTCTACTGCACTGTTAAGCTAATGAACGAATAAACCATATCCGTCCTTCGAATGCGTCGTTTCAGCTTGCCATCGACAAATTGAAATGTGAATTCGGTGAAAGAGGGAAAATAAAGAACGCTCACATTGACTCTATGAACTCAATTTCCACACCAAGTGATTGCTCAACTGATCTGAGACGATTTCTTAATCAATTGAATTTTGACGTAAGTGCACTTAGACACTTATCATACGATTCCATGATGTACGGTCTCTTTATCACATCATCTCTATTACGGAAACTTCCTCGTGCTTTACAAATGAACATTCTCGATGAAACCAGGAGAGATTATCCATCTTTAGATGAGTTCATTAAGCTGTTAGAGCTGGAAGTACGCAAGCGTGAAAACATGGACTCTCTACATTATCGTGACGACAGTCAAGATTTCTTTGTTTCTGATGATCATATTAGCACAATGACAGTGACTAATTTTCCAAAACAGTCTGACGCTCAGCACAGTGTGAAGAATGCACATTTTGTAAAGTGACAGATCACTCAACATTTCAATGTTCCAAGAGTATTGAAGGTATGATAGATTTCATCAAGCGTAACAAATTGTGCTTCAATTGTCTTGGCTCACATTTGAAAAAAATTGCAAGTCAAAAGGTAGATGTGCTAAATGCAGCAAACCACACCTCATCTCGATTCACTCATCGTTCGACAGAGACAGATATTCACAGATAGGTCAGAACCAAAGTCAAACAAACGTTCCTTCCATTAACAAAAAAGTGTTTAGTATTGAAGCATCTCGCCGTACAGGACTTCCAGTAAATGGTCGCGAGACAACTTGCATGTCTGTAGGATCTCAAGGTAGCAACCTCTCAACCGTCATGTTGAAAACCGCAAGGTCTAACATTGTTTCCGGTGAAAATAGATCAAATGCAAATATTCTCATAGACGAGGGATCTCAAATGAGCTACAAACAAAGTACAGCTGAAACTTTAAGACTGCCTGTTCAAAAACGCTTCACCATTCGAAACAAAGTGTTTGGTGGTAGCTCGTCGGTCATACGGGTGACGTTGTCAGTTTGACCATAGAAACTATGGAAAATCCGATCACGATCCAGTGTCTAGTGGTACCAGAGATAGTTAAGATCGATCAAACAGGTTGGTGTAGATACAAACTCTCAAAGAAATTACCCAACAGACAGCTCGCCGATTCTTTTGGTGAAGCTCAGTTTGACGTTGAAGTTCTAATCGGAGCTGACTTTGCTTGGTGCTTTCTGAAGTCCTCTATTCATCTGTTCAATTCAGATGGACCTGTCGCTCAAGACAGTGTGCTTGGCGTTTTGCTATCAGGTCCTGTACAAAGAATATGTTCTTCTCTTCCAAAATTGTCATGCCTACTGAATACTCATTCCCTCATTAAGCAGATCAGAACAGAATTACCTTTCGAAAGTATTCATTGTGATGAATTGAAAACTGTTGATTCCCTTGTGAAAGATTCTTTGATCATTGACTCGATAGGTTTGAGCAATCCAACTCCAGACATAACGAATGACGTGTTTCATAGGAATTACTGCACAGGTATCAAATTTGATGATCACCGTAGCCAATATATCGCTCCATTACCTTGGCATGAAAATCACACACCCTTACCATCAAATCTCAAAACCAGTAGATCACGTTTACTACAAGTGAAAAGGCGATTGACTGAAATAGGATTATTTGATGCCTACGCCAATGTCATTCAAGAACATATCAGAATAGGCTTTGTTGAAAGCATGCCTGATGATGAAAATATGTTTGAGGAAAACAATTGTCACTATTTGCCCCACTTTTTTGTGTTGAAAGATGATAATTCAACAACTCCTTTGCGAATAGATTTTGATGCGAGTTCTGGACGTGTATCCTTGAATGACAGCCTTGAAACCGGACCATGTCTATTAAATTTCGAGTTCATCCATATGCCTTCTGCGCTGACATAGAGAAATCTTTCTTATCTATTCAAGTTGCGGAAGAAGATAGCAACTTTCTTCGATTCTTGTGGTTTAAAAATGATGATCCAGACGATGCAGTAATTAGTCTTCGATACCGTTGCTTAGCATTTGGTCCAACGTGTTCTCCATACATCCTAAATGCAATATTGAGAAATCATCCGAAAATCGATGACTCAGTCATTTCAAAGGACATTACTGAGAAAGTCTACGTTGACAACTTAGTTTCAGGTTTTAGGTCTGAACAAGAGGCAGAAGAGTATTTTCACAAGTCGCGATCCATCCTCAGCTCAGCCAAAATGAACTTAAGACAGTGGAATAGTAACACCAAAGTCCTTCAAGATGCTGCCAAGAGTCAAAATGTGTATGAGAATTCAGAAAAAGCGCATCTCTGCTAAGGATGGAATGGAATAGTGAATCCGATGTACTTAAGTTCCGCTGTAAATTAATCAGACAGGGAAAATCAGTTTCTAATAAAATAGCGCTTTCAGTTGCCTCATCAGTGTTCGACCGTTTCAGTTTAGCGTCCGCAGTAACTGTGAAATTGATATACTTTATTTCGAAGCTTTGGAAATCTTCTTTTACTTGGGACGAGACACTTCCTGATAATCTATCACGAGAATTTCAAGAGTAAAAGTCTGAATTAGATGATATCCGTCAGAATCTGAGCATTCCAAGATTCTTCAAATTGAATCCCCCTGGTCCCGTCGTGATACATTTATTCTGTGGTGCAAGTTTCATCGCAATGTGCAGCGTGATTTATTTTTTTCAAAACAACATATCTACGATCTTTGTATGTGCTAGATTCAGGATAGTACCACAAAAGAAAGAGATTTTATGGACTATTCCTAAGCTTGAATTGAATGCGATGGTTATAGGTGCTCGACTAGTTAAGCACATTATTGAAATCTACAAAGATGATTTCACCTTCAGCTCCATTCATGCTTGGACAGTTTCTGAAATATGCTTACATAGGTTGAACAACAATAAGTTAAAACGCGGAAAAGCATTTGTCAACAATCGAGTTGCAGAGATCAAGAGTCATATTCCAAAAACTTCATGGCTTCATGGTTACACGTTCCTTGGATGAAAATATGGCTGATTTGATGACTAGAGGCTGTTCGTCTAGGGACTTGTTGAAATCAGACATTTGGAAGTTTGGACCTCGGTGGATTACATCGAAAGAAACGTGGCCGAAATGGCAGTACATGAAAGGTGAGATCGATAATGAGATTCCAGAGGATATTTGTGCTCTTCCTGTCAGCCTGTCTGATAACTGTTCAAAATTATCTGAAGTAGTTGACATTAAGAGATTCAGTTCCTATTCAAAGCTAGTGCGAACAATGACATACGTTCTAGGATTTATCAGAAAATTGAAATCACCAGGTACACGTTTTTCTCCTTCTCTTTCGTCAGAAGAAATATACTCTGCAGAAACTGTTCTAATACAGCTTCATCAAAGAGATAATTTTCCAAAAGAGTATGAATTTCTTGAATCACGTTCTTGTGACTCTATCGCGTAAAAGAAACCTGATCTCGTTCGGTCTTTGAACTTAATTCTTTATGATAACATAATCAGAACTGCTGGTCGATTTCAGACAGTAAAGATTGATGACAGCCGGAAGCTTCCGATATTGATTCCTAAAAATGATATTCTCACAAAAGTCATCGTGTTACATTACCATGATGTCACCTTTCACTCTGGAGTTGCAGGAACAGTGAATGCATCGAGACGCAAGTTCTGGATGCCATCTGCTAAATCACAGTGCCAAAAGGTTATCAGACATTGTATTACATGTCGAAAATTCAATGGCAATCCTTTCAGATGTCCTACCTCGCCAGACCTTCCAGATTTTTGAGTGAATGACACTGTTCCTTTCTCATCCATTGGAGTAGACTTTCAGGTAGTCTTATAGTAAAGAGTGGCCGTCATGCTTTCAAAAAGTACTACATCTGCATATTTTCCTGTTGCACTACCAGAAACTTGAATCTTGAGTTATTGTCTGATATGTCTACTGAATCGTTTCTTCTCGCGCTTCGTTGCCACTGTGCCGATTATGGAACACCAAACTTTGTTGTAAGTAGTAAGTAAATCTACACCACTGGACCGCGCAAGATGGCCGCCGTCGCTGACGTCCCCCCCCTGTCAGACGAGTTGGTCGTGGTCCGCCGCCGTGTTGCTTCGAGTCTGACGTTCCCCCGCCTGTCTGACGAGTTGGTCGTGGTCCGCCACCGTGTTGCTTCGAGTCTGACGTCCCCCCTCCTGTCAGACGAGTTGGTCTTGGTCCGCCACCGTGTTGCTTCGAGTCTGACGTCCCCCCTCCTGTCAGACGAGTTGGTCGTGGTCCGCCACCGTGTTGCTTCGAGTCTGACGTCCCCCCTTCCTGTCAGACGAGTTGGTCGTGGTCCGCCACCGTGTTGCTTCGAGTCTGACGTCCCCCCCTCCTGTCAGACGAGTTGGTCGTGGTCCGCCACCGTGTTGCTTCGAGTCTGACGTCCCCCCCTCCTGTCAGACGAGTTGGTCGTGGTCCGCCACCGTGTTGCTTCGAGTCTGACGTCCCCCCCTCTGGCCCGACGACGTAGCGAGAGGTGGTTTGTGATGCGCTCTCCAGGTTGGCGTGGTGTGCCGGCCAGGTTGGGAGGGTGGAATGTCGGTGTCGGAGCTCACCTGAAATAGTCCTAAGTGTCAGAGTGACTTTGTATGGACAAAATTTTCAAAATTTTCCAAAGTGTGGCATTTCGACCTGGGACCCTGACCAAAGTTTGTTTCATCAAATTTCACTGACCCCCCCCCGACAGCTATCTTCTAATTTTGGTTCTAGTGGATGGATTCTGTCTTATAGATACTCGTTTGAAAGAGGAGAAATACTGCTCGGTGACATTTTTGTTGCGAGTCAATCGGACCAGTCGTTCAAAAGTTAGAGCTGTTACAAGATTTCACGTCGGAGCTCACCTGAAAAAATCCTAAGTGTCAGAGTGACTTTGTATGGACAAAATTTTGAAAATTTTCCAAAGTGTCGCATTTCGACCTGGGACCCTGACCAAAGTTTGTTTCATCAAATTTCTCCGAACGGTAGGGGGGAGGGGGAGGGGGGCTCAGTAAAAAGTGATGAAAAAAGTTTTGGTAAGGGTCCCAGATTGAAATTCGGAAGTTTTAAATTTTTTCAAAATTTTCACCACACTGGAGCTCCCACACTTAGGAACTTTTTCACTTGTGGCATGTTACATGGCCATGTGCTGACGGACCAACTTCCCGTGGTCACATGAGAATGGTTCAGGAGTCATATGATAGAGAATGATGAGACGAATCGTTTGCAACAAACCGCATGTCGCTACGATGAATACTTTCGGAGATAGAGCCATTTTAAGTTTTCTTCCCAGCATATATAAACCCCCGGCAACGTAAGTCTGATCACTTCATCGAAAGACGAGGTAAGCGACGGTCGTCGCTCTGAGCTCCAGATGTCGGGTGTTTCAAAGGACTCTTATCTTTTGAAGTAGGCAAGCTATCTTCTTACTTCAAAGTTTGTGTGATAGAGTTTGAGTTTATAGTGTTTACTTATGATAGAGTTTATCAGTCTTTACTACTGATAAAATTTTTTAAAAGTAGTATGAGTAGTAAAATGCGGAATTTTTTAAAAATTCTTAATTTTCAGTTTTTTCAAAGTTTTAACATGTAGTCTAAGGTTTTCAAGTATGCTGAGGTCAAATGTGCTATCAGATTTGAAATTTAACTAAGTCTAAGGCAGCTTTGAGGGGTTAGATCCCAGCTACTGATCACTACCTTTGACTCGGCGTTGCTGTTACCACTTCGGGGCAGTGACAATGATGTGTTCAGCTGTAAATAGCGGGTATCGGGGAAGATCTCTCACTTCCCTAGTGATCAGTACAAGGCCTTCGGGCTGTGACTCACTACACTCAAATCTATCATTCCTCACTAAGTGTAATGCTTTAGGAATATGACTGTACTACATGATTCCAAACTTATACAAATTTCATTATCTTACAGTTAGCCATGGCAAACGATAAGAACCGAAAATTTCACATCAAGATGTGCACATGTTGCTGAATCAATCGCAGTGCGGACGCCAAGGCGCATGTAAAGAAGGCGGGCACTGACCACATGATTATCCTGAATAGGGTTGCGTGTGTGAAGTGTAGATTGTTGAAGGGAGTTGAGGATGAGGCACAGTTCTACCGAGTGCATGCAGATTGTAGTGGAGGTTTGGTGAATGACCTGAGATTCACACAGTTGATTGTTGAAGAGAGGGAGCGAATGCTGGCGATAGAGCGAGACGGCAAGGTGGAGAATGTTGTTGAGAATGATGAGTTGGCGAAAGCAGTTGCTTCGTTGGAGGTTGAGATTGAGCGAAAGAGAGTGCTTGAGAGTGATGTTGAGGATGATGTGGATTTAGATAGGGAGCGTGTGAGGAAGCGTGTGAGGAAGTTGAGCTCTTCTTCCTCGGAGGTGTCGAACATAGTTGTTGAAGACCCCCCGCAGACCTCATCTTCCCCAAAAGTGAAGAGTGGTGGGATTCGTGTGCAGTCGGCGAGGTGGTTGAAGGATGAAGAGAAAAAGCATGTGTCGCAGCAGATGGCGCATGATTTGTTGATAAATAAGTATGAGAGTTTGAAGAAGGTGAAGGACGAAGTCGTGAATGAGTTGGATGAGTTGAAAAAGAAGGAACTGAAGTCGAAGGAGATAGCGGATGAGAATATTCGAATGATCGAATGAGGAGTAGTGTGACTGATTTGAAGAAGAAGACGCGAGAGTTGGAAGAGAAGAATGATGACTGTGAGAAGAGGGCGAGTGCTGCAGAGAGAAGAATGAGAGATGCAGAAGCGAAGTTTGAGATGATGAAGGAGATGGGTGTTGAGAGCGAGGAATGTTGAGTTGGAGAGGAATGTGGCTCGGCGGGGTGATGAGAGACAGGCGTTTGAGAAGTTGTAGCGCATGAGGGATGAGTGGAATCGTTTGAATGAGGATAGGTTGTTTGAGTTTCACATTCCTATTCGGGATAATCATTTGGACGGGCAGGTCATAGTGAACAAAAACTTAGATGAGTCTATAATTTGTTATAACGGCCATCCACAGAAGAAATGTCTCCACGCCACACTCCGGATGCGTGGCCACTTAACCGCCTTTTCTGTTAGGAAGCGCGCGAGACTGCCTAAGGATGGCTAACTTGGTAAGTGAAAAGCAAATAAGATAGTATATCCTATTCTAATACATATCATTTTCATTGCAGATCTTTTCCCTGCCTTCACCACCCCATCAATTCACTCCCGAGAACGAACCATCGGCTCTCTTAAGGGCCACCTAGGGGCAAGACATGATAGAACCTCCACGCGGTTTGCCCTGGGCAGTCTTTAGACTGGCGAATGCCATCATTAAGTTGAATCTTCTATCAGTGAACTTGAACGTTGCGTCGCGTTAGAGGGGTATATAAATCACTACCTCTCATTTCATTTCATTTCAATCATGCAGATGCCGAACAGTCAAGTCAGCTCTCCTCGCGGAGCGCAGTTACGACCGCGAAATTTATTTGATGAATTTCTTAGAATAGAGGAGCAAGACAGAGTACACAACAATCTTGCTCGGATTGGCAATGCGATGACAGCAAGTGTTACCAATCCAATGGAATGGCGCTACATTTCACCCTCCACTCACATACCAACTAGCGTGGAAGTCGACACTGCTACCATGGAGAGAGTCAAAGACTCTCTCAGCAGAATCGGTAGGCTGTACGATGACTGATGACGACCCCCGAGAACAAACCACCGGCCCTGATAAGGGCCACCATGGGGGAAGATTTGATAGAACCTCCTCGCGGTTTGCCCTGGGCAGTCTTCAGACTGGCGAATACTATCATTAAGTTGAATCTGCTATCAGTCAACTTGAACGTTATTCAGTCGATTGCTATCCCTGAAGCATTCTGATTCGCTGTTGAGCAATTCATTGTTGAAAACCCTATATAAGCCAGAAGATTGTAGCGCTTCTCATTCAATTTTAAGTCACGATGGAAGCAACGTCTCCTGCCAACAGCATTCCCGACTTCATCATCCTCGACGAGTGGGATGAAGACAACGCCATTCCCGACTTCATCATCCTCGACGAGTGAGATGAAGAGGATGAGAAGAAGGAGAAGATCAAGAAGATCGTTTGGACGGATGGGGTGTGGACTCCAAATACCACCCGCATCCGAAAGGTGCCAGATGCACCACCACGGCTTAGGCGGCACAGGGTTTATGACAACCTAACTGTCATACCTATTGACTATTCAAGCCAATAGTCAACTTGTCGCCGAGAACGAACCACCTAAGGTTCACCATGGGGCAAGACATGATAGAACCTCCACGCGGTTTGCCCTGGGCAGTCTTCGGACTGGCGAATACTATCATTAAGTTGAATCTGCCATCAGTCAACTTTAGCGTTGCAAATGAAGTTCGGTGTAATACTTCCTTTCGACGGGCGTTCCTGTAAAGGGCGGCGGTGAAACCCGTAGCTATGTATACCGCAAGGGACATTCGGCAATGGTCAATCTTGTTAAACCTCTCTGCGTCATGTTTGCAAGTGATTGCCTCTGTCTTAACGTAGTATGCATTCGCGCCAGGGCGACATTTAGCCAACTGTCGAAGGTTGCCTTATAAACTTTCCATTGCATACGTTATGAGAACCATGAGTTCTACCTGTCTCTATCAATGAGACGAATTGATGAATGGAATGAAATGGGAGGACACTCACGCGCCACACGCAACATAACACACTTTTCTCTTCCGTAGTCTAACAAGCTCTTTACACATGGATCGCAGTCGATTGCTATCCCTGTATCAGAAGTGTAAGCTATCTTAATTTTATCTAACACTATTTCATCTACCATCATCGCCCATATGAAATGTTATAAGATTTACAAGTTAGACTAAGCGTGCAACTATTTCCAAATGAAGAAGTATACATGGTTAAATCATCCACTTAAGCCCATCCGTAGTCTAACAAGCTCTTTACACATGGATCGCAGTCGATTGCCATCCGAGAATCATGTAAGCTATCTGAATTTTATTTAACACTATTTCATCTACCATCATCACCCATATGAAATGTTATAGGATTTACAAGTTAAACTAAGCGTGTTACTATTTCCAAATGAAAAAGTATACATGGTTAAATCATCCACTGAAGCCCCATTCAAGTAAGTCAGTATGAAAGCAAAGATAATACGAAATAAAAATTTATTATGGTATGTATTTCAAAAGGTCTTCATCGTCAATATCGTCCCAGAGTCTGGCTTCACACAGATCACAAAAACAGTTCACTTGCTTCAATCGTTCTTCTACCGCGAGCCTCACTTTGTCGATGTACTCCCACTCCGCCATAGTTCGTGGCTGGGAGTTAGGGATGTACCATTCCCATAATTGGTGGAGGAATTTGATGCTGGTGATCTCCATCACATCATCAGTATCGTACTGCAGATACTTCCACCTCACGCCTGTTAAGTCGGGACACTCCTTCTCACATACACTCTCCTTTTCGTCATCCGCTGGTAATGGCAACTTTCTGATATTGTCGAGTCGGTATATTTTCCCCACCTTCCCCTTCGTTGGAGCGTTTGGTGCAACGAGCGCCTTTGGTGATGAGCATGGAGAAGAGAATTTTGTGTTCGGTGTTTTTGGAGGGCTTGTCATGTTGACTGTGAATAATAACTTTGAAATGTTTTCTAATTCTTAAGTATAAACAAGCAACCAATCAGAATGAACAGCCAATGAATGATGAATATGAAAGTATATATGTAAAGTGACATCCGTGTCATTTCACCCTGTCTTTGAGACTTGTAAGTAAACTGTTCTCTAGTGAAGTCTCTATCTTGTTGAAGAATCAACCTTAAACATAATTTCCTTGAAATGGTAAGTTGAAGATTTCCTCTCTCATCTCCCTCAAACGTGTGGCTAATAGCATCTTCCTCAATTTCGAGCATCTACTTCATCACCAAAGCCCTCCCTTCTCGAGAAAAGTTTAGAGTTGTTGAGTGAAGGTAGGTTGTAACAATACACTGAGACTTAAACAGAGATGATAGAATGATTTCTCTTTCAGGTGATGTTAGTTCCAGCTCAGGACTCTCGCGACAAGGCAACGAGTGGGAATGTGCTGACTGCGGACATATTTTTACAAGGAAGCACAGTCTCCTTCGACACATCAAACAACGTGTGTGTCAACGCAAAGCGGCATCAATCTCCGGAGGTGAAGTTGATTTTGACGATGACATCTCCTTTCCTTGCGATTTGTGCCCTCTTTCTTTCGATAGCCCCTTTCAGCGATCTTCACACAGACTTCAACACACGCATGCAAATGATCACTACACCAACGGCACCTCTACAATCTCCCTCATTAACGTTTCCCATAGTCATTTAGTACGCGACAACTGCATGGAGTCCAATACTCAAATAGTAGATTTTCCTGAGTGGCTCCTTCAAAATTCAAACATTATCGAAGCGCTCTTCAACAATTTAGACAATTTTAGAATGAAGGCGCTCATCTACCTCAAACTAAAATATATTAAAATAGATTTTCAAACGGGTCAAGTGACGGATAGAATACAGTTTCATGTTCCTTCCTCTTCCGCAACCGAAGTTGTAGACTGCGAGTCTTGGCTAAATTTTCACATTCAATGTTTAAAATCAAATGTAGATAAGTTCAATCAACGCGACAGCGCTCTCATTTTTGATGGCGTGGACTCAGCCATGTTCAAAATTTCCCTATTAGAAAGTCATGCAGCTCGAGGCACATTTAAACTACCAAAAACGTTGTATAATAAGAAAGCTGTCATCAATGTCGATTGTAAATCACAGTGTTTCAAATATGCCGTCCTATCCATTCTCCACTATAATGATATCAACGCGCATCGAGATCGCACCTATAGCTATAGACAGTTGTAGGATGAACTAGACTTTGAAGGTTGTGATAGTGACAACATGAAAATCAAAGATGTAGAAACGTTCAAGAAACATAATAAGATTAAAATTGTCGTTCACGTGTGGGAGAAGGGGTTGAAGGGTGCCCGCTATAATTCACGTTCAACTTGTTATGAACGTGTAGTCAACCTCTTATTAGTAAAACAAGATGATAACGAGGAATAGCAATACTGTGGTATTCCCAAAATCTCTCGCTTGTATACACACTTGGGACACTCTAAAAGTGGTGAACATTTTGTATGCGACCGCTGCATCCGCTCCTTTTGGAGTAAAGATAAATTTGAAACTCACTATGAATGGTGCAAGCGGGGTAAATTACAAATGGAACGCATGCCCAAAGATAAAATATTTTCACATAGGGATAATGGTGACGAATTAAGTCCCCTGCGCATCATTTACGCAGACATAGAATGCTACATTGATGATATCATCCACAAGCCAGCAGCCATATCCTGCTATGAAGTATGGCATGACCACTTTAGGAATAGACAAAACAAAATGCATACTTGGCAAGGTGAGGATTGTATTTACCAATTCCTACAATTCCTCGAACAGGCTGTAAAATTTCAACAATCATATGATTCCCAATTGCAGCGTAAGTCACTACATATGTCAGATGAAGACAAACAGAAATTTGAAAGTTGCACATCGTGCCCTAAATGTCATAAAACGTTTGATGATGATAAAATTAAGAAAGTGCGTGATCATGATCACATCACTGGTAAATTTAGAAACGCACTCTGCTCCAAATGTAACTTTTCACTTAGGTTGAGACGTCGTGTACTACCCGTCATTTTTCATAACTTTAAGGGCTATGAGGGTCATACAGTACTGTGCAGAAAGATTGCCCCACCCACAAGTATTCTATGAAAACAGCTCTTTTACATGTATAGGTAATTATAATGATATTTGGTCAAAATCAATGGCTCTACTTATCAATTTCATCATTTCCTCATTCAGTTACAGTCCTTTGCATGCGTTGTATATGGCCTGTGACACTAACAGTTATGAAATCTACCAAATAGAGGAGTAGGCCGGAAGGAAAAGACAAACATTTATTATGTTGTTCGACACGTTTAATCAGCAAAGCTGCTTTGCGATAATGCGTCATGTTTGGTTGAATCAAGTCAGCGGCCAATCATTGCGGGAATAGAGACAACAGTCGTCATCATTTTAACTGCTTTGCGATAATGCTGGTTGAATCAAGGCAGCAGCCAATCATTGCGGAATCGAGACAACAGTTGTCATCAATGCTATCAATGACATTTGTTTTCACTGTGCGCTGATAATGGCAACGCGAGTTCGATTCGGGAAATTGCAGCTGCAGTGGGAAAAGATCGTCGCACTGTGAATCGTATCATTCAAGATTTTGAGGAAAGAGGTAACACGGAAGCTGAGGGCCGCCCTACGATTGTAAAGTTATCAAAAGCCGCTCCTAGAGCATCATCCAGAGAATTGGCTGAAGAGCTTGCGACCGATTATGGTGTGCAACTTGGCTCTTCTACTTTTCGGAGAAGAAACTCTTGGAGGCAGGACGGCCAGCTTATCGGCCAATTAATAGTCCAGTATTAACGCCAGCAATGCGAGAAAAAAAAGACTTCGATGGGCAAAAGATCACAGGCACTGGGATATGGTGACTGGTCACCGATGAAACATGCATAGAGATCCAACCACTTCAGACGCGCTTCGTGAGACGCACGGTTGGTGAGATTCCAAAAGCAGATCACTTCGCTGCTCGATTTCGTCATCCTTTAAAGCTAATGATATGGGGTTGCATGTCAATACGGGCGCTTCCACGTCGTAGATGGATCAATGAATAAAGAGTTCTGGAAAGCAGAGTGTTACCGCAGGCGCGATTGGAAGGTGAGGCGTGGATCCTTCAGCAAGACTTGGCACCTTGCCATACCGCCAAAGTGTGTAAGGAGTTCTTGCGTTTGAATAGAGTGCGGCTTTTGGAATGGCCGGGGAACAGCTCGGACCTGAACGTTATAGAGAACTTATGGTTCATCTTGAAGCAAAAAATTAATAAACATGAAGTGAAGACGAAGCAAGACATCATCAAGCAATGCCTGGACATCTTGATGATATTTGCAAAAAATCGATGCCTAGAAGAGTAGCAGAATGCATTAAGGCGTGTGAATTAAGTTTGTTTCTAATTGATAAATGTATACATGGTTTTGCATTTTACCAACAGAATAAAGGAAATCAGAACCATTTACAAATTTTGCAAAGTCATAATTCGCCGATATCTTCATAAAATTTAGGGTGGGGCAATCTTTTTGCACAGTACTGTATGCTCATAAAAGGAGGGTTGAGCCAGATGAAATCGTGGCAGTTCAATGTTATAGCACAAACGAGAGAAAAATTCATGGCAATGACAGCAAAAGTACCAGTAGATAAAACTAAAGAAAATAAGACAGTCTTCTTCGAAATAAAATTTTTAGATTCATTTCAATTCATGTCAGCGTCACTAGCTTCTCTCGCTCGTAATCTCAAGTTTCTTCCCCATAGTCAAACTTTGAAGAAACACTATCCAAACTTAACGGATGACATGATCACTCACAAAGGAGTCTTTCCTTTTGCGTATTTTAGCTCAATGTCTAAACTAAATGAAACAACCCTTCCTTCCATTGACAAATTCCAAAACAATTTGACGGGTGAAGATTGTCCAGTAGAAGATTATGAGCATGCTCAAGAGGCATGGACAAAATTTGATTGTAAAACGTTTGGCGATTATATGATCGCTTACTTAGAATTAGATGTCATTTGGCTGGCTGATGTCTTTCAGGAAATTCGACGAGTGGCATTAGAAGAAGATAAGTTAGATCCCGTCCACTTTGTCAGTCTGCCAGCCATGTCCTTTAAATCAGCCTTTAAAATGACTGGTGAGACCATTCATCTCTTACAAGACCCCGAGATGTATAACATATTTGAGCGCGGAATACGCGGTGGTCTCACATTTGTAAATAAACATAGGTTAAAATCAAAATTAGTAGGCAATGATCAGACTCATCTTAAGTATTATGACCAAAATAATTTATATGGTAGTTCACTATCCAAACCACTCCCTCACTTTGACTTTAGCTGGTTAGATGATAGTCAAATTCAGCATCTCTCCAACCCTTCTAACATACTAGCAATTCCAGATGAAGGTGATTGGGGATATTATTTTGAAGTGGATTTAATTTATCCAAATAGTATCAAAAATAAAACTGCTGATTTCCCACTCGCACCTGAATCTGGTGAAGTGACTGAAGATATGTTTTCACCATTCATGTCACAATTTCATGATAACTTAAGAGAGTGTGGACAGCCAAGGTATAAACCATGTCGCAAACTTTTACTCACCCAATATGATAAGAAAAATTTTCTCGTGCACTTCTGCATACTAAAATTCTATTTAGAAATCGGCATGCTTCTAAAGCCAGTTCACCGCATTATCAAATTTAGACAGAAAGCCTTCCTCAAACCTTACATAGATAGTAACAGTCAAAAACGTGCACTAGCCCAAAATAATTTTGAAAAGGATTTTTATAAATATAAGAATAACAGTCTTTTCGGAAAGACCATGGAGGATGTTAGAAAACGTATGAACTACAAACTAGTCATTGATGATCAAAAATATCACAAATTGACCTCATCACCTCTTTTCATTGATAGAGACATTATCGATGAGGATCTTGTAGGTGTTAAAATGATAAAATCAGAAGTTGAGTTGTGCAAACCCATCTATATTGGGAAAGCCGTTTTAGATTATTCGAAGCTTGAAATGTATCAACTCTTCTACAAAATATTAAAACCGTGCCCTCTTGTAAAAGAGATTCGCTTGCTGGGTGGTGATACAGACAGTTTCTTTTTAGGAATTACCACTCAAAAAGATTTAAATTTTAATGAAGTAGGTAAGTCATTAGAAAAATATTTCGACACATCTAATTACAATCCCACTCATCCACTCTATTCCATACAGAATAAAGCCGAACTTGGTTGTTTTAAGGATGAAACAGCAGGAAAGGAAATAGATGAAATGATTCTCCTCCGTCCTAAAATGTATTCCATGAAATTAAAAGAATGTGCAGATAGTATTAAGCGTGCTAAAGGTATATCAAAATCCATTGTTCACAAAATGAAACATCGGTCCTATAAGAAGGCCTATAAAAATAAAACTATAACGTTTGTCAATATGACAATCTTAAAATCTCAAGTTCATACTGTGAAAACGCACACGTTCAAGAAACGAGCGCTTTCAGCATGGGAGGATAAGAGGTGTTGGATAGGACATAACACATCTCTTCCACATGGACATCCTGACACAAACATACCTCCACCCAAAAGAATAAAACTCACGCTACCACATTCAGGAGATGTATTGACATAATCAACTTTAACTCAGTATTTTGATGTTGTTTTTTGTAGATATACATGGTTGTTTTACGTATCGCATGAGATCGTTTCTTCCTTGTGAATATATGCCTACAGTCAGCCCATTCCCCCTATATCTGTTAAAAGACTTTTTTCATACACATATTTTTATTTCAATAAACATATCACAATGACTTCACTTTGTTTTCCGAAACACTAAAGTTACGAGGGATTTAGTATCTTTCACATGGATGCACTCTCGTAAACCATTGGTAATTTTGATAGCAATAGAGGGTATAGTTTGTTTGACGACGGGATGATAGAAAATAGATTCAAACATCTTCTCGACTATTCCATATGAAGCGTCTTTATCATGAATGAAATCACGTAAAATGTATTCTTTTTTCTCACCAACAGAAATAGGTAGAATCAAATCACTTTGAATGTAAAGGTGCTGTTCATGTTTATCAAGTGTCATTGGTGTTTCTATACCAATCGTATGCGCAGCAGTAAACACAGTTTGTAGCATTGAAAAACCAAAGAGTTTTTTCAAATTTTTACTCAATTGACATTGAATGTCATCACCCAGTTTCAGAACAACGCGTTGATTTTCAATTGAAAACGAAATGTAGTGTGTCTTTACATCACATTTACTTTTCATCACATGCTTCAACTTCTGTTGTATATAAGGATTTACTACATGAATGAAGCTTTCAACTGTATGATATAGACGCGGCATTATATTGATATCAACTTTAGATTCTTCATAAGACTGGTAAATTTTCTTGATGCGATCACCATAGATGTCCACCCACCATTCATCATTAACTGAATCAGCTTTAGTGTGATATTCATGGGAAGCATACACCACACCGCTTCCAATAATAGATGTATAATGTCTTACAAAATGACGCAAGGTTGGAGAGAAATAAACTGTAAGTTTGTCATTATATTTCTGAATGACCAACTTATTTTTGTTCGCCATAATTTTCTCTCCATACTTCTTACCCACAGTTGCATTCCATCGTTTTACTAACTCAATAAGGGATAAAGGTTGAACACCACGCTTTTTCAAAATGATGCGTTCTTCACATTCTACAACATCTTCATCAAATATTTTAAATTTATAATGAAATTTGTTGATTCGATTTGAATAAACTTTTTTAACATTTGCAGTAGCAATTGACGTTAGATGTAGTCCATGGCCAAAACCGAGATGTGGATAGAATTCATTATCCAACCTCAGTGTAAGACCTTTAGTAAAAGAATGAAAGCGAAGGAACTGTCTCCCACTCCAATGATAGATAGTAAACTCATAAACTTTCTGATCCTTATTCTTCATGATGGAAGTATTACCACTGTTGAATGCCTTAATAATTTTCTCATTCCCAAATGGACCATAATAATCTGATTTTATCTGAATCCATTCATAGTTCCACTTTCCATCTGATGTTAAATTGTATGGGAACTGGAATGCATTATTCATCGTTATTCCATCATGGGTGCGAGGAGTCAATATCATTTCTTCCAAATCATTCACATTCTGAATATTGCTATCATAAAAAATACTAGAAACGCCAACCTCCCATTCACCTTCTAAATGTAGTGGGCGATTTAATTCTACTCGATAGTCTGATGGTTTATTTTTGGGAAATTTATTCATAGAAGCATTACTGGGCAAGTAGATTAGAAACGAGTCCTTATTTTCACTTTCCATATTATTCACATTGGAAAAATATATTAGCATACTTTTGCATTAACTCTTCATTCGGAAATGGAGTGTGATACTTGTCACAGCATCTTTATGAAAAGGAATCAACGCACCAGCATCGTCATAAATGGCAATATCAATTTGTGGGATGTAGTTTGATTTCAGCTTTGTATAATGCACTTTCTTGAAAGTATGCTCAGATAAAATACTGCAGCTTTTTGGCTGGCATGGTATCATTGCTAGCAATGGAGATTCAACATCTCCCACACGTACATGTTCACCAATATTGGAATATATCTGAAAAAAAGTTAATACGACGCGATAGCGACATGTCTGCGCTAGCTTTGGTTACAGTACCACTTTTAAAGATATTTTGATCAAAACCCAAAATGTCCATTAGAGTTTTATTCATAATTAGTTCAATACCTTTTCCACTTATAGTGAGAGACAAAGTACCTTCTTTTTCAGAAAATGAAATATGTTGCTCATTAATCACTTCATTTAAATAATCTACAACCAATTTAACTGAAGTAATAATGCGAGGCATCAACACTCTTGTTTCATGTAAGATACCACCTAAAGGCTCTACACACTTTCTGTATAAAGATAAAATAAATGAACGTTGTTTATACTCGGAAGCACATTAGGCACGGAGCCTTTCTTCCATGTGGCCGAGTTGTCATTTACCACTCTCATTCTTTTTCGTGCTGAGTGTTTAGCAAGACCGCAGAGTGTACCTATTTTAAAAGTCTTAGGTTTGACCCGACCAAGATTTGAGCCAAGGTCTCCCGGACGCAGAGCAAACACTCTACCACAAGGCCACAGAGCCGGTGGCCTGATGACAGATACGGTCCATTCTGTATCAAATTGATTTGACCTTTCACATGGTAAATGTTGCATATCAAATTTTCCATGAACATCTGCAGAACGATGTCGTAAGAACTGATGAAAATCTTTTGAACAAACTAATACTAGATAATCATCATTTAATTTACTTATTGCAATATGATTAGATGATTTGATATTTGTCAATGTTGCCACTTGTTTACCATCAACTCGAAGGAGATAATTAAATTTCTTCAATAATGTTTCAGGAGTCATGTTTGTCTTTCTTGGCTTAATCACAATCTTCTTCACCAACGTCTTCTCATTTTTTGGAATAAGATCTACAAATAAGCTTCCTCTCGATATATTAACTGTTTATGACCACTTGGGTGGTAATTAACGTTATAATTATCATAGCTTGTTAAGGCGCTAGCGAGGTAACCTAAATCATTTCTTAAACTTGGACCTAAACCAACAATCCAATCTTTCTCAACTCCATGATGTACATAATTATGATCATCATTGTGCGGAGTAAATTGGACAATATGTTTACACGCTTTATTCAGGAAATCATATATAAACTTTTTACATGATAAGAGATCTTTCTTTGGCCACTGTGGAATGTATACTCGGCAGCTCTTTTCACATTGGTAAGCAGCTGTGCGTCTCATATTAATAGTCATCACCTCATGATCAAAAGTATAGACACGGTTGCTATGAACAAGTTGAGTGACACCCACTTCCCACTTTCAATTTAGCTGCTGTGTATGATCAATGGGAGTAGAAAAGAGTGCGGCCCGATTACTAGCAAATCTATTTGCGGCCGCATTGCTAAGCAAAATATGATAAAACGACATTTTGATATTGCTGATCTCCGGCTTTGCACAACATCATGAAGACTTGGATTTTGGACTCTCTACAATATATCAGAGTTGATCGTGATGGAAACGTACATTTCAAAAATTCTCATGGTCATACATCAAGAGGTATTACATTAACATGGCGACAATTTGTCAACCTCAATGATATCATGAGGGATTTGGAATATTTTGAAACATTAAGATTGGGTGATCAAGTTTGGCTTCAACATTACAGAAATGAAATTCAAATCTGCCATTCTCATTCCGCAAACTGTTTTTCATTTCGCAAATACAATTGGGAGAAGTATAGAAGATACATACATCGCTCCATCATGACATTTATTCGTCGTGAGTTCATCGCCCTACTATGCAAATCTTAATCAGACATGACTACTACGCACCATGAGTTGGAAATTAGATTCCCTACAACGTATTGAAACGGATCATGATCGAAACGTCTATTTCAAAGATTCAACTGGAAATGTGAGAAGAGAGTTTGCTTTATCTTATCGTCATTTTCAATCTCTACATCATATCATGAAGGATTTGAAATACTTCTATATGAAAAGACATTCACGTATTGGAAATCGCATCTGGTTGCGCGTCAACAAACGGCGAATTCAACTCTATCATTCCCAACTCCATACTAACTTCACATTTCATCAAGGTAGTTGGGAAAAGTATAAAAGGAAGGTACATCGCTCAATTTACTCATTTTTTCATCATGAAGCGCCATCGCTACACAATCGTCAACATTCTCCGTCGCTTCAGACTCTACA
This sequence comes from Prostheceraeus crozeri, assembly GCA_907163375.1. Classification (NCBI taxonomy): domain Eukaryota; kingdom Metazoa; phylum Platyhelminthes; order Polycladida; family Euryleptidae; genus Prostheceraeus; species Prostheceraeus crozeri. The sequence goes on from CAJQUW010003203.1 coordinate 93,413, forward strand.
CCAAAATCGATCTCACAACATTACACCAACACCTTCCAAACAGCAAGTATTACCTGGGCCGACCTCAAATGTTAGTGGTGAAGATGAACAATTCACGGAATCTTCAACTCTTCCCAAATGGGACTGTACAGATTCTCGGCGCCCTTTCTCATTCATCGGCGCAGTCAATGCGCTTAGAGCTACAGAGACTACTACGTCGGATATGGAAGAGGGAGAGGTGTGTGATGTCGAATCTGAGTGTGGACAATATGGTGATCTCTACTCAATTGAGTGAAAGTGTATCATTTTTGAAGATTCGTACCAGCAGTTACAATTTGTGTTATGAACCCGAACTTTTTCCTGCAGCTCTCATTAGTTGTTGGTTACCTGTGCATGTTGCAATCTTTCATAATAGTAAAGTGATCATTACTGGACTAAAATCTCATGTACAAGCAAATGTGATCCTAGACTATCTCATCGAGTATGTACGTACCCAGCGGATTGTAAAATAAAAAACAATTTTTCCAACATGATGTTTTTATTTCAAATCATGATAGAACTTACAAATCATTTTTTCATTAGAGGATGGATTACATGAAAAGTTTTGAATAACAGATACAAATCGAGATACATGTAAACGTTTTAAGATGAAGTACAGTACAAAGCACCACACGTTGATGAAAGTGGATGTTGTAGTATGCGTTCATTTCGCTGATATTGACGCGTATGTTTTCTCAACCACTGCTGTGTTGGTATATTTGGAGGTTGAGCAAGAGAGTCAAATAGTTCACCACGTCGGTCTTCTCCAATAAAGATCGCTTTCCAATGCTCACCGCCTAAATTCTGCGAATGAGTGTTTAGCACAATAAAGATGGGATAGTGATTTACTGCAGGTGGTAAGGTATCGAGCGAATAGACATTATCGAAAGCTTTCAACGTCACTTCGTCTGCATTACGCTGCACTTTAGTCTTAATATCGTCAGAAGTCAACCAACTCATTAACGATTATACTGAAGAATCACGTCACGATACTTTGTAATTTCAATGTTTGAATCGAAGACTGCATAAATTAATACATTGATCGTCTTAGGTAGTGTTCTTTTGAAAGTCAAATCCAAACGAATATTATGAGGCACGTTCGCTTGACGATAGGGTGCACTAATATCGCTGTCAACAGTCAAATCAAATGCATAAATAGTATATCCACTCTTAAACTCTTTCATAGTGAGTCCGTTGGTGTCATCCGTATTGTAAAAGCCAAAGACATCCATAAAATCAACATAACTGCGCATAAATTGATCCGAAGCAAAATCTGGTTTGTAGGGTGGACCAGGATGACTCACACCATTTACACGTAAAGCAATTTCACTTAACTGATTGTGTTTAAAATTGAAAGGATTCTTCTTTATATTACCATTAAATGCAGCATTTTCAACCATTGCCACCATGAGGAGCTTCGGTGCTTCCGATGGAAAGAGGCCATCTTTCATGAATCTCTTTTGATCTTTCGGAATTGTAAAGGTGAGAAGCTTTGTATGCTGAACGGGGTAAATGGCATTTTGGCGGTTAAGACCTTCAGCATGTCCCTCTAATGACACTTGGATTCGGTACTACTCGACGAATGTAAAGTGCAATATCTTCCACATGAATTCTAAAATTGTCAACTTTAGCAAATGCATTCAGCGCAAATTCAGGCTTATTCAATGTCAGCTTGAGTCGCATGCTGGTATTACAGAGTAAAAACTTTGACTGTCTAAAGAAGTCTAAATTCAGGGGACCATATAGCTGACATACTTTACTATCTGTAATCATAGCAGATCGCTTTACAAAGCCACTGTTTGTTTCAGCATCAAATTTTCTTGCTTCATCTCTGTACCATCCCATGGCTTCCATATGACTTTTTTGTGCTGCTGGATGAAACTGTGATACATGGTTGAAATATGATTTATAGGGATAATCGCTTTGGCCACCTTCCACCTGCTGCTCTCCAATCGTTAGAGAAACATCGCGAAGTAATGTAGTCAATGGTAAATTGTTCAGTCCAACTTTATGTGTATCGTCAATAGCAGTTCCATCTGCTTGCTGAATTCTAAACCTCAAATCAACCATCGCATAACTCAAATCTATGTAGTCATCACTACCACCAGGAATAACAAATTCAATGGGGCCAGCATTCTCAGCTGTTCGAGGATGATAATCTACAATACTTGAACTAAGAATATCTGTCTGTATGGCTTGTTGATCAAACAAACAAAACCCGGAAGTTTTACACTCCATGATTAGAAGTTATGGCAGCGTCGTCGTTTAGCGCCTGATGAATGATCAGAGCCTCTGCGACGTTTGCGTGAATGCCTTTTGACTGAAGATCGCACCTTACCAGCTCCGCGATGTTTCCTCCTTCCTTTATTCATTCGCTTAGGCGATTTCTTTCCTTGAGCAACACCAGCAAAGGTCTGCTTCAATGTTTTTAAACCGCGTTCCTTCCCACGATTCAACAAACTGCTCTTAAAACTTCTACCTCTGGAAAGATCAGTAGCAACATCACCAGCAAAGCCAACGGCATTACTTAAAACATTTCGTTTTAAAGATCTTCCGACATTGGATATGAGAGGTGCTACAACAGATTTCAGTGCACCAAGTATGCTACCTCCACGTTGGCGGTGAGCGCCGATGTAAATTTGTCCTCCACCACTTACATAAGAGGGTCGTGAATAAAATGAGGCAGTTGGATTCATAGCTCAAACCCTAAACATTGTTAGTTACAACTTTGCATGAATCACTGTCGATCACTTAGATGAAAGATGTCGGCACGACGCATCCAAGAGTTCATACTTGAAGGATAACCAGTCCATTTAACAAGACACCATTCTTCACCTTGTCGTTTTTTACATCGAATGATTTTCTCTACCAAATATGTTTCACTTTCAGTGACTACCTCAATCTCATCGCGGTAAAAGCTACCCTCAATTTCTTCATTATCGTAATCTTTCAACTTGTAGGTGGTGGGAGAGTCTTTTTGATCAATCCTTGATACTGTAAATACCTACTCTGTCCAATTCGGAAGGTACCCTTTAGCAAAAACACTTTTCACTTTTGAGATACGAACTTTATCACCAATTTTCACATCACTTTTCACATGAGTGCGTTTACGTTGGAATGATTCGCGCACTTTAACTACATTGTCAGCATTTACATCTACTGGTCTGAGTTCAATAGAATGATGGATAGAGTGATTGTAGGCATGGAGTGTATCTTGTAGAACCTTTGTCCAATTTTGTGTCAAGTTGGCAGTAAAATGTCGCCACAAGCGATTTTTTAATGTGCGATTAAAACGTTCAACGAGTGCAGCTTTATAAGCACTCTTTACACTAAACAACTCAATGTGATGCCTCTCAAATAATCTTCTCACATGCTGATTTTCAAACTCTTTTCCTTGATCACTCTGAATTCTTTTTGGAATGCGACCTTCTCGAAAAATTGTTTGGAATGCTTTTGCTACTCCTTTCCCTTCTTTAGTTTTTAAAGGTTGAGCCCACGCATAACGCGAGAAAATATCAATGACGGTTAAAATAAAATTATTGCCCGAGTTATGTTTTGAAATGGAGGCAACATCACACAAATCTGCTTGCCACTGTTCATCGATGTCATGAACAATATAATGGGGGGTGCGGTACTTCTTTTTCGCTTGTTTGTGGAGTGTATAGGTAGCCTGACCCTTTAACCATCGTTTCACTTGTGATTGTGGAAGACCACTCGCTTTTGATAATTTCTTGATCGATGCAAATCCTTCCGGATGTTTTACATCATAATAGATTGACTTCAAACGTTCAGTCGATGACGACTGACTCTTTTTCCTCCTTCTCATCTTTTTGTTTTCTTGCCTTTCTACATTTACAACAACTGCAGCATTTAGCTTTAGCGGTTTTGCGATCGTGTTCACATTGCTTAGGGGTTTCAATATGAGAGCTGGCGCAGCAAGTGCAAGTGACAACGACATTCACCTCTGGCGGCTCATTACATGGCAAGCAACACATCTGCTTCATATTAATAGTCTGAGAACATGTATTTCTTGGGAGGAGCTGTTTTACGTTTCCCTTTTACTAGTTTTAGTGGTGGTGTAGATCTACGTCGAGTTCTTCCTCTTGTTTGCTTAGTGAGTGTGGGAGGGGATGTAGCAGGTGACGTCTTAAACCAATTTGTTGGCATTTTCATCGTCTGAAGCATTGGAGCAGTAGCCACTGTTGAATCAAGTTCTTTCAATGTCTCATTATTCAAAGCAAATTTTGGCACATTATGCTTTTTCAATAGTTTAAGAAAGTACGTGTATGTCCAACCAGGTGGAACATAGCCCTGACGGCGCTTTCTACGTGTCGCATACTGAATCAAGTCTTCATAACGTGAAGCATCAATCACTTTATTTTCATCTGTAATGATTTCTCCTCTATCATTTACATTGAGATGGGGTTCAATACTATTGAAAAGAGATATGGCATGTGCGCGAGATGCTAAAGGTGTAGCAGTCGATACAGAGTCACGCATCTTATTCTTCAAGTTTTTCAATTGCTCAACAGTTTCCGATTGTAATAATACAGCACGATGTGGATCTTTGATGTGAACATTTTGTTGATAATCTATTTCTTTCCTATACATTTGATTTGCAAGAGGTTGCTTTACCTGCTGCATGGCAGTCAATTGTACATATTCATCCTGAGGAATAACAATCATGCGAGAATAAGAACTCATAGTTTGTAGATAATCATGGGAGTTTTCAAAATATCACTTTGAAATCTAAATTCTTCCGGACACTCTTGCGTAAAGTCAATAAATAAGTAACCGTGTGGTTTTTCAGTAGCCGCTTGAAAAATTTCAATCAAGGCTTTTGATCCTCTTGGTGCAACTTGTCGCGCTAAAATTTCAAATTGACTTTTATCTCGCGGATTCTTGAAAATAGCATAATAGTGTGTATTCAGGTTTCGTGTACGAGCTTCTTTTCCATCAGGAAACAAATTTTGTGTGATATAGATGATAAAGTACCTTTTATGATGTGCTGCGCGAGTGAACATATCTGTAACATCTTTTGAATTCTTACTTTCTTTTAATAAATCATCCAATACAACAACATCATTAGACTGAAGTTTATCCACTGGAATAATTCCTTCATGTCGAATAAAGTTGCGACTTTGCAATTCCTGAAACAGCGACGGTTGATAAATACCATAACACCAAATCACTCGATTGATGGGTTCCTTAAACAGCTCCCTTCTTTTATCCAATAAATTCAGCGTGAAAACAGTTTTACCTGCATGAGATGGACCTGATACAGTCAGAACTTTATCACATTGAGGTCTGAAATCCATTATAATACTTTGAGATTCAACATTTGCATAATTAACGCTTAGAGCCAAAGATATTACCCAATAGGTTACCCACGATAGGAGCTAGCATCGGTAGTAACGCTGGAAGGAAACCGCCCTTTTGTGTTAGAGTTTCCCTCTTTATTTGAAGGGTGACTTTAGGATTGGAGATGAAACGCAATTTCGTAGCATATCGCTTAAGTAACTTTCGTTGTTTTGGTGCTAATTTCTTCGTCCTCAACTTTTTCACATGAGAAATAATTTCACGAATGAATTTATCGTTAGCATGTCGTATAGCATTGTATCGCTGATTTGCTTTCATTCGTCGGAGAGCTTGAATGGCTGAAGAAAACTTTTGACTTTTACGTTTCGTCATTTTTCATTTCGCCATTTGCCGTGTTAGTCTTTGCTAAAACCTGTCCTTACCACATTTGCATAGGTACTAACTATTGCGGCATAAGTGACACTCGAAATGAGCAATATCACAGTGGTTACATTTGCAAAGTTGAATGCAATTACGTATGAAACAGCGTTGACAAAAAGCATGCTTACATCTCTTGAAGATGCGCTTTTCATTTCCATCCTTTCGCTTACATACATCGCAACACATAGTTTCACCGTTACTGATGTCTATAGCAAGTCTTTTTGAAGATGTGAATTTGCTAGCCTTTTCTAAATAATAGACGCATGTACCGAAGGAATATACTTCGAGAGTGAGCAGGCATAGCTCGAAAACCAGTTGTGCTACAATCAAGTACCACTGCATTTTCAATTTTTCTTTATAGAAAGTTGAATGTGAATATCTGAAATCGCTTCAATCACTAGACTGCTACCATGATGGTTAAATGCGTTAAGACGTTCAGCAATTTTTATCATATGTCTTTTAAAAAATTCTTCGGGGTGATCTACCACTTCCATTGAATAAGAAGCAAAATGGAAAGAGCGACTTTCCACCTCCTCCTTTCCAAAATGACTAAACTTAATTTTCGCAACTAATCAACAACTAGCAACTGGTTTGAAAGAGATAAAATAGATACAGCTGGTAACTATCATACAGCGAGCAATGATAACCATACAGGACTTTGGCAGTGTTGAGGTAAGGAGGAAAGAAGCATTGGTTATGAACGTAGCTACTACAACGAACAGACAAAATAGGAACACACAAATCCTTAAAACGTTTCGTGACTTCATGGTAGTGTTGATTCACTCTACTATCCCAAGGCGGGAGCAAAATATCATCAATGATTAGATTGGGAAATACTTTCCTCTCCTTACCAGGATTATTACAAAAGATGCGTATAACATTGAAAGCAGCTAACCATCGTTTAAAGTCAATAAGAAGAGCACTCTCACAAGAAAAGCCATAGTCTTGCAAATATTTCAGATTAAGTCCATGAATGTGTTTTCTCGCCCATTGATCAACATTGGGATCGCAGTTGGCATGTTGATGATAGACACTAACAATCTGATATGTCCAATTGTTCATAGCAATAGCACTGAGCTCCTGTACAGGTTCACCCTCACAATCCATAAAAATGATGATAGAAGCCTAAAACGGAAATTTACACATCTAAGGAAACGTTCTATAACATATTACAAAATGAAGAATTACATCGATGCTTTTCACGACAAAATACACAAATGATATGATGGCAACGAAGAAGTAAAATGTATCAATAAGACCACGTCTACAACACTCAAAGCACATAAGCGAATTGTCATAGGGTAGAGTTAGGAAAGGACTAGTAATTCTCCTTCTTTGATTTGCGTTTTGAGGCAGCATTCTTCTCCGACTTGCGCTTCGCACCACTGCTGTTAAGGATTTGATCAATTATGTCATCCACGTTGGGTGGTTTTGGAATATATAGGATGGATTCCATATGCATGGAGAGCGAGGCTATTTTATTATCCTTGTGCCGACCATAATATAGCCCATTCACTTTGAAAAGGATATCCCAAGTACCTTCTCCGAGCTCGTCGCATGTGATGGATGTTGAATGATCTCCCTCCTTCTTATAGTAAGTGCACCAATGTGATACCGGTAGGCAAATTTGATTACCATCCCAAATCTTTCTATAGGGAGTATCCTTGTCATCTCTCGCCTTCCACTCTTGAGCAAGAGGAGTAGGAATGTCCATATTTAATGTCACGTACTCCTCAATAATATCAAGTTGGTGGCGAATGTACGGACTCACGGGGATCAGTATGTAGTCCCCATACTGATTGTGCATTATCTTGACATCCGTGGAAGGAAGCATTCCCGTTTGGAGTACTACGCCATGATCGTCATAACGCAAGACTTGTTTAAATTTACGCTGTAGCGGTGTAGGATTATGTACCTTGGTTGTTTCTTCCACTGGCTCAGCTGTAGATGATCTTATCGTAGTGAACCTTGTAACGTTTGACCGCAATTGTGTCCTACTAGTGCAGCAGATGGAGTAGATGCCTGAAAATGAAAAAGATTGTATTAAGTTTACGTTCAAGGGAGGAGAGGGAGGGAAGTAGCGACTTACCATTTTAGTTGGATAATAGAATAGAGAGAGAGAGAGAGAAAATGTGCGTCCGTCACTCGTGTGATTCAACGATGGAATGATTCTCACTGTGGAAGGCTCGCTATTTATATAGAAATGCTTGATTCTCATTGGATGATGATCCTCATTGGACAATAACATCAAGCTGATTCCAAATCTGGCCTCCGTTTACCAATCCGAGCCTTCGTTCGCCCGCTGGAGCTGTTTCTTGGGAAATTCTAACTCTGTCGTTTTTCGCCAATCTCCCAAAATTTTCAATGGCGTCTTACATCTAAACGAAGACAGATATGAACAAGCCGTTTCTTTCACTGAGTTTGTTTCACTCTAAGCTTTCAAACGAGCTATTGCACGACTTTCTACGATCACTAGAACCGAAATTGGAAGTTCGGTGCCGAGGGGGGGGTCGATGAAATTTGATGGAAGCTGTTTTGGTAAAGGTCCCAGGTCGAAATGCAACACTTTGGAAAATTTTCAAAATTTTGTCCATACAAAGTCACTCTGACACTTAGGTTTTTTTCAGGTGAGCTCCGACGTGAAATCTTGTAACAGCTGTAACTTTTGAACGGCTGGTCCGATTGACTCGCAACAAAAATGTCACCGAGCAGTTTTTTCTCCTGTTTCAAACGAGTATCTATAAGACAAAATCCATCCACTAGAACCAAAGTTAGAAGATCGCTGTCGGGGGGGGGAGGGTCAGCGAAATTTGATGAAAAATGTTTTGGTAAAGGTCCCAGGTCGAAATGCGACACTTTGGAAAATTTTCAAAATTTTGTCCATACAAAGTCACTCTGACACTTAGGATTTTTTCAGGTGAGCTCCGACGTGAAATCTTGTAACAGCTCTAACTTTTGAACGGCTGGTCCGATTGACTCGCAACAAAAATGTCACCGAGCAGTATTTCTCCTCTTTCAAACGAGTATCTATAAGACAAAATCCATCCACTAGAACCAAAATTAGAAGATCGCTGTCGGGGGGGGGGGGTCAGTGAAATCTGATGAAACAAACTTTGGTCAGGGTCCCAGGTCGAAATGCGACACTTTGGAAAATTTTGAAAATTTTGTCCATACAAAGTCACTCTGACACTTACGATTTTTTCAGGTGAGCTCCGACACCGGTATTCCACCCTCCCAACCTGGCCGGCACACCACGCCAACCTGGCCGGCATACCACGCCAACCTGGAGAGCGCATCACAAACCACCTCTCGCTACGTCGTCGGGCCAGAGGGGGGGACGTCAGACTCGAAGCAACACGGTGGCGGACCACGACCAACTCGTCTGACAGGAGGGGGGGACGTCAGACTCGAAGCAACACGGTGGCGGACCACGACCAACTCGTCTGACAGGAGGGGGGGACGTCAGACTCGAAGCAACACGGCGGCGGACCACGGCCGACTCGTCTGACAGGGGGGGGGGACGTCAGCGACGGCGGCGATCTTGCGCGGTCCAGTGGTGTAGATTTACTTACTACTGTTGTATCAGAATGCCAAGACGTACAAAAAAGGCTGACCATAAAATTCAGAAATTGTATTCTCTTCTTTGGACAGCAGACACTGACTCATCTTTCTCCAAGAAAGGAATACAAAAGAAATGTTGGAATGCGCCGACGTTCACAAACATTCCTATCAAAGCACCGTGGTGGGTGGATTTTATGAACGCTTCGTAGGATTCAATGGGGCTTCAATGCATTACATTTGACCAATTACGTGTGTTTCTGAAAGAAATTAAATGTTTTCTGAACACTCGTCCTCTCACGCCTCTAGAAAATTCGCCAAACGAATTAGAACCTCTAACTCCTGCTCATATGCTTTACGGATATAATCCCACTTTATTTCCTCATCCACAAATCTGTTATGACTATGAAGACGTAGATGACACCTATAGCTCTGATATGCATTAATTTGATAAATCGCATGAGTAAGCGCCGCACCCTACTTCAGCGCCATTTCATTCAACGTTTCCAATCAGAATATTTCTCCGTCCTCCGTGAACGCCACTCATATCAAATAAGTAAGATGAAAGCCCTAAATGATACTTCCCCTTCAGTAGGTCAGCTGGTCTTGATACATGATGATATTTTACCACGGCTGAAGTGAAAGGTTGGTATCATCGAAAATCTGATTGTCGGTGAAGATGGACAATGTCGTGCCGCACATCTCCGAACCTCAACCGGAAAGACGAACCGTGCAATATCGAAGCTCAACCCACTGGAGCTGTCGCCATCTACCCGTCTTCCAATGTCCGCACCAGGTGTGGAAGAAGCTGAACTCAATACAAGACGATTTCCTGGTGAAACTGAACGTGCCAATCGTCCTCGTCGAAGACGAGCAGCTGATGTCGCAATGAGGGGGATGGATGCTTTCATGAATCACTGACTACTTTCCCGCATGCCATTGCTGCTAGAGCTCTCTCCTAAGCAGCACTTCCTTGCCCCGGACTTAGGCCTATGCTGAATCCTATTGCTGTAAATCCTACTCCGTAAATGTGACCTTGACTTTGTTTGTCTGCACTAGCGCAAGCTACGTGTAATTGCCTTCAAATACGAATGAATAACGCTTGTTAAAAATGAAAAGGTAACAATTAAATATCTTTGAGATACTCCGGTTATTTTGTACGGCTACAAATCCGACAGTAATAACATAGAGTTACTTACCCCAGGACAGAGTAGGAAACATAATACATATAACGGCTAGCCGACCCAACTTTTACAGGGACGGGAAATAAAGTAAAGCTTATAATCAATTTTATAATAATAAACTAAAATAAGAACTGGGCATGAAACATGACGAGAAGCTAACTAATAAATACAAATGATGAGAACCAAGAAACAGAAGAAATCAAAATAAGTATCAGTGAAGTACGGAGTCATCAGGGAAGAACCATGTGGCTGCAGAAAGCAAGGTTTCGGCCCTTAAACTCCAACCTGTACCACATGACGGGGCCAGGCCAACCATATCGAACGAACGATGAGGAAGGTCGGTCTCTCCAAACCTAAGGAAACATAGCTAAAGCTTAAAGTTAGATATAAGAGAACAAAAGGATGCATAAGAACATGGATAATATCTTTAAGTCTAACATTCCTATAATGGAAGGTATTTGCCGAGGTGAAAAACTTATAAACGAGGTACCTGTTTCTAGGGAATGATTTTATGGAAGAATTTACCGTAAATCCTCGAAGTTAAACCGCCCACAAAGTTAAACCGCACGTCAGGCAAAACTTCGCGGTTCGTTTATGTTAAACCGCATCCCTTTAAGTTTAACCGCACCTCAAAACACTTGTTCATTTCGTTATGTATGAGATATGGAATACAGTGAGGTCATAAGGTGAAAAAAACTTTGACCAAATCGGGCGCTTCGATGCAAGTCAAACATTCAAAGCAGAATAGAGGTAAGTTCTCATCGAATGTAGACCGCGCGCAATTGCTGAGGTCGCGTCTCAAATCTACCCTACCGGCGGTAGGCTGACTTCGTTCGTCAGATGCTATATATAGCAATCATACTCAGCGCAACTCTTCCGCAGTAGCGGACCAATCATATTCGGCGTAGTTTTTGTACTGACAGCGAGTTGAAAGTGTTTTCGTTTTCATTCCTGATGCGATGGCTCCCAAGCGGCGTACGCAGTACTCTGTTCATTTTCGGCTTGAGGTTCTCGCTTACTCTACAGACCATGGTTTTCGGTCAGCTGCTCGACATTTTGGAATCGATGAGTCAATCATTCGACGATGGAAAAAGAAGGAACAGGATCTAGCGATTCAAGGTAATCGAGATGTTACCCGGGTGGGTACGACGGGACGGCCTGTGATTAGTGATGATATGGAGACTGAGCTGAGTGCGTTCATTCAAGAAAAGCGAGAGCGTCGACTGCGGGTAACACGAAAAGAGCTGATGGTCAAAGCACGGTCGTACAATATTCCAAACTTCAAAGCAAGTCACGGATAGTTGGATAGATTTCTTGCCCTAATGGTTTCACTTTGCGTCGTAAGACAACTGACGCACAAAAGGAAGCTCCTCAGATGACTCGAAAGTTGGTTTCGTTCGTCAAGCACGTCCGACGACTTCGTAAGGAGCTGAAACTGTCCGAATCAGATATTTTCGCCATGGATGAAACTGCTGTTTGGTTGGACTGCCCGGGTAATAATAATCGCTAAGAAAGGCGAAAAGACAATCTCGATGAAAACTACAGGCCATGAAAAACTCAACATTACGGTCGCCCTGACAGTTCGAGGGGATGGTACAAAACTCCCACCATCTATCGTGTTCAAAGGAGCGGTCAAAGATGCAAATCGTCTTAATGAAGCGTGCCGCCCACGAGCGTTCATCACCACGACAGCGAACGGGTGGATGAATGATAGCACTTCTGAAGAATACGATATTGATGCTAATTTTCTTAAATGGGATTTTTACTGGAAAGACAGTAGTAAGTAAAACTCCACTTCTGGACCGCGCAAGATGGCCGCCGTCGCTGACGTCCCCCCCCCTCTGGACCGGCAGAGTGTCGTGGTCGGCCGCCGTGGTGCTTCGGGTCTGACGTCCCCCCCTCTGGAACGGCAGAGTGTCGTGGTGTGCCGGCCACGTGCGTCCGTCAGGTTCGCTGACGTCGTCGTCCTCCCCCCCCTCTGGCCGACCGTCGTATAGCGCGCGGTGATGTGGTGTCTAGGTTGGCGTGGTGTGCCGGCCAGGTTGGCGTGGTGTGCCGGCCAGGTTGGGAGGGTGGACTGTCGTAGCTCACCTGAAAAAATCCTAAGTGTCAGAGTGGCTTTGTATGGGTAAAATTTTGAAAATTTTCCAAAGTGTGGAATTTCGACCTGGGACCGTCACCAAAACATTTTTCATCAAATTTCACTGACCTCCCCCCCTCGGGAGAGCTGGCTTCGATCTTGGCTTCCAGTGGACGGATTTTGTCGTGCCATAGCTCGTTTGAAAGCTAAGAGTGAGACAAATTCACTGAAAGAATCGGCTTGTTCCTATCTGTCTTCGTTTAGATGTGAGACGCCATTTAAGATTTTGGGACATTGGTGAAAAACGAGTTAGAATTTTTGCGATGGCTGCCTACTGTAGAGCCAAAACGAAGCATCGGATTGGAAAACGGAGGCCAGATTCGGATTCAGCGTCAAATTCTACATGGAAATGGTGTATTTCCTGCTCAATCGGAGCACTAGAACTGCAGATAGACAGGTTTTTTAGTGTTTGGATGATGGGTATTACGTCATCAGCTGATCGCCACACACTATATAAGCTGGGAACCGAGAGAGACTTGTCATTCAGACGAGAGCGATTGTCAGAGGTAGGTCGTCTCTCTGAGCTCCGATGATAGCTTCGGACATTCCAAATTCCGGGTTTCTGTAAATTAGAAAATTAGTACTTAGAAAATTTCATTGCTGATATCAGCTAAGGCGTCAGACTTAGAGGTTCGCCAGGAGATGGCCTTCGTCTCCAGGCCATAAAAGACTCCAAAACTTTAAAGGCTTGTAACTTTGCTTCTACAAGTCCGTTTGACTTGATTCAAAAAAGGTTCGGTCGCTATTGACCTGCCCTAAGTGATAGACTACTTATAAAATTTCATAAGTAGTGCTAAAAAGTTGAAAAAAATAAATGCACTAGTTTTGGAGGTTTTCTGGGGTTTTCGACCCTGCTGAAGTCAATGAAAGCATTTTTAATGATGTCTGAGCCAGTCTTCTCATGCTATAAGCGGCTTTTCACTGAAAGCGAGCAAAACACGGAGAGTTTTGCTGTAATATTCCACTGACAGGGTGTTCCTTCGGGACGGCGGACGATGCCGTAGTGATAAGTGTGGCAAGGGAGTGTGTCATAGTTTAGACCGTAACCGCTGGGACAACTCATGTCTCATGTTGGCATTTGACACAGTTCTCAACGTAGCACTTTGAACGCCAATCGGTTGAGTCTTAGCTATCTTGTCATGGGTGACCTCTAAACATCTCCATTGCAAAACGCTGGTGAATCAAGCTCTCTACGGCTTGCTATCAAGCTGATCAAAGCAACAACTTAGGATGTTTCCTCAAGGTTTTCAAGTATGCTAAGTTCAAATGTGCTATCAGATTTCAAATTTAACTAAGTCTAAGGTAGCTTTGAGGGGTTAGATCCCAGCTACTGTTCACTACCTTTGACTCGGCGTTGCTGTTACCACTTCGAGGCAGTGACAATGATGTCTTAAGCTGTAAATAGCGGGTATCGGTGAAGATCTCTCACTTCCCTAGTGATCAGTACAAGGCCTTCGGGCTGTCGACGGGATCGAGTGCCACTCACTACACTCAAATCTATCATTCCTCACTAAGTGTAAATTACTGACTATACATTTGTCCTGCTATCAGCTTATTTTTGACTTGCTATCTAGGTGAATAGTCTCTTGCTATCAAGAGATTCACTTCTGCTCATAAAGCACATCATCGCTGTAATACCTCCTTTGCTCGAGCGTTCCTTCGGGACGGCGGGTACTGCCGTAGAGGGATTGTGTTGCACGGGTTGTTCGTCGTTTGTTAGACCGAAACCTCTGAGCCGTTGCTCATGTTGGGCGTTCGACTTCATACTCAACGTGACGCTTTCTCTCGCCAGGTCAGAGTACTTCAGCCATTCGACAAAGGTTAGTCTTTATGATATGGAGTAGAGTGAAATGTAATTCATTAGATGCCCCTTCAATGATTGCTCCCATGATAAACGTTGATGAGACAAATGAAATAATTCTCATCTTCCCTTTTCAGTGATTGAAATCTACTAACACACTACCGTATAATCGTCCAATATGGGGCAAGACATGATAGAGCCTCCACGCGGTTTGCCCTGGGCAGTCTTTAGACTGGCGAATACTATCATTAAGTTGAATCTGCTATCAGTCAACTTGAACGTTGCGTCGCGTTAGAGGTGTATATAAATCACTACCTCTCATTTCATTTCATTTCAATCATGCAGACGCCGAACAGTCAAGTCAGCTCTCCTCGCGGACCGCAGTTAAGGCCGCGAAATTTATTTGATGAATTTGCTAGAATAGAGCAGCAAGACAGAGTCCACAACAATCTTGCTCAGATTGGTAATGCGATGACAGCAAGTGTTGTCAATCCAACGGAATGGCGCTACATTCCACATTTCAGTCACATACCAATTAGCGTGGAAGTCGACACTGCTACCAAGGAGAGAGTCAAAGACTCTCTCAGCAGAATCGGTAGGCTGTAAGATGACGACCCCCGAGAACGAACCACCGGCTCTCTTAAGGGCCACCATGGGGCAAGACATGATAGAACCTCCACGCGGTTTGCCCTGGGCAGTCTTCGGACTGGCGAATACTATCATTAAGTTGAATCTGCTATCAGTCAACTTGAACGTTGCAAATGAAGTTCGGTGTAATACTTCCTTTCGACGGGCGTTCCTGTAAAGGGCGGCGGTGAAACCCGTAGCTATGTATACCGCAAGGGACATTCGGCAATGGTCAATCTTGTTAAACCTCTCTGCGTCATGTTTGCAAGTGATTGCCTCTGTCTCAACGTAGTATGCATTCGCGCCAGGGCGACATTTAGCCAACTGTCGAAGGTTGACTTATAAACTATCCATTGCATACGTTATGAGAACCATGAGTTCTACCTACCTCTATCAATGAGATGAATTGATGAATGGAATGAAATGGGAGGACACTCACGCGCCACACGCAACAACACACTTCTCTCTTCCGTAGTCTAACAAGCTCTTTACACATGGATCGCAGTCGATTGCTATCCCTGTATCAGAAGTGTAAGCTATCTTAATTTTATTTAACACTATTTCATCTACCATTATCATCCATATGAAATGTTATAAGAATTGCAAGTTAAACTAAGTGTGCTACTATTTCCAAATGAAAAAGTATACATGGTTAAATCATCCACTGAAGCCCCATTCAAGTAAGTCAGTATGAAAGCAAAGATAATACGAAATAAAAATTTATTATGGCATGTATTTCAAAAGGTCTTCATCGTCAATATCGTCCCAGAGTCTGCCTTCACACAGATCACAAAAACAGTTCACTTGCTTCAATCGTTCTTCTACCGCGAGCCTCACTTTGTCGATGTACTCCCACTCCGCCATAGTTCGTGGCTGGGAGTTAGGGGTGTACCATTCCCATAATTGATGGAGGAATTTGGTGCTGGTGATCTCCATCACATCGTCAGTATCGTACTGCAGATACTTCCACCTCACGCCTGTTAGGTCGGGACACTCCTTCTCACATACACTCTCCTCTTCGTCATCCGCTGGTAATGACAACTTTCTAATGTTGTCGAGTTGGTATAATTTCTCCACCTTCCCCTTCGTTGGAGCGTTTGGTGCAACGAGCGCCTTTGGCGATGAGCATGGAGAAGAGAACTCCAATTTTGTGTTCAATGTTTTTGGAGGGCTTGTCATGTTGACTGTGAATAATGACTTTGAAATGTTTTCTAATTCTTAAGTATAAACAAGCAACCAATCAGAATGAACAGCCAATGAATAATGAATATGAAAGTATATATGCAAAGTGACATTCGTGTCATTTCACTCTGTCTTTGAGACGTATAAGTGAAGTGTTCTCTAGCGAATTCTATATTTGAGGCGTACAAGTGAACTGCTCTCTCGTGAATTCCAAATTTGAGACGTATTATTTGAGTGAAGTCTCTATCTTGTTGAAGTATCAACCTTAAACTTGATTTCGTTGAAATGGTAAGTTGAAAATTTCTTCACTCATCTCCCTCAAACGTGTGGCTAATAGCATCTTCCTCAATTTCAGGCATCAACTTCATCACCAACGCCCTCCTTTCTCGAGGAAAGTTTAGAGTCGTTGAGTCAAGGTAGGTTGTAACAATACACTGAGACTTGAACAGAGATGATAGAATGATTTCTCTTTCAGGTGATGTGAGTTCCAGCTCAGGACTCTCGCGACAAGGCAACGAGTGGGAATGTGCCGACTGCGGACATATGTTTACAAGGAAGCACAGTCTCCTTCGACACATCAAACAACGTGTGTGTCAACGCAAAGCGGCATCAATCTCCGGAGGTGAAGTTGATTCTGACGATGACATCTCCTTTCCTTGCGATTTGTGCCCTCTTTCTTTTGATAGTCACTTCAGCGATCTTCGCACAGACTTCAACACACGCATGCAAATGATCACTACACCAACGGTACCTCTACCATCTCCCTCATTAATGTTTCACATAATAATTTAGTACGCGACTACTGCATGGAGTCCAGTACTCAAATTGTAGATTTTCCTGAGTGGCTCCTTCAAAATTCTAACATTATCGAAGCGCTCTTCAACAATTTAGACAATTTTAGAATGAAGGCGCTCATCTACCTTCAACTAAAATATATTAAAATAGATTTTCAAACGGGTCAAGTGACGGAGAGAATACAGTTTCATGTTCCTTCCTCTTCCGCAACCGAAGTTGTAGACTGCGAGTCTTGGCTAAATTTTTACATTCAATGTTTAAAATCAAATGTAGATAAATTCAATGAACGCGACAGCGCTCTCATTTTTGATGGTGTGGACTCAGCCATATTCAAAATTTCCCTATTAGAAAGTCATGCAGCTCGAGGCACATTTAAACTACCAAAAACGTTGTATAATAAGAAAGCTGTCATCAATGTTGATTGTAAATCACCGTGTTTCAAATATGCAGTCCTATCCATCCTTTACTATAATGATATCAACGCGCATCGAGATCGCACCTATAGCTATAGACAGTGGTAGGATGAACTAGACTTTGAAGGTTGTGATAGTAACAACATGAAAATCAAAGATGTAGAAACGTTCGAAAAACATAATCAGATTAAAATTGTCGTTCACGTGTGGGAGAAGGGGTTGAAGGGTGTCCGCTATAATTCACGTTCAACTTGTTATGAACGTGTAGTCAACCTCTTATTAGTAAAACAAGATGATAGCGAGGAATGGCACTACTGTGGTATTCCCAAAATCTCTCGCTTGTACACTCACTTGGGGCACTCTAAAAGAGGTGAACATTTTGTATGCGACCGCTGCATCCGCTCCTTTTGGAGTAAAGATAAATTTGAAACTCACTATGAATGGTGCAAGCGAGGTAAATTACAAATGGAACGCATGCCCAAAGATAAAATATTTTCACATAGGGATAATGGTGACGAATTAAGTCCCCTGCGCATCATTTACGCAGACATAGAATGCTACATTGATGATATCATCCACAAGCCAGCAGCCATATCCTGCTATGAAGTATGGCATGACCACTTTAGGAATAGACAAAACAAAATGCATACTTGGCAAGGTGAGGATTGTATTTACCAATTCCTACAATTCCTCGAACAGGCTGTAAAATTTCAACAATGATATGATTCCCAATTGCAGCGTAAGTCACTACATATCTCGGATGAAGACAAACAGAAATTTGAAAGTTGCACATCGTGCCCTAAATGTCATAAAACGTTTGATGATGATAAAATTAAGAAAGTGCGTGATCATGATCACATCACTGGTAAATTTAGAAACGCACTCTGCTCCAAATGTAACTTTTCACTTAGGTTGAGACGTCGTGTACTACCCGTCATTTTTCATAACTTTAAGGGCTATGACAGTCATATGCTCATAAAAGGAGGGTTGAGCCAGATGAAATCGTGGCAGTTCAATGTTATAGCACAAACGAGAGAAAAATTCATGGCAATGACAGCAAAAGTACCAGTAGATAAAACTAAAGAAAATAAGACAGTCTTCTTCGAAATAAAATTTTTAGATTCATTTCAATTCATGTCAGCGTCACTAGCTTCTCTCGTTCGAAATCTCAAGTTTCTTCCCCATAGTCAAACTTTGAAGAAACACTATCCAAACTTAACGGATGACATGATCACTCGCAAAGGAGTCTTTCCCTATGCGTATTTTAGCTCAATGTCTAAACTAAATGAAACAACCCTTCCTTCCATTGACAAATTCAAAAACAATTTGACGGGTGAAGATTGTCCAGTAGAGGACTATGAACATGCTCAAGAGGCATGGTTAAAATTTGATTGTAAAACGTTTGGCGATTATATGATCGCTTACTTAGAATTAGATGTCATTTTGCTGGCTGATGTCTTTCAGGAATTTCGACGAGTGGCATTAGAAGAAGACAAATTAGATCCTGTCCACTTTGTCAGTCTACCAGCCATGTCCTTTAAATCAGCCTTTAAAATGACTGGTGAGACCATTCATCTCTTACAAGACCCCGAGATGTATAATATATTTGAGCGCGGAATACGCGGTGGTCTCACATTTGTAAATAAACATCATATAAAATCTGAAACAGTAGGTGATGATCATATCCACCTAAAGTACTATGACCAAAATAATTTATATGGCAGTTCACTGTCTAAACCACTACCTCATTCCGAGTTTAGTTGGTTAAAACAAGATGAGCTTGAGTATTACTCCAACCCTTCAAACATACTGAAGATTCCAGATGAAGGTGATTGGGGATATTATTTTGAAGTGGATTTGATTTATCCGAATAGCATTAAAAATAAAACTGCTGATTTCCCACTCGCACCTGAATCTGGTGAAGTGACTGAAGATATGTTTTCACCATTCATGTCACAATTTCATAATAACTTAACAGAGTGTGGACAGCCAAGGTACAAACAATGCCGCAAACTTTTACTCACCCAATATGATAAGAAAAATTATCTCGTACACTTCTGCATACTAAAATTCTATTTAGAAATGGGCATGCTTCTAAAGTCAGTTCACCGCATTATCAAATTTAGACAGAAAGCCTTCCTCAAACCCTACATAGATAGTAACAGTCAAAAACGTGCACTAGCCCAAAATAATTTTGAAAAAGATTTTTATAAATATAAGAATAATAGTCTTTTCGGAAAGACCATGGAGGATGTTAGAAAACGCATAAACTGCAAACTAGTCACTGATGATCAAAAATATCACAAATTGGCCTCATCACCTCTTTTCATTGATAGAGACATTATCGATGAGGATCTTGTAGGTGTTAAAATGATAAAATCTGAAGTTGAGTTGTGCAAGCCCATCTATATTGGCCAAGCTGTACTAGATTACTCTAAGCTTGAAATGTACCAACTCTTTTATAAAATACTAAAACCATGTCCTCTCGTAAAAGAGGTTCGTTTGTTGGGTGGTGATACAGATAGTTTCTTCTTAGGTATTACCACTCAAAAAGATTTAAATTTTAATGAAGTAGCTAAGTCATTAGAAAAATATTTCGACACATCTAACTACAATCCCGCTCATCCACTCTTTTCCATACAGAATAAAGCCAAACTTGGTTGTTTTAAGGATGAAACAGCAGGAAAGGAAATAGATGAAATGATTCTCCTCCGCCCTAAAATGTATTCCATGAAATTAAAAGAATGTGCAGATAGTATTAAGCGTGCTAAAGGAATATCAAAATCAATTGTCCAAAAAATGAAACATCGGTCCTATAAGAAGGCCTATAAAAATAAAAGTATAACGTTTGTCAATATGACAATCTTAAGATCACAAGTTCATACTGTGAAAACGTACACATTTAAGAAACGAGCGCTTTCTGCATGGGAGGATAAGAGGTGTTGGATAGGACATAACACATCTCTTCCACATGGACATCCTGATACAAACATACCTCCACCCAAAAGAATAAAACTCACGCTACCACATTCAGGAGATGTATTGACATAATCAACTTTAACTCAGTATTTTGATGTTGTTTTTTGTAGATATACATGGTTGTTTTATGTATCGCATGAGATCGTTTCTTCCTTGTGAATATATGCCTACAGTTAGCCCATTCCCCCTATATCTGTGAAAAGACTTTTTCATACGCATATTTTTATTTCAATAAACATATCACAATGACTTCACTTTGTTTTCCGAAACACTAAAGTTACGAGGGATTTAGTATCTTTCACATGGATGCACTCTTGTAAACCATTGGTAATTTTGATAGCAATAGAGGGTATAGTTTGTTTGACGACGGGGTGATAGAAAATAGATTCAAACATCTCGACTATTCCATATGAAGCGTCTTTATCATGAATGAAATCACGTAAAATGTATTCTTTTTTCTCGCCAACAGAAATAGGTAGAATCAAATCACTTTGGAGCGATCATATCTTTTTCAAATGACTGTGGAACATTGATTTCCATGATGAAGATTTAAACAGTTAGATTCGATGACGAACAAGATTTACTAGTTTGCAAGTTAAACTAAGCGTTCTATTATTTGTAAATGAAAGATATAGTTTCAACAGTTTACAGATTACAAAATAAAGTTTCAATAGTGTTTATGTTAAAAATAAAGTTTAAGCTGTTTGTATGTTAGAAATAAAATAAATTTCAAGAGTTTACAACTTAAAAATAAAGTTTCAACAGTGTGTACGTTAGAAATAAAGTTTTATCTGTTTGTAAAATGAGATTGTAGGATTTGCTAGTTTGCAAGTTAGACTAAGCGTTCTACTATTTGTAAACGAAAGATATAGTTTCAACAGTTTACAGATTAAAAATAAAGTTTCAACAGTGTGTACGTTAGAAATAAAGTTTTAGGCGTTTGTGCGTTAGAAATAAAATAAAGTTTCAACCGTTTACAAGTTAAAAATGAAGTTTCAATAGTGTGTATGTTAAGAATAAAGTTCTATCTGTTTATATGTTAGAAATAAAAATGAAGGTTCACCAGTTTGCAAGTTAAGAATAAAGTTTTATCTGCTTGTATGTCAGAAATGAAATAAAGTTTCACCAGTTTAAAAGTTAAAAATAAAGTTTCAATAATGTGTACGTTAGAAACAAAGTTTCAATAGTTTGCAAGTTAAGAATAAAGTTTCAATAGTGTGTATGTTAAGAATAAAGTTCTATCTGTTTATATGTTAGAAATAAAATAAAGTTTCACCAGTTTACAAGTTAAGAATAAATTTTATCTGCTTGTATGTTAGAAATGAAATAAAGTTTCACCAGTTTACAAGTTAAAAATAAAGTTTCAATAGTGTGTACGTTAGAAATAAAGTTTCAATCGTTTACAAGTTAAAAATAAAGTTTCAACAGTGTGTACGTTAGAAATAAAGTTTTAGCTTTTTATATGTTAGAAACAAAATAAAGTTTCAACAGTTTACAAGTTGAAAAATAAAGTTTCAACAGTGTGTACGTTAGAAATAAATGAAAGTAAGAACTTCATCGTATAAGTATTCAAAGCATGTTTTGTAAATCAAATGTGTGTAGTCCTGACATGATAGAATCAAGCTTAACAAACGCGTTTGTCAAGTTCATTTGATTCTATCATGTCAGGACTACACACATTTGATTTACAAAACATGCTTTGAATACTTATACGATGAAGTTCTTACTTTCATTTATTTCTAACGTACACACTGTTGAAACTTTATTTTTCAACTTGTAAACTGTTGAAACTTTATTTTGTTTCTAACATATAAACAGCTAAAACTTTATTTCTAACGTACACACTGTTGAAACTTTATTTTTAACTTGTAAACGGCTGAAACTTTATTTCTAACGCACAAAGCGCTTAAACTTTATTTCCATCATACACACTATTGAAACTTTATTTTAATCTGTAAACTGTTGAAACGATATTTTTCATTTACAACTAGTAGAATGCTGAGTCTAACTTGCAAATTAGTAAATCCTACGATCGTACTTTACAAACAGATAAAACTTTATTTCTAACGTAGACACTGTTGAAACTTTATTCTTAACTTGCAAACTATTGAAACTTTGTTTCTAACGTACACATTATTGAAACTTTATTTTTAACTTTTAAACTGGTGAAACTTTATTTCATTTCTGACATACAAGCAGATAAAACTTTATTCTTAACTTGCAAACTGGTGAACCTTCATTTTTATTTCTAACATATAAACAGATAGAACTTTATTCTTAACATACACACTATTGAAACTTCATTTTTAACTTGTAAACGGTTGAAACTTTATTTTATTTCTAACGCACAAACGCCTAAAACTTTATTTCTAACGTACACACTGTTGAAACTTTATTTTTAATCTGTAAACTGTTGAAACTATATCTTTCGTTTACAAATAGTAGAACGCTTAGTCTAACTTGCAAACTAGTAAATCCTACAATCTCATTTTACAAACAGATAAAACTTTATTTCTAACGTACACACTGTTGAAACTTTATTTTTAAGTTGGAAACTCTTGAAACTTTATTTTATTTCTAACATACAAACAGCTTAAACTTTATTTTTAACATAAACACTATTGAAACTTTATTTTGTAATCTGTAAACTGTTGAAACTATATCTTTCATTTACAAATAATAGAACGCTTAGTTTAACTTGCAAACTAGTAAATCTTGTTCGTCATCGAATCTAACTGTTTAAATCTTCATCATGGAAATCAATGTTCCACAGTCATTTGAAAAAGATATGATCGCTCCAAAGTGATTTGATTCTACCTATTTCTGTTGGCGAGAAAAAAGAATACATTTTACGTGATTTCATTCATGATAAAGACGCTTCATATGGAATAGTCGAGATGTTTGAATCTATTTTCTATCACCCCGTCGTCAAACAAACTATACCCTCTATTGCTATCAAAATTACCAATGGTTTACAAGAGTGCATCCATGTGAAAGATACTAAATCCCTCGTAACTTTAGTGTTTCGGAAAACAAAGTGAAGTCATTGTGATATGTTTATTGAAATAAAAATATGCGTATGAAAAAGTCTTTTCACAGATATAGGGGGAATGGGCTAACTGTAGGCATATATTCACAAGGAAGAAACGATCTCATGCGATACATAAAACAACCATGTATATCTACAAAAAGCAACATCAAAATACTGAGTTAAAGTTGATTATGTCAATACATCTCCTGAATGTGGTAGCGTGAGTTTTATTATTTTGGGTGGAGGTATGTTTGTATCAGGATGTCCATGTGGAAGAGATGTGTTATGTCCTATCCAACACCTCTTATCCTCCCATGCAGAAAGCGCTCGTTTCTTAAATGTGTACGTTTTCACAGTATGAACTTGTGATTTTAAGATTGTCATATTGACAAACGTTATATTTTTATTTTTATAGGCCTTCTTATAGGACCGATGTTTCATTTTTTGGACAATTGATTTTGATATTCCTTTAGCACGCTTAATACTATCTGCACATTCTTTTAATTTCATGGAATACATTTTAGGGCGGAGGAGAATCATTTCATCTATTTCCTTTCCTGCTGTTTCATCCTTAAAACAACCAAGTTTGGCTTTATTCTGTATGGAAAAGAGTGGATGAGCGGGATTGTAGTTAGATGTGTCGAAATATTTTTCTAATGACTTAGCTACTTCATTAAAATTTAAATCTTTTTGAGTGGTAATACCTAAGAAGAAACTATCTGTATCACCACCCAACAAACGAACCTCTTTTACGAGAGGACATGGTTTTAGTATTTTATAAAAGAGTTGGTACATTTCAAGCTTAGAGTAATCTAGTACAGCTTGGCCAATATAGATGGGCTTGCACAACTCAACTTCAGATTTTATCATTTTAACACCTACAAGATCCTCATCGATAATGTCTCTATCAATGAAAAGAGGTGATGAGGCCAATTTGTGATATTTTTGATCATCAGTGACTAGTTTGTAGTTTATGCGTTTTCTAACATCCTCCATGGTCTTTCCGAAAAGACTATTATTCTTATATTTATAAAAATCTTTTTCAAAATTATTTTGGGCTAGTGCACGTTTTTGACTGTTACTATCTATGTAGGGTTTGAGGAAGGCTTTCTGTCTAAATTTGATAATGCGGTGAACTGACTTTAGAAGCATGCCCATTTCTAAATAGAATTTTAGTATGCAGAAGTGTACGAGATAATTTTTCTTATCATATTGGGTGAGTAAAAGTTTGCGGCATTGTTTGTACCTTGGCTGTCCACACTCTGTTAAGTTATTATGAAATTGTGACATGAATGGTGAAAACATATCTTCAGTCACTTCACCAGATTCAGGTGCGAGTGGGAAATCAGCAGTTTTATTTTTAATGCTATTCGGATAAATCAAATCCACTTCAAAATAATATCCCCAATCACCTTCATCTGGAATCTTCAGTATGTTTGAAGGGTTGGAGTAATACTCAAGCTCATCTTGTTTTAACCAACTAAACTCGGAATGAGGTAGTGGTTTAGACAGTGAACTGCCATATAAATTATTTTGGTCATAGTACTTTAGGTGGATATGATCATCACCTACTGTTTCAGATTTTATATGATGTTTATTTACAAATGTGAGACCACCGCGTATTCCGCGCTCAAATATATTATACATCTCGGGGTCTTGTAAGAGATGAATGGTCTCACCAGTCATTTTAAAGGCTGATTTAAAGGACATGGCTGGTAGACTGACAAAGTGGACAGGATCTAATTTGTCTTCTTCTAATGCCACTCGTCGAAATTCCTGAAAGACATCAGCCAGCAAAATGACATCTAATTCTAAGTAAGCGATCATATAATCGCCAAACGTTTTACAATCAAATTTTAACCATGCCTCTTGAGCATGTTCATAGTCCTCTACTGGACAATCTTCACCCGTCAAATTGTTTTTGAATTTGTCAATGGAAGGAAGGGTTGTTTCATTTAGTTTAGACATTGAGCTAAAATACGCATAGGGAAAGACTCCTTTGCGAGTGATCATGTCATCCGTTAAGTTTGGATAGTGTTTCTTCAAAGTTTGACTATGGGGAAGAAACTTGAGATTTCGAACGAGAGAAGCTAGTGACGCTGACATGAATTGAAATGAATCTAAAAATTTTATTTCGAAGAAGACTGTCTTATTTTCTTTAGTTTTATCTACTGGTACTTTTGCTGTCATTGCCATGAATTTTTCTCTCGTTTGTGCTATAACATTGAACTGCCACGATTTCATCTGGCTCAACCCTCCTTTTATGAGCATATGACTGTCATAGCCCTTAAAGTTATGAAAAATGACGGGTAGTACACGACGTCTCAACCTAAGTGAAAAGTTACATTTGGAGCAGAGTGCGTTTCTAAATTTACCAGTGATGTGATCATGATCACGCACTTTCTTAATTTTATCATCATCAAACGTTTTATGACATTTAGGGCACGATGTGCAACTTTCAAATTTCTGTTTGTCTTCATCTGACATATGTAGTGACTTACGCTGCAATTGGGAATCATATGATTGTTGAAATTTTACAGCCTGTTCGAGGAATTGTAGGAATTGGTAAATACAATCCTCACCTTGCCAAGTATGCATTTTGTTTTGTCTATTCCTAAAGTGGTCATGCCATACTTCATAGCAGGATATGGCTGCTGGCTTGTGGATGATATCATCAATGTAGCATTCTATGTCTGCGTAAATGATGCGCAGGGGACTTAATTCGTCACCATTATCCCTATGTGAAAATATTTTATCTTTGGGCATGCGTTCCATTTGTAATTTACCTCGCTTGCACCATTCATAGTGAGTTTCAAATTTATCTTTACTCCAAAAGGAGCGGATGCAGCGGTCGCATACAAAATGTTCACCTCTTTTAGAGTGCCCCAAGTGAGTGTACAAGCGAGAGATTTTGGGAATACCACAGTAGTGCCATTCCTCGCTATCATCTTGTTTTACTAATAAGAGGTTGACTACACGTTCATAACAAGTTGAACGTGAATTATAGCGGACACCCTTCAACCCCTTCTCCCACACGTGAACGACAATTTTAATCTGATTATGTTTTTCGAACGTTTCTACATCTTTGATTTTCATGTTGTTACTATCACAACCTTCAAAGTCTAGTTCATCCTACCACTGTCTATAGCTATAGGTGCGATCTCGATGCGCGTTGATATCATTATAGTGAAGGATGGATAGGACTGCATATTTGAAACACGGTGATTTACAATCAACATTGATGACAGCTTTCTTATTATACAACGTTTTTGGTAGTTTAAATGTGCCTCGAGCTGCATGACTTTCTAATAGGGAAATTTTGAATATGGCTGAGTCCACACCATCAAAAATGAGAGCGCTGTCGCGTTCATTGAATTTATCTACATTTGATTTTAAACATTGAATGTAAAAATTTAGCCAAGACTCGCAGTCTACAACTTCGGTTGCGGAAGAGGAAGGAACATGAAACTGTATTCTCTCCGTCACTTGACCCGTTTGAAAATCTATTTTAATATATTTTAGTTGAAGGTAGATGAGCGCCTTCATTCTAAAATTGTCTAAATTGTTGAAGAGCGCTTCGATAATGTTAGAATTTTGAAGGAGCCACTCAGGAAAATCTACAATTTGAGTACTGGACTCCATGCAGTAGTCGCGTACTAAATTATTATGTGAAACATTAATGAGGGAGATGGTAGAGGTACCGTTGGTGTAGTGATCATTTGCATGCGTGTGTTGAAGTCTGTGCGAAGATCGCTGAAGTGACTATCAAAAGAAAGAGGGCACAAATCGCAAGGAAAGGAGATGTCATCGTCAGAATCAACTTCACCTCCGGAGATTGATGCCGCTTTGCGTTGACACACACGTTGTTTGATGTGTCGAAGGAGACTGTGCTTCCTTGTAAACATATGTCCGCAGTCGGCACATTCCCACTCGTTGCCTTGTCGCGAGAGTCCTGAGCTGGAACTCACATCACCTGAAAGAGAAATCATTCTATCATCTCTGTTCAAGTCTCAGTGTATTGTTACAACCTACCTTGACTCAACGACTCTAAACTTTCCTCGAGAAAGGAGGGCGTTGGTGATGAAGTTGATGCCTGAAATTGAGGAAGATGCTATTAGCCACACGTTTGAGGGAGATGAGTGAAGAAATTTTCAACTTACCATTTCAACGAAATCAAGTTTAAGGTTGATACTTCAACAAGATAGAGACTTCACTCAAATAATACGTCTCAAATTTGGAATTCACGAGAGAGCAGTTCACTTGTACGCCTCAAATATAGAATTCGCTAGAGAACACTTCACTTATACGTCTCAAAGACAGAGTGAAATGACACGAATGTCACTTTGCATATATACTTTCATATTCATTATTCATTGGCTGTTCATTCTGATTGGTTGCTTGTTTATACTTAAGAATTAGAAAACATTTCAAAGTCATTATTCACAGTCAACATGACAAGCCCTCCAAAAACATTGAACACAAAATTGGAGTTCTCTTCTCCATGCTCATCGCCAAAGGCGCTCGTTGCACCAAACGCTCCAACGAAGGGGAAGGTGGAGAAATTATACCAACTCGACAACATTAGAAAGTTGTCATTACCAGCGGATGACGAAGAGGAGAGTGTATGTGAGAAGGAGTGTCCCGACCTAACAGGCGTGAGGTGGAAGTATCTGCAGTACGATACTGACGATGTGATGGAGATCACCAGCACCAAATTCCTCCATCAATTATGGGAATGGTACACCCCTAACTCCCAGCCACGAACTATGGCGGAGTGGGAGTACATCGACAAAGTGAGGCTCGCGGTAGAAGAACGATTGAAGCAAGTGAACTGTTTTTGTGATCTGTGTGAAGGCAGACTCTGGGACGATATTGACGATGAAGACCTTTTGAAATACATGCCATAATAAATTTTTATTTCGTATTATCTTTGCTTTCATACTGACTTACTTGAATGGGGCTTCAGTGGATGATTTAACCATGTATACTTTTTCATTTGGAAATAGTAACACGCTTAGTTTAACTTGCAATTCTTATAACATTTTATATGGATGATAATGGTAGATGAAATAGTGTTAAATAAAATTAAGATAGCTTACACTTCTGATACAGGGATAGCAATCGACTGCGATCCATGTGTAAAGAGCTTGTTAGACTACGGAAGAGAGAAGTGTGTTATGTTGCGTGTGGCGCGTGAGTGTCCTCCCATTTCATTCCATTCATCAATTCATCTCATTGATAGAGGTAGGTAGAACTCATGGTTCTCATAACGTATGCAATGGATAGTTTATAAGGCAACCTTCGACAGTTGGCTAAATGTCGCCCTGGCGCGAATGCATACTACGTTGAGACAGAGGCAATCACTTGCAAACATGACGCAGAGAGGTTTAACAAGATTGACCATTGCCGAATGTCCCTTGCGGTATACATAGCTACGGGTTTCACCGCCGCCCTTTACAGGAACGCCCGTCGAAAGGAAGTATTACACCGAACTTCATTTGCAACGTTCAAGTTGACTGATAGCAGATTCAACTTAATGATAGTATTGATAGTATCCAGTCCGAAGACTGCCCAGGGCAAACCGCGTGGAGGTTCTATCATGTCTTGCCCCATGGTGGCCCTAAAGAGAGCCGGTGGTTCGTTCTCGGGGGTCGTCATCTTACAGCCTACCGATTCTGCTGAGAGAGTCTTTGACTCTCTCCTTGGTAGCAGTGTCGACTTCCACGCTAATTGGTATGTGACTGAAATGTGGAATGTAGCGCCATTCCGTTGGATTGACAACACTTGCTGTCATCGCATTACCAATCTGAGCAAGATTGTTGTGGACTCTGTCTTGCTGCTCTATTCTAGCAAATTCATCAAATAAATTTCGCGGCCTTAACTGCGGTCCGCGAGGAGAGCTGACTTGACTGTTCGGCGTCTGCATGATTGAAATGAAATGAAATGAGAGGTAGTGATTTATATACACCTCTAACGCGACGCAACGTTCAAGTTGACTGATAGCAGATTCAACTTAATGATAGTATTCGCCAGTCTAAAGACTGCCCAGGGCAAACCGCGTGGAGGCTCTATCATGTCTTGCCCCATAGTGGACGATTATACGGTAGTGTGTTAGTAGATTTCAATCACTGAAAAGGGAAGATGAGAATCATTTCATTTGTCTCATCAACGTTTATCATGGGAGCAATCATTGAAGGGGCATCTAATGAATTACATTTCACTCTACTCCATATCATAAAGACTAACCTTTGTCGAATGGCTGAAGTACTCTGACCTGGCGAGAGAAAGCGTCACGTTGAGTATGAAGTCGAACGCCCAACATGAGCAACGGCTCAGAGGTTTCGGTCTAACAAACGACGAACAACCCGTGCAACACAATCCCTCTACGGCAGTACCCGCCGTCCCGAAGGAACGCTCGAGCAAAGGAGGTATTACAGCGATGATGTGCTTTATGAGCAGAAGTGAATCTCTTGATAGCAAGAGACTATTCAACTAGATAGCAAGTCAAAAATAAGCTGATAGCAGGACAAATGTATAGTCAGTAATTTACACTTAGTGAGGAATGATAGATTTGAGTGTAGTGAGTGGCACTCGATCCCGTCGACAGCCCGAAGGCCTTGTACTGATCACTAGGGAAGTGAGAGATCTTCCGGATACCCGCTATTTACAGCTTAAGACATCATTGTCACTGCCTCGAAGTGGTAACAGCAACGCCGAGTCAAAGGTAGTGAACAGTAGCTGGGATCTAACCCCTCAAAGCTACCTTAGACTTAGTTAAATTTGAAATCTGATAGCACATTTGAACTTAGCATACTTGAAAACCTTGAGGAAACATCCTAAGTTGTTGCTTTGATCAGCTTGATAGCAAGCCGTAGAGAGCTTGATTCACCAGCGTTTTGCAATGGAGATGTTTAGAGGTCACCCATGACAAGATAGCTAAGACTCAACCGATTGGCGTTCAAAGTGCTACGTTGAGAACTGTGTCAAATGCCCAACATGAGACATGAGTTGTCCCAGCGGTTACGGTCTAAACTATGACACACTCCCTTGCCACACTTATCACTACGGCATCGTCCGCCGTCCCGAAGGAACACCCTGTCAGTGGAATATTACAGCAAAACTCTCCGTGTTTTGCTCGCTTTCAGTGAAAAGCCGCTTATAGCATGAGAAGACTGGCTCAGACATCATTAAAAATGCTTTCATTGACTTCAGCAGGGTCGAAAACCCCAGAAATTTTATAAGTAGTCTATCACTTAGGGCAGGTCAATAGCGACCGAACCTTTTTTGAATCAAGTCAAACGGACTTGTAGAAGCAAAGTTACAAGCCTTTAAAGTTTTGGAGTCTTTTATGGCCTGGAGACGAAGGCCATCTCCTGGCGAACCTCTAAGTCTGACGCCTTAGCTGATATCAGCAATGAAATTTTCTAAGTACTAATTTTCTAATTTACAGAAACCCGGAATTTGGAATGTCCGAAGCTATCATCGGAGCTCAGAGAGACGACCTACCTCTGACAATCGCTCTCGTCTGAATGACAAGTCTCTCTCGGTTCCCAGCTTATATAGTGTGTGGCGATCAGCTGATGACGTAATACCCATCATCCAAACACTAAAAAACCTGTCTATCTGCGGTTCTAGTGCTCCGATTGAGCAGGAAATACACCATTTCCATGTAGAATTTGACGCTGAATCCGAATCTGGCCTCCGTTTTCCAATCCGATGCTTCGTTTTGGCTCTACAGTAGGCAGCCATCGCAAAAATTCTAACTATGTCGTTTTTCACCAATGTCCCAAAATCTTAAATGGCGTCTCACATCTAAACGAAGACAGATAGGAACTAAGCCGATTCTTTCAGTGAATTTGTCTCACTCTTAGCTTTCAAACGAGCTATGGCACGACAAAATCCGTCCACTGGAAGCCAAAATCGAAGCTAGCTCTCCCGAGGGGGGGACGTCAGCGAAAATTTTTTCTCTCCGATTGCTTTCAAATTCACCATACCGATGCAGAATTCCACGCTGAATCCGAATCTGGATTCCGTTTTCCCATCCGATGGTTCGTTTGGGCGCTACACACCAAAACGTCCCAAATTCTAACTCTGTCGTTTTTTCGAAAAATGTTGAAAATTTTTTCTCGCCGATTGCCTTGAAACTCACCATACAGATAGAGAATT
The DNA here is from genome assembly GCA_907163375.1 of Prostheceraeus crozeri. NCBI lineage: Eukaryota > Metazoa > Platyhelminthes > Polycladida > Euryleptidae > Prostheceraeus > Prostheceraeus crozeri. Next base: position 125,046 of record CAJQUW010003203.1, read on the forward strand.
TCACGCTGATTCCAAATCTGAAATCCGTTTTCCAATCCGATGCTTCGTTTTGAAGCTAGAGCCCAAAACGTCCCAAATTCTAACTCTGTCGTTTTTCGCCAATCTCCCAAAATCTTAAATGGCGTCTCACATCTAAACGAAGACAGATAGGAACAAGCCGATTCTTTCAGTGAATTTGTCTCACTCTTAGCTTTCAAACGAGCTATGGCACGACAAAATCCGTCCACTGGAAGCCAAGATCGAAGCGAGCTGTCCCGAGGGGGGGGAGGTCAGTGAAATTTGATGAAAAATGTTTTGGTGACGGTCCCAGGTCGAAATTCCACACTTTGGAAAATTTTCAAAATTTTACCCATACAAAGCCACTCTGACACTTAGGATTTTTTCAGGTGAGCGAGCTCCGACCTAAAATCTTGTAACCGCTATAACTTTTGAACGAAGACAGATATGAACAAGCCGTTTCTTTCACTGAATTTGTCTCACTCTTAGCTTTCAAACGAGCTATTGCACGACAAAATCCGTCCACTGGAAGCCAAGATCGAAGCCAGCTCTCCCGAGGGGGGGGAGGTCAGTGAAATTTGATGAAAAATGTTTTGGTGACGGTCCCAGGTCGAAATTCCACACTTTGGAAAATTTTCAAAATTTTACCCATACACAGTCACTCTGACACTTAGGATTTTTTCAGGTGAGCGAGCTCCGACCTAAAATCTTGTAACCGCTATAACTTTTGAACGAAGACAGATATGAACAAGCCGTTTCTTTCACTGAATTTGTCTCACTCTTAGCTTTCAAACGAGCTATTGCACGACAAAATCCGTCCACTAGAAGCCAAGATTGAAGCTAGCTGTCCAGAGGGGGGGGGAGGTCAGTGAAATTTGATGAAAAATGTTTTGGTGACGGTCCCAGGTCGAAATTCCACACTTTGGAAAATTTTCAAAATTTTACCCATACACAGTCACTCTGACACTTAGGATTTTTTCAGGTGAGCGAGCTCCGACCTAAAATCTTGTAACCGCTATAACTTTTGAACGGCTGGTCCGATTGACTCGCAACAAAAAATGTTGTCGAGCAGTTTTTTCTCCTCTTTCGAATGCAACCCGAACGAACAAAATCCGTTCACTAGAACCGAAGTTAGAAGATTGCTGTCGGGGGGGGGGAGGTCAGTGAAATTTGATGAAAAATGTTTTGGTGACGGTCCCAGGTCGAAATTCCACACTTTGGAAAAAATTTTTCATTTTTACCGTACACAGTCACTCTGACACTTAGGATTTTTTCAGGTGAGCGAGCTCCGACCTAAAATCTTGTAACCGCTATAACTTTTGAACGGCTGGTCCGATTGTCTCGCAACTAAAAATGTCGTTGAGCAGTTTTTTCTCCTCTTTCGAATGCAACCCGAACGAACAAAATCCGTTCACTAGAACCAAAGTTAGAAGATTGCTGTCGGGGGGGGGGGGTCAGTGAAATTTGATGAAAAATGTTTTGGTGACGGTCCCAGGTCGAAATTCCACATTTTGGAAAATTTTCAAAATTTTACCCATACAAAGCCACTCTGACACTTAGGATTTTTTCAGGTGAGCTACGACAGTCCACCCTCCCAACCTGGCCGGCACACCACGCCAACCTGGCCGGCACACCACGCCAACCTAGACACCACATCACCGCGCGCTATACGACGGTCGGCCAGAGGGGGGGGGAGGACGACGACGTCAGCGAACCTGACGGACGCACGTGGCCGGCACACCACGACACTCTGCCGTTCCAGAGGGGGGGGACGTCAGACCCGAAGCACCACGGCGGCCGACCACGACACTCTGCCGGTCCAGAGGGGGGGGGACGTCAGCGACGGCGGCCATCTTGCGCGGTCCAGAAGTGGAGTTTTACTTACTACTAAAGACACTTTTAAGTTTAACCGCATCCCTCTAAGTTAAACCGCAGCGTGCGGTTTAACTTGGAAGACCCGCTCTGAAACTGACTCCAAGATGCGGTTTAACTTCGAGGATTTACGGTATTAGTGGATTAACCTTGTAACGTCTTTCCTTGCAGATATTGAAAATGCCCTCAGCTCTTGATATGAAGGCGGAAGCATGCATATATATATAACCCATGGACTCAAAGTTAATCGCTAACAATGGCATTATGTGTACTGATGCCGATTTTTCAACTAATGATATGACCGGCTCACTTTTAAGGAAAACAGGGAAGTTCATTCCTACTCCTGTTCATAACAATTGTCACATCAAGGTCTTGGCTGGTGTTGATGATTATTTACGTAAAATCCAATGGCGTTTTGTTTTTGCCAATACGTCTTCTAACAGCAATTGTCGCTTTACTTTTAAATCTGATCGTTATCCTCCTCGTGATCTAATCCCGATATCCATTTTAAATGATTGTAAGAGGATTCGATGTGCAGTAATTTCTATGCTTCGAAACTGCAAAAGTTGTTTTGGAAATGACAATTTATCTTATGATGAACGATGTGAATTAAATCGTCTCATTTTATCGGATTCTGTGACTATAGCTCCTGTTGATAAAGGTAATGGTTGGCTAATTGTTCGAGCTAATCATTATGAGGCTGAAGGCTATCGTCAATTGTGTAATAATGAATTTTATGTACCTTTGGAAAATCCCATAGATTTTCATGTTGGTCGTCGCCTGCAACATTTACTAGGTGTATTACAGAAAAAAGGTTTTTTGTCAAAGCGTGAAGTAAATGCGTTAGAGCCTTCAAAGGAGGCCAGGTCACGTAAATTTTATATGTTACCGAAATTTCATAAAGATATTTGGCATTATGATTGTATGCCACCTGGTCGGCCGATTATTTCCGATACAAATAGTGTCAGTCGTAGCTGTTCGACTCTGTTGGAGTATTTTCTTAAGCCTTTGGCCCAGAGTGGTAAAAGTTATGAAAGAGACTCAATGCATGTTATAAGTCTCTTGAGTGATGTAAGGGTGTCTCAATCGTCTGTTCTTGTCACCTTAGACGTGTCTTCTTTGTACACAGATACTCCTACCGAAGAGGGTATAGATGCTGTCAGTAAAGCCTTTTTAAAGCATCCAGATCAAAGGAGACCTGACTTGTCATTGTTAACGATGCTCCGGTTAATTTTAACTAGCAACAGTTTTGTCTTTAATGGAGAGTTATTTTTGCAAGTCCAAGGTACTGCAATGGGGTGTGCCTTCGGACCATCGTATGCAAATATTTTTATGTCTGAGTGGGAAGAAAATGTATATAATTGTGAATACCCACCATCCTTCTGGATTCGGTATATCGATGATATTTTTATGATTTGGGAGTATGACGATTCTCGCCTTGCAAGTTTTCTTCTTTCTGTAAATAGTTTTTGACCAAGCATTAAAGTTCAGTCTTGCTTGAGCAATTGCTCAATTCGTTTTTTAGACCTGGAGTTGTACAAATCCAGTCAAAGAATTTTGCATCGTATTGGCTTTAAATCAACAGACAGCCATACTTTGTTACCACCTGTTTCATATCATCCCAAACACGTTTTCCGTTCTATCATTTTCGGTCAAATTTTGCGTTTTGTGACTCATAGTGCCTCCTTTAAAGATTTTAAAAATACTAAAGCTGTTGTACAGTCTCAGTGGAGACGGCAAGGGTATACAAGAAGTTTGATACGTCACTGTGTTCGTCAGGTATTTTCTTTGACTAATCAGTCCCCCGATCAGTGAGAGACTGGATTTTCACTATGTGCTAGCAACTGCTCTGTTTGTGCATTTGGTATACCCTCAAAATATGTTGTAAATACTGTAAATAGAAACACTTATCAAATTGTACATAGGCTCTCTTGTAAATCTTGTAAAGTAATTTATCTGATTATTTGTAAAAAAGTGTAATATAATGTATGTACATGTAGGCCAGACATCACGAATGGTATGTGAACGTATTTCCGAGCATATCCGAAGTATATGCTCTTTTTACACTACGTCTGTATCAAAACATTTTAATGAGACATGTAGTATAAGTGATTTTTCTTTTGTGGCCCTTGAGCATTGTCCTTCAGAGAGTAAAAGGCTGAAAAAGGAAAACATATGGATATAGCGCCTGAGCACTCTGTATCCGAATGGGTTAAATCATGAATTAAATGCTGTTAATGATACCCATCTTGTATTGCCTTTTAGTTCAAGCAGCCAACGTGTCATTCGTTATTGTCAAAAAGCGTTTTGTGACGTAAGAACTTGCCCATCGTACACCACTGAGAGAAATCTACAAAGCTTGTTGTTCAAGAAGTGAACATCTCTCTTTTTATTGCAATTTGCTGTGACTCTATATTTCAGTTTGTGTCTTGCAACGCTAAGTGCATGTGGAATTGAGAAAGAGAATAAATCTCGAAACCGGTCTTCCGAAGCAAAAGTTTTTTGTCTCTTCTCACGAGGTTGGATAGTAGCTGGTGCGGCGTGGGAGCCTGGAAATACTCTTGAGTATTTTCAATAAATATATATATATATATACATATATAATACAAAATAGTGAAATCAATAAATGGAAATTAATACGACAAATAGTAACCCACGCAGAAGGCAAAAAGAAAAAGCACAATTTTGTAGCCCAAACCGGTTTCACCTGTTCCAGGCTTCTCACGGGCAACTGAATTATATTACAAAAATTCGAACTGAAGCATGCAAATGATCAACATAACATAATAGATATATGACACTAATCATATGTACTGAAATGGAAAAGGAAATCATAGATTTTTCGGGATGAGCACAGTGAGATTCTATGGTACTGGTGCATGTTACTCACTTAATGATTTACATTTAATTTTGGTTTTAAGATATTTATACACATTTTTTCTTTTAGTTCTCTCATGCCTCTGTCACTTCCATTCGGTAATTTATATATTGGCATAATCCAGAATGGGGGATCTTCATTTTTTGCACATGCAGATATGTGTTTGCTGGCGTGTAAAATGGCATATTTATTTTCTCTAACCTGCTGTCTATGCACCCTTACTCTAGAACGAAAAATATCTCCTGTTTGCCCCACATAAAGCTCACCACAACCCCCACACTTCATAGCATATATGAGATCCTTTGTGTTACAATTCATATTTGATCTAATTTCGAAAGATGTCATTTCTCCATTTATCTTATAAAATGAAGTTGTGCCCTCTATTAAACAATTGCAGCATTCACATCTACTGTCTCCGCATTTTGTAACACCGATCAAAGTTTTTCTGTTGCTATTTCTAAGTTGATGTAGTAATGAAGGAGGCTGACGGTATGAACGTCTTATTCTATAATTTTTAAAAGTCGACGTCACTTTCAAACTATTAAATATAGGATTAACAATATTCTGGAAGATCGCAGGATTATTCGAGTTGAATGTGGTAACAAAAGGAACAAGTAAGTGCGAATGTTGCTCGTTCTTATTGCTAGTAATTTTGTTTTCAGCTCTGGATATTGCATCACTTATTAAAGGCTGTGGATATCCAAGAGTGAGCAGTTGGTTTCGTAGTTCATCATACCGCATCATCTTTCTTTCAGATTTGGAGACAATGTTATTGATTCTTCTAGCCAAAGTATAGGGGATGTTTTTGATTATATGCTTAGGATGGTTCGAATTAAAGGAGACATAATTATGACTGTCTGTAGGTTTGTAATACACATCTGTCTTTTTCATCCTCTTTGTAAACACAAACATCCAAACAATTCAATTTATTCTTATTACATTCTAAAGTAAACTTGATTTTGTCATTCATGTTATTTAAAAATTGATGGAAATTTGTTATATCATCGAACGAATCCTTCCATATTACAAAACAGTCGTCTAAGTATCTGAGCTCAGAACATCTCTCATGTAAACATACATCTTTTGTTCTAGATATCCCATAGATAGAGTGGCATATGTAGGGGCTAATCGAGTGCCCATAGCTGTACCCGAAATTTGCAAATAAAAATTGTCCTCAAAACTGAAGAAATTGTTTGTCAGGACTATCGAAATACCATTTAAAATGAATGCATTGGTATAGCGTTCATCAATCAAATCCCTATATTTTTCAATCCAAAATTCCATTGCTGTCAATCCTAAGTCGTTATCAATATTCGTGTATAGAGATGTTACATCAAACGATACAAACATTGAATTCTTTGCTTCCTTTGGTAATTTTGAGATGAAGTGGGCAGTATCTCTGCAAAAACTCGGCAGTTTTGAAGTTAGAGGCTTTATAAGTTTATCAAGGAAATAGCTTAAACGATTCGTGGGACCTTTTCACTTGAAATGATGGGACGCAATTTCAAACTGTCCGGCATTATAGTTTTCATGTAACCATACTCGTCCATAATATTGAAATTAATGTTTTCTATCTTATGAATTTTCGGTAGTCGGTATATAAAAGGAATATCTGCACTGAATTTGCTAAGATATTTTGCTTCCTTTGTTGTTAGGCAACTACTAAAACGTTTGCAAAATCTGTTAATCAAGTTCAGTGTGCTCTTGACTTCATACTTGAAAATCGGTCGATATGTATTTGTGTCCTGTAAATGTTCATTATATATACAATGTCTGTAATCCACATAATTCATAACTACAAATGCGCCACCTTTATCTGATTTTGTTATATGGAGATCATCACGATTTTTAGGTCTATGTAAAGCCAGCCTTTGTTCTTTACTTAGATTGTATTTTCGTCTATTGGAATATTCAAATTTCTCTGTTTCATTTAGAATTAAGTCTATATTACTATCAAGCGATGGGTTCAAACCCTTTGGCGGTTCGAAGTTTGATTCGCCTTTTATTTTTATTGATTCAGGTGTGCCAGTAGAGCATTCTTCTGTTTGGTCTTTGTCTTTGAAAAAATCTATCAAACGTAATCTTCTACAGAAAGATATCGCATCATTCTGAAGACCTGTCAAATTTTGACTAGGAACTGGAGTAAATTTACATCCTTTCGCCAAAAGTTCTTTCTCTGTGTCTGAAATATCATAATTAGAAATGTTGATAGTTTTCAAATCATTTAGTATAAAAAATGATCGGTATTGTTATCTAATGCATGCTCGTCCATCTGCAATTGATTTGTGCTTTGGATTCCATCTTCAGGTAAATTACTGCGATTTGAATTAAATCTCCCAAAACTTCTAAAATCATTGCGGTACTGATTCTCATTAAAATTATTTACTCTGTTATTTCTTATTGGTCTGCGATTATAATTAATGAAATTTCTTCTTTCATAATTTGTATTGTAATTATTCCATCTATTATTACTGCGGAATCTTGTATTATTTTGATAATTGTTTGATTTCACAAACCTATTATTATAATTAAATGGCCCATTGTAATTGCGCATTTGATTCCTTCTTATATTTCTGTAATCGTTTTGGGGCCTACCAGCATCCCTTGATTGCCAAATTCCTAAATTTAGTGAAATTAAGTGTTTATCTGAGCTGAAAAATTTACTTTTCTCTTCCCAAATCTTGTGACTTGTTTCTTCTTCTTTTTCTATTTCCTTTTTCCAAGACTCCAGCTTTTGAATAGAAATGATTCCATTGTGAAAATTCTTTATATAATTCTCTACTTCAGTATCTATTTTAGTGAAATACTCAGTTTTAATGCGTGCAATTGATCTCATGCGCTCTATTTCATGGCTACATTCGGCTATTGATAACGACTTTCTCAATTCTTGTTCCTCGCTTGACAAATACGCTAGTGGCTTCCGCCAAAATTTTCTCAGAATTTTTGGATTTTCGGAATTTAAGCTAGTTTCATATATCTCAGCAATGCTGTTATTTCTAAATACTTGATAATAAAACATCTTTCGCTTTAACAGTCGTTTTTCAATAAAAAGTTCCTGATTACCACCATAATTTGAAACTTGAACATTCTTTTTAATGCTATCCAGCTCTAATACAATATTTTCATGAGATTTCCTTATTTGCTCATTTATCTTACTTTGATGATTATTGAGATTATCCATTTCCTAAATCTTTATTAAGCCTCTTGAGTAATAACAACAGACGGAGTATTGTCGGTATCTTCAAGTGCGAAGAGACAAGATGTTGTTGCTGTAAGACGTTAATTGTCGGAAAAAATATTCCTATCAGAGTTGGAAATATTGAAAAGATCTTTAACGTCAACTATAATCTTACTTGCACTTCCAAAAATGTTATTTATTTCATCAGGTGTTTGGGTTGTAAAAATATCTACGTTGGTCAGACAGGTGATATTTTTAGAATTAGACTAACTGTTCATAGACAGCAGATGTTTCATCCTGAATATAGCATTCTGAACGTTAGTAAGCATATTATGAGCTGTGCTAAAAATCTAGCATCTAAGTTTGAAGCTTCTCCTCTATTCCAAATGTCACCTGCAAGCACTAAGATTGACAGGGAATCTATGGAGCGCCGCATCATAGCTTTACTGAAGCCAACCCTCAATGACTATTGATTTTGAATTTCAGTTTGATATCTTATTCTTATTTGTGTATATAGATGATTTTGAATATAATAAATTCATTCCCTTGACAAGCTTCCCAAGTTAGGGAGCGAAACCGGTTGGGAATATGAGAGATTTTTGAGTCTTCTTTGGGTCGATTTTGGTATTATTTAACCATTTTAATTGCCTTTTTTACTTATGTATATATATATTTAGACAAGTAACCTGGCAATTGATAAATTTATCAAATCTCAACAGATGTAGCCACCACGAGACATGTTTCGGCCTGTTGGGCCTCATCATGTGAGGCCCAACAGGCCGAAACATGTCTCGTGGTGGTTACATCTGTTGAGATTTGATATATATATATATATATATATATATATATATATATATATATATATATAATTCCAACAAAAGTACGACACGGAATTATCAAAGAAAAACTCAATTTCAACTGAAATGCCCGACCGGTTTCTACCTGTCACCAGGCTTGTCAAGGGCTTGATCTTTAATGTAAACTGACATACAAAAATAATTTGAAATCTAAGCATTCATACATTGTATATGACGTAGACCAAGAAATCAAATGGCGGATAAAAGCAGGATGTCATCATGGCAAAGTCAGATATCAAATTAGTAGACAAGAGCAAAACTACATGTCACGATTTAAGGTGGGTCCTAGATATTTAATGCACTGCTTCTCTTTTTGCTCGCGATGTAACATTGTATACCAAGTATATAAGACTGATATCTTTGATAATGCCCAGAAATTCATTAACGGCACGGAAATCATGGCCGGAATTCATGGCCTGGAAATGAAACCATAGAAATATTTCGCAACATGGCATACAATGATTATGACATCTACATTTTTCCGGCTGTCAATGGCAAATTGTCGGGCCGCTAACGCGGCCCTCTAATTTGCCATTGACGCCCTCAAAACATAGCTGTCATCATATCATTGAAATGATCTTAAAAAATAACTACTTTAGATTCGAAGATGAATTTTTCCTTCAAGTGTCTGGCACGGCCATGGGCACAAAAATGGCTCCGACCTATGCCACTCTCACGATGGGATTTATTGAAGAAAAAATGTATAGTTTAATGAACACCAGTTTATCAGCTGCTAATTACGACCTGTTCTGCAAAACTTGGTTGAGATATCTGGATGACTGTTTTGTAATTTGGGACAATGAATTTGGTAGTATTGTCGATTTTCATAATTTTCTTAATGACATTGATGAAAAGATAAAATTTACATATGAAATTAATGAAAATATGAAACCCATGGACTCAAAGTTAATCGCTAACAATGGCAGCTTTTAGTATGAAACTCATCGAATGTCGTTTTTCTGAGCTTGCTAATCATAAATCGCTTTTTAACGTGAGGTATGTCGATGACTACTTTGCGGTTTTTAAATCTGAAGAAGACGGCAAACAGTTTTCAACTTTCTCAATTATATTGAAGACATTATTATATTTACTATAGAGGTTGAAACGAATATCGCCTTACGGTTCTTGACACTGAAGTTAACATTTCTGATGGCACTTTTGACATTGCGCATCATATTAAGGAAACATGCACTGGTATCCTCTAATGTATATACCTACTTCTTCGACTCCTTCTTCGGTTGTGACTATGAGATCGTTATTTTCTCATGCGTTCAAAATTTGCTCTAGCAAAAGAAATTTAGACAAAGCGTCTGAGCAAATTAAGACAATGTCCCTGAAAAGCGGCTACGATGAGAATTTTATTAATAGAATTCAAAGTGCAACTTTAAAAAGTGTCAGCAACCATGATCGGATTCTTGTGAGAGTGATTTACGCAAGGTATACTGGTCGATTCCCTTCATTGACAATGGTTGCAGGTATCTGAAAAGGCGCATTGCCGATATCAATTAGAAATTCAAAAAGGTCCAAATTTGCTCTACTTTCAAATCTAACAAAGTGTTGAATAATTTCAACAATAACGATACTGTTCCGACTGACTTGAAATCTATGTTACGTATTTGCATACGTGTGATCGCTGCAGAATGCGATACATTGGCGCAACTAAGCGTCGCTTAGCCACTCGCATCAATGAGTATCTGAAAGCCTATCCTGTGGCTACAGAGATTTCTATGCATGACCATCACCCAAAAACAGAAAATTTCACGGTTGTGGGAGTGTCTAACAACACTTTTGTTTTGAAATCTATCCTAAATTAAAAGCAATACTGATCTATTGTCCAATGAAAGGAATGGCTCCATGTCATTGAATCTAAATCTGTAAATTGGAAGATTTCTGTACACTTTGACCTTGGGTTGCATCGTGAGATATCGTTCACATGCTCTGACTTTGTTTTTACGATTTTGCATATAAACTGACTTCTGTGTGGGTTTCTAGTTCCCTTGTACCGCTGATGATGGAATCATCGAGATTCTGAAACATGTTCGGTTGCTTCAAAACACGAAGTTGTTTTCTCTGAAAATATGCTGAAATTGGGCACTCTGTGATATATATACAGGGTGCCCATTAAAAAAGGTAACAATTTGCTTTTACTTATCAACATAACTTCCTAGTTTCCTTGATTCATTCAAAATCACTATTGTGTACAATCTCGGACTTACCAAATGCGAAACTATGGTCTCAACGCACTTCTCGTGTATTCAAATTTTTCAATAATTTGTCACTATAGATATCCATCAAACCATTAGGCCTATGACGACACAATAAACAGAGAACTGATAAATATTGAAATTTATAGCACCGAACTGAAGTTCTAGAAATCATTGATAGTCGAATTCGCAATAATGCAACAGCTAACAGACTTCCAGCGCAAAGTAATAGTGTTGTTTAAAGAAGAAAATCCGACATGGGGCTTAACAAAATGCTCTGAAGTGCTTCCTAAGTTCTTCAGTAACATCACAAAAAGACAAATGAACCGCGTCGTTTCTAACCTTAAAAGATATGGATCTCCTGTGGCAGAATGTCGAAAAGAAGGAAGTGGACGACGCCGATGCATTGCCTCACCAACGAGAGAAGCCATTGTTACTTTATCAGTTACTTCACCAGATAAAAGCAGAAGACATTTCAGTCAGCGACAAATTGCCAATAAACTGAACATTTCGAAAAGTACAGTTTTTAACGTACTCGATGAATTTCCTTTGAAATGGTATAAGCGTGTTCAGTGTCAAGGGTTAACCGAGGCGAACAGAAGTGCCAGAAAGCAGAAGTCGATGCTGTTGATAAATCGCTTCGAAGGCTAATGGCATAGTGTTTGGTTCTCAGATGAAGCCAGTTTTTCTTTGAATCCTGATGTAAACAATCAAAATGTAAGAATATACCGATCTGTCACCTGCAAAACAAACATTCCTCCTGAAGATCTCGTTGTGGAGTCAGACAAGAAGCAACAAACGATTATGTGTTACGGTGCGATGTCCTGGTGCGGGAAGACAGAACTGCGTTTCGCCGAAGGTTATGCAGAAGGACAAGAGCATTTACCTGCATCTTGAAGAAAACCGTGAATCAAGAGACTTACACGCAAGAGATGCTGCCTCAAATGTTCGACGACATTAATCATGTGATGAATGGCGATTCATGGTGCTGGCAGCAGGATGGGGCGAAGGCTCATACAGCACGCAGAACAATTCAATGGTTAGATAAATTGCCCTGAATTCATTTCCCCTGATATTTGGCCAGCGAAAAGTCCTGATTTGAATGTGATGGACTGCTGCATCTGGTTTTTACTCCTATCAGAAGTGTAAAGAAACCGAACTGAAATTCAGAACATTGATGATCTGAAAACTTGTCTTGTTGCTTCTTGGGATGCCATCTCTATGGATACGGTAAAAAGAGGTGCAAACTCTTTGATTGGAAGACTTAAAAATGTTTCGATGTCGACGGTGGTCACTTTGAATACCTAGGGTAGCAATTACCATGCGTTGATAGTCAATAGAAATTTGATAAATTTTGAATTTAATGTGTTTTTTTAAATTGTTACCTTTTTTAATGGGCACCCTATATATATATATGATTTTTTCTTCTTTTTTTCTCTGATGTCTTATGGAAAAATCACGATATCAACAAATTACAGATAGCTGAGTCAATAGTCATCAAAGAGAAGTGTCCATCTATGAACAAGCAGGATCTAGCTTCTCTACCTCTGTTTCCCAGCACTTTAACTCGTCGTGTACTTTGAATGACTTTTCCTTTACGGCCCTCGAACATTGTGATAACAATAACAAAAGAAAGGTAAAAGAGATATCATGGATGAAACGTTTGCGGACAATAGTACCTAATGGTTTAAACGTGACGTCAGATTACAACAATGTAATCAATTTGGTGCTTCCTTGCAGTGAATGCAGTGGACCAGTTGTACGCCTTTGTAATCAATTGATTGAAGATGTAAAGACTCGTGGCTCTTATCGCTCTGGCAAGAATTTGTGCAGTTTGTTGAACTATAATCGCTAGAACTATTTAAGTCTATGCTTTGTACATTTTCTGGTTCCTTGTACATATTGGAGTTGAGAAAGATTTTGAATCGAAACCGGTCCTCCAACACAACGACTTTTCTTTGTCTTGGTTTTGGTTTGTCGAGTAACGGATCTGGGACGTACGCGCGGTGCGAGCGGCACCTACTCGGTGGAATTAAAACACCACTGAGTACTTCTACCAATCTACCGATATATATATATATATATATATGATTTTTTCTTCTTTTTTTCTCTGATATCTTATGGAAAAATCACGATATCAACAAATTACAGATAGCTGAGTCAATAGTCATCAAAGAGAAGTGTCCATCTATGAACAAGCAGGATAAGGGACTGACAAGAAATCTCAGTATCATTTAGTGCTATGCGGTCTGGCAGTGACATTCTATGGTGCAGTTGCACCAAATATTTGATGTTCTATCATGTTACCGCCATTCTCATAGCTAGTTTGTTTTTACTTAATGCTAATCTCTCCACAACTTTTGAATTTAAACTTTTTGGCATTTTTTATCTTCATTACATTTCTTGATAATGGACCTTGTATGTGTGTCCCAAACGTCGAAATTTTTTATAGTAAAATGGTATTCAAAGATTGCTTTTAAACAACTCAGCACAAAAGGAAAATATCTATATAGAAAAACCGAATGAAGTTTACAGAAATGCTTAAAAGTACCGAACAATGTTCTATTTACTAAAACATATGTATATATATATATATATATATATATATATATATATATATATATATATATATATATATATATGTATGTATGCTCAAACCAACTTGGAAAACGTAGTACAAATATACATAACACTGATGTGATGAATGATAAAATGATAAAAATGTCCATATACAATGAATGATGGATGGAGGATGAGATGTACAAATAAGTGAAATGACCATACGGATCGGAAGAAAAGGCCATGTGTAAATAATTACATGCATTACAAGTCAAATGTCAAAATTGATCATGAATTATCTGCATATTGAAAAACCTGTATGTCCAATAATATTGTCATTATCTCACGTCGTGCTGTTCTTATGAATGAATAAATCTTAGGTGTGATTTTGCATCTTTTCTGGAATCATTTCTTGTTTATATTGTAATCACAATTTATTTATAAGTTTTATTAATAAGTTTTCCAGAGCCGGTCAATATATAATGCAAGGACAGATATACAGTAGCAAGGATTTAATCTGATAAAAATAAAATTATCAAGTAACTCACCTTTAAAAAAATTGATAATGATTGAGAAATATCTAATATTGTGTAGCAATGACCGGCTCTCCTTGTATTTCGTCCGTTAGTTATGTAATGACTGGGTAGAGATTTGGTTTGTAATCTGCTTTATCAATAGGCATGAATACTCTTAACATCGAATCGATTTTGCTTGCTTTTATTGGTACTTCCATTGTTAGAAGATAGGGACAGGCCATGGACTTCTATGATATAGCATCGGGACAGAAATCTGAACAGATATCATTGACCCTTCTATACGAAATGAGGCTGACTATTTGAATCGATGTCATTCATGCAGAAGTTATGTGCATTGTATTCTTGTTATTCTTGCTCTGCGGGCGTTGTTATTTAGTGTTTTTCAAATCATCAGCGATGTTTGTGGAGAAAGGAAAATGCTGAGCACATTCTTTGTGTTTATGTACCGGTATAAGAATGACAGTAAAATTAAAGACTCTCGCCACCTACATTTCATTGCTTATCTTTGAAAAATAAGTCACAGAGTCTATCGATAAAGAACAATGTGATTTACGCCGACGACCAAACCAAAATTACTCCTATTTGGTGGCTTCTCACAATTGTCTTCCTCAGGAAGAAGAAGAGAAATTTCAATCGATATGGAAGCATAGCCCTCAAATGGGAAATGAAAACTGACTTCGTTCGTCGCCTCAAATTAAAGTAAAAAAATGTGTGAATACGAGTAAGACTATACTCGTACTTTTTGAATTTCGGAGCGACAGAAATCTGATTGCAAGGTTACAGACGAGTATATTCTCCTGAACTCATCTTTGCAACGTTCGAAGAATTCAACACAATAAAGATCATGAACCTTTTTTATCTCATTTTACACAGTGATCTAGACCCAATATGGATAATGCATATCTCATAGGATGGATCATGAAATTTCATTAAGTGATGCAAAAATAAAACAAGTTTGCAGTGCAATTGTATTATCTTCTATCGCACAATCGAAATGAGCACCCTGTATGGATATGGCTATTTCTGAATAATATTTATAAAATAAAGAGCTCGATTCTATCCTGGTGCATGTTGCATCAATATTCTGAGCTTCTATGCGCCACTATGGCATTAAAAGCAAAGCAACAAACAGATGTAGTGTTTTTTTGGTGTTGGTTCTTCGAAAGTTCCCGAATGAATAAAGTCATTTCAGGAAGTAAAACCAAAATCAATAACCAATCCACGAATCGTGTTATTTGATGAATTGTGTTATTTGATGTGCTGCTTCACTTGGAAAAGGGAAGATATGACCTAATATTTGTAAAAAAGTGCAAACCTAAAACGCCAGTTTGTTTCCAAAGGATTAATTATTTGACTTTGATTATTGATTGACTCTCTTTTAAATCTTGCGTGTTCGTAAATAATTTCTGTAAATAGCACTCCAATGTTTTATTTAATTCAAAAAATAGGAGCCAACAGATCTATGTGAATGACATTGATTGATACATGAATAAGTTTCCTCAGATAACTCATTTGCCAATGTGCAAATGGCGATTGAAAAATTGGCAAAGTCAGACTGAAAAAGAGACTATAGGAATTATACTTCAAAATTGATGTAAATTGGCATGATCTTCCAGATATAGTTACACATTATCACGAAAATTAATCAACCCATGCATGTTTAAATGCATCAATATGAAATGCAATATCAGTCTCATCTCGTATACGTGTTATTTGAGATATCTGTCCAGATGCTGTATTATAGAAGTCCATGGACAGGCTCATAAGTTTCGTAGATATTCTCAGTAGTATTCAATACGGTTCACCATAGAAATCAAACAATAAGAAGCATGAAATGTCAAGGCAGACCTTGATTTTTCATAGAAATTTATGCGACTGCTTTGGCATAGAATCACGCTATTAATTTAAATTAGATTGGTGACCTGATTTATCTAAAACTGCATGTGCTTGACAATTTATTATGATTTGTCTTTCTTCCTAACTTTATTTGAATTATTTTGATATTTGTAGATACCTATCATTTCGGCGATACTGGGAGCAGTTATTTTATTGTAGAATTCTTCTTTACAACTTGTGTTTCTCAAAAATGGTGCAAATTTCCTTCTAATTTGGGCATATGCAGGACATTCAACAAAGAAATGATACATTGTTTCAACTTTTTGACTGCTGCAGGTTTCGCATAAACGCTCATCATATAATTTCTTATTTTTATATATACCAGTTCTTACCATAAGGTCATGGTTATTAGCTCTATTTTATCAACGTATTTATTTCCATTGGTATGTCTAAATCTAGACAGGGCTTCAAATTCAATTCGAATCTAGCTAATTCCAAATAATTTCTGCCAGAATTACTCTCTTTGACACTATCGATCCATTGAGTGCGAAAGTATTCAAACAGAGTACTACGTGTACATTTCTCCATCATTTTTTATTTACAGCATTTTGATTTTGCCATAAGTGTAATAGGTTGACTTCTTTCAGTAACATCTTCACTTTGGCTGTCCATGTTTAGGAATATTGAGAGTCATTCATATGGTTATAAATGTCAGTATATATTTCTCTAGCCAAATTACTGTCTTTACTATTTATTAGCTTTATCCAGAAAGTGATCGCCGCCTGATAGAAACAGAATTCTATTGGAAAAAGTCCGAATTATCCGATCAAACAATAGATTGGGGTTGATTTTACCAAATGATAGTGATTCTTAAAAACTGGAACTGAATATTATTCATACAATTTAGATTGTTGTGACAACAAAGTTCAGCACAGTATTTCATTTTAGACAATCTTAACATTTCAAAAGTGTTCTTCACTATACGTCTATTTACATGGCCGAATTCTCTTAACTTCTTTTCAGTTACATATGAAGCACGTTTACCTTTTTTACCAAGTATTCAATATGTTTTTTATTATGTTTAGATATCTACATTCCAAGATATTTAAATTCATCAATTATATTTATATCGTATTTCATATTACAAATTTTTATTTCGATGCTATCATTGCTATGAAACTTGTTAAGTATCATTTGCATTTGTTTTATCGTAATTAATTGTTAATCCATTTTTTGTACAAAAGTTTCCAACTAATTTCAATTGATGCATCAACCCTGTCTCACTTTCACTCAACAAGAGAACATCGTCTGTGTACGTAAGACATGCGATTTGAATATTACCTATCTTAATGGGTCGTGTGAAATCACTATCAACATTTATTTTGATGAGCAAGTCATTCATATATATGCAAGAGGGTTGGAGAGAGACTATCTCCTTGAGGTATACCATTCTATATTTGAAATGGATTTGTCTCTTTTCCTTTATATAATACTTGTTAAAATTGTTTTACTGTCAGTAAATTAGTTATCGTGGTTAAATTTTGCTGTCAGGTAAAACATAATTCAGTTTGTTGATCAGTAATTTATTCGGTATTGAATCGAATGCCTTGGACAAATCTGCAAAGCATATGTGTAGCGGCATCTTTCTGTTCTTATATATTTGAATCGATTCTTTCAGTATAAATAAATTATCCAGTGTTGAATTACCTTTTCTAAATCCCGTTTGACATGGGTGAATAATTTGATTATCCAACCATGTATTCAGTCTTTCATTTACAATCTTTGCAAAAAGTTTTTCTTAACATGAGGATAAGGTGAAACAGCGATACGAGGTTGTGGTTGCCTTTTCTCCTTTCTTATGACTAATCCAGCTTCAATTCCATGGTATTTCATTATAAATTAAAATTTTATCAAACATTTCCATAGGATTTCTAGGATTTCTGTTGCATTTTCTTTTAACATTTCATATACAAAGCCATCTGGTCCACTTGATTTAAAATTTTTTGAGTTTTTTATATTTGTTTCAATTTCGTTATATGCGAATTTAGTATCTAATACAAGTAGGTCTGTTAGTGAATTTGTTCTCAGAGTCACAATCCTGGTAGGATGGATGTTGCTGTTCTCAGCATCATTATCTATCATAGCAGTCTTGAAATGTTCTGCAGTTAGGTTATTTTCTATGTGAGTCTTAGTTTGCTTTGGGTTGAGTATTTTCCAATATCGTTTGTGATCACTATTTTGCTTTGCGGCTTGAAATTCATTATATTTGATCTTTCTTAGGCACCGTTTTTCTTTCTAATTTTTTTCTTTCAAGTTTTCCTTTGTGTCATTAAATTCATCAGATTTTCATTTGACTGATCAGTTTTATATTCCGCTACTATTCTTCTATAATCTCTTCGCAGTTTTCTTAATTCATCCGTGTAGATGCGTTTATTATCACATGCGTATTTATTGTCAATAGCTTTTGTTATATTTTTGTATAGTTCATCATAAATATTCGTTGCTGACATTAGTGTTGACTTAATACGAGTACTATTCCTGAGAATTGCACAATCTACAGTAAATTTACTCGAGTTGAAATTGTCTTTATTTGTATCAGTCCATTTGAATGGTCTGATTGCTTTTATCTTCGATGCCTGATAGCATTTCGTATTTAGCCCACCGGGAGTTTTCGTATTCATTTTAATCTCAAATGTCAATGGCGAATGATCACTGTATAATACAGGCTCATGGGCTTCACAATTTTTCAGTTTATTCACTAATGTTTTAGATAGGATAAGATAATCGACCACAGATTTTCGAATTTCATTATGTTGCATTATATTAAAAGTACATTTTCCGATAATGTCTGAAGTCTCAAATCTTCCATTTGCAATTACCAAAGATGTTTCATTACAAAATGAAATTATTTCACGACCATTAGTGTTTATAATTTTATTTTCAGAAATTCTATGAGGCAGGTCATTGTTTTAGTGTCACTTTCATTACAGATTCTTCCATTTAGGTCACCAATCATTATTATATTCTGCATATTATGCCTTATTGTACATGTATATCGCTTGATTTTCTCAAAATATTCGTTATCTTTAGATTCTCTGTTTTCTCTGTATGATATCATGATGAATATCTCTTTTAAATCTGTCCATTTACTACGAGTATTTACCAATTTGAGTATCAGCACGATTCCTTCTTATGTATTCAGTTCTTATCATTAAATAGATTTTCATATACAGACACTCCTTTTATATTTCTACCTTTCGTCTTGTTCTCGTACGTTGTATGAAAGGCATTGTAATTAGGTATGGCAGGTAGATCTACTCGCATGCTGCATTTTAAGTGTGTTTCAGTAAAGCATACCGGTATATATAGTCTTTATCACAAAAAACGAGCGGAAAAAATTTATTCTGCTTGTATGCTCTTCTATGCTCGTCCCGCAAATATATGTATATGCTCTTTATATACATCTACGATCTCCATTTCTTTATGCATTTATCCTCTACAGTTACTTTCAGTCATTTACTTGAAATCAACGAATTTGAATAAATAATTTGAGTTATATGCGTTTACCCTTCATTTCTTCTCAGCTTATTGTCGTCAGCCCATGGAATGGAGTGTACGTAAGGAAGATTGCGTTTGATTGAAAGTTTTCGTCGATGCAACAAGAGCGCCACACAAATCCATAACATCATTCAAGAAGCTTGGAATGATAATTGCTTGAGTGCTGTACGGATTCGCACTATTTGCCAAGAATTTCGGGATTGCAGTCGAAATTCCTTTGAGCTCAAACCAGATAGTGGTGAGAAGAAAAGTCAAGCAAGAACTGAAAATGTCCAAGCCGTTGAGCAACTAATAAATGAGGATAGCTGTGTGACACTAAGACATATCGACATATAAGGAGAGAATTTTAAACGAAGATCTTGATAAAGAGTGGTGTCACACACGATGGATTCCTCACACTCTGTCAGAGTACAACAAGGCTGTTCGTGTTGAGCGTTGTAAAGATCTACTAGAATCATTTTCAGCCATGCAAACAAAAATGAATTTGGTAACTGTTGATGAAAAGTTCTTCTATCTTCGAAAATTGAAACCTAGAAATACGATTAGCAGTTGGATAAGTGCAGGTGGTAACGAGGAAAAAAGACTGACGGCTTTGAGATCCGCCATGGAGAAAAAACACCTTGTTATTATAGCCGCTTCACAGAAAGACACATTCACTATTTTCATTAATTTGAAATACTACCGGTCAGTCAATCCATCAATGCAGACAGATACATCTAGTTTCTTGGCAATCTTGTAAATTTTTCAAAACGACAACCGGAAAAAATTTTAGGCCTACCAGAAAATATGCGGTTGGAACATGACAACGCGAGACCCCATAACGCCATTGCAACCATTCAATACATTTCAAAGAATAATATTCGACTCTTGAGACAACCACCATATTCACAAGATGCCAATCTGTGTGATCGCTACCTGTTTCCGAGTCTCGAATCACTTCGTGACAGTTTTGATTCACATGACGATATCAAACAGTTTCTTGACGCGCACCTGCCATACTTTACAGCGCATAGAATAAAGCAGGCACTGCAAAATTTCATGACTCACATGGAAAAAGTCATTGACGCATATCACAAATTCAAATTATTTATTCAAATTTATTGAATTTTTTGATTTAGAAATAAAAGCATACATTTGCGGCACAGACATAGAAGAACATGCAAGAGAATAGATTTTTTCCGCTCGTTTTTTGTGATACAAACTATAATTTGGTTCTTTCATATCATTTAACAGATTTGTGTCATTAAATTTTCCATCATTAAGACCGTTAATATTGACATAATAAAATTTCATTTTCGTTTTCGCATTCAAACAAGTTTTATCATTTATGCCCTCACTAGCCTCTTCTTCCGATTCCATGTTAAACATAGCGCGTGGTGTTTGGAGTGTGATGAGTGTCTCTGTTTTCTGTTCTGTAGTTTGTGTGTAGTGGTCGTACTGGTGGTGGTGCGTTTGGTGAGTTGATTGGGTAGTAACGTGGGTAGTCTTCGGTGCCTCTTCTGAATCGTTCTTCATCTTGTCTTTGTTGAAGTTGTGGTTCATTTTCTCTTTTCTCTTGATGCTCATATCTTCGCTCGTTATCATCTCTTCTTGGTTGGTATCATCTGTAGTTGTTTCATCTGTAGTAGTTGTAATTGTTGTTGTTGTCGCATCTTGGTCTTCTGAAATAACATTGGGAGCTGTAGTGTCCATATCTTCCGCAGTAGTGGCAGTTCACATTCGGTCTTCTCCATGTTCGCTGGTAGTTTTCTTCTCTGTTGTCATTTCGTTGTTGTTGTTGCTGTTGCTGCTGTTGTTGTTCTTGTTTGATTTCAATCTTTTTAATCTTTTCACTGATGTCGTTTAGCTTTCTTAAGATGTCAGTCTGAATAACGTCATCTTCACTTTCATCGTCTGAGTCATCGTTGTTTTGATCTTCGCGTTGTCTTATTTTGCTGTTCAGGTGTTCGATTTCTTCGTATTGTTCAGTTAGCTCTCGCTCGCATTTTCTTATTTTTCGTCTAATTTCCTGATTTTCTCCCTGTCATCGTCCATTTGCAATTGATAGCTCTTTATTGTTGTTAAAAGATCCTCTCTCGTTTTCGCTTGTTTCTTCATTTCTTCTTCCATTTCTGATGTATTGTGCAGTGGGTTTGTTCTGTGTTGTTCTGTGATGTCTGTTATGTTCTGTAATTCGGAAGGAAATAACAATGAAATACAGCTTTTACAGATGAACTTTCTCTTGCTGCGTTTAAAATAATTTAAAATTTCATAGTCGGGTAAGTACACACATCGATGTGATAAAATTTAGCATATTTGTCACAATTCAACTGCATCTCACCACTCTTGACTTCCTGTGCACACTGTTTGAACACTACTTGGAATGTTTCGACAATATTGATGATGCAGATGATTCCATTTCTTTGCTGTAATCAAATTGACAATGATTGAGAACTATTTAATATTCTGTAGCAATGACCGGCTCTCCTTGTATTTCGTCCGTTAGTTATGTATTGACTGGGATATGACTATTATATGCCTATGACGTAGACATCACAGACAACACATGTTTAGACCTCAGTACACAATTTGGACGTTAGTCGTCATTTAATAAATGCGCAGCTACTGCATCTATTAATAAATTTGAAGCTGCACCTATTTATAAGATGTCACCATCATCCACAAGAATGGATCGAGAGAACAAACAGAAGATGCTCATATCTATGCTTCAGCCTAAGCTTAATAAAGCATGACAATTCTGATCTTGGCTACTTCTATGTGCTAATTCCTCTCTAGTAGTTTGCTTGAAACTATGTTTATTTGAAAATACAGCTGTACATTGAGTTCATTCTCATGACTAGCCTCAAAGAGGTGAAACCGGTCGGAAATCTAGATCTTAGTTTCTCCTGAGTTATGTATTATTATTTGACAACCATTTTATCTTCATTTTTTTAAATATATATTATGTTTATTATTGAGTTATCTAGTTCTATGATTACTGAACTTCGATGTATTTTGATTTTGAATACATTCATTTAGCCCTTGATAAGCCTGCAAGCCAGGCAGAAACCGGTCGGGCTCTATCTGAACATTTGTTGGTTTTTCCTTTTACTTTCTACGTGTGATTTAATTTCATTATATATATATATATATATATATTAATAATCATCCACTAGAAGTCTCACTTCAAAATGATATCGTTTATTACGCCAATCGATTTCACCGACACTAGGCTTGTCAAGGCGACTAAATGAAAAGTAAGGTGGGAATATTCACACGGATTTATATCGGAAACCAACAGACACTATGAATTACGTACCATTTGATTCAGCCCATCCCCGCCACATTTTGAAAAGCATCCCATACAGCCTAGCGAGACGAATCAGGATGATTGTATCAGATGAAAACCAACGTCTATTGCGGTACAAAGAACTAAGGTCGCGATTATTACAACTGAAATATCCCTTCACATTAATTGACGATGCAATTACAAAAACTGAAATGGACAGAAAAAATAAAAAGCTGAGAGTGATAATAAAATATTTCCATTTATACGAACATATAACAAGAATAATCCAGACATTTTTTCTAAAGTAATTAAACCTATAGCGAACACTTTGAATCTTTTGATTCCCTTTAAGCGATGTACATTTAGACCAACATATCGCCAACCTCGATCAATTCTGGCATTGCTTTAAAAAAGCAATCGCAGAGCCATTTTTGGCATCTAACGATGTGGTGAGAAGCTATGCAAGTGCTACGATACCATCATGACGGGGAAATCTGTAGAGTTCAGATCTGTGACCCAAATAAGAACTTTTACAGTCCAGCACAATTTCAATTGCTTGTCATCAAACTTGATTTATAAATTACAGTGTTGTGCCTGTAACAAATGTTATGTGGGTCAGACTGAGGATACTTTGCACCATCGGATGACCGTTCATAGACAGCAGCAGATATCTGACAGCACCTGTACAGTCCTTAAAGTGAGCAAGCACATTTCTATGTGTGGAAAAGGATTTTCCGTTGCACCGTTCTATCAGTTGCCTCCAAACACCACTCGTCTAGATAGAGAGGCCAAAGAAACTATGTTCATAAAGAGATTTCAGTCTGAGTTAAACAGTATTTGACTTTGAACTTAGTCATTCATTTAGTCGCCTTGAAAAGTCGAGTATAGGGTGAAATCGAATGGCGTGATAAACGATTTCATTCTGAAGTAAGACTTCTAGTAGATGATTATTTCATTTTATTTATGTATATATACGTCCGTATATATGTATATATGAGTTGAAAAAGCCCATTTATTTTAATGTTTAAAAATAAAGGATAGAGCAAAAATTTACCAATCGAAAAATGTTCAACTTTTAATATCGATGCATTTCGATGTCCTTCGAACAAACATATTCACGATAAAAAGGCAAACAGGATATGAAATTCAAAATCACTGAAAAGTCAGAAATGTATGAGAATTGAGATATAGATTGTATATATATATATATATATATATATATATATATATATATATATATATATATATATATATATATATATATAGCAAAAAGAGCAAAAGGTTTGGAGATGTAGATTAATAAAATGAATCTACATTTCAACATAGAATGCACTACATTCAACATCAAGCGAAACATGAACTGCTGTGGTATATGTACTCCGTTGCATGGACTGTCAACAATATTGCATTGCACAGACGGGGGACCAACTCAAGAATAGGATGACGGTCCATAGACATGACACCAAACATCTTGCTCAATGCCCACTACCAGTGAGTAGACATATAGCTATCTGTGCGAATGACTATCCCATCAAGTTCAAAGCTATGCCGATTTTCCAGCTTTCTTTGAATGCCACTAAGTACATCAGAGACAGTAAAGAAAGCTATTTTATTTCCAAATTTAAACCTTTGTTGAACTCTTTATGATTTCTATATGCTTTTTGGTAATTTTATCATTAGTTGTCATGTTACTTTGACTTCCTGTGTGCATGATTAGATGTAAAAAAGAATACATCGAAACCGGTCGCACTTTACAGGCATCTGACTTTTGGTTTTCAATTTTCATTTTATACATAAATATATATATATTTATTTATTCATTTATCGAATTTCAACAGATATAACCACCACGAGGCATGTTTCGGCCTGTTGGGTCTCATCAGTCGTGGGTTGGTTTGAACCATCGACATTGGAGTTAGAGGACGTGCAAGAATACATTCTAACCACAAGGCCACCGGACTAACCACCGGTGGCCTTGTGGTTAGAGCAGAGATGGAAACTGGCCGAGATTTTCGGGCCAGTCCAGTCCGGCGCCCGGCAACTTCCAGGCACAGGCAAGCAACAGGCCGGCAACTGACCGGCAACAGTCCAACCTCACAACAATCCAACTTCAGGCCAGTTTCGCACCATTAACAAGTCACTAAAATGCTGGTGAGGTTAATATTTAGCCTTTCAAAATTATTCAAAATCAAAGTAGGCCTACAAGATCCAAGATTATTTTCGCCTTGGGCCTGCGGACAAATCTTCTACGCAGAATAATATTTTTCACATATAGGCTTAACATACAAATCGCGTTCCTGGGATGAGAAGGCAGAAATAATGTTTATAATAAACTCTTTGCACAAATGCGTTTCACTGATAAGATTAGAGAGAATAAATCTGAGCCTGATTATTGATTATCCGAAAAATTGATGTGATAAGTACACGGTACGGTTAGCCAAATTTACCATAACGATAATTGCAAGGCAATCTTGAACACCCATTTATTGAAATTTTGCTGAAAAGTTTTTATTAATCTTAGACAGGGATTATCTACGAGAAATCCATTTCTTAGACAAAAAAAAGTTGGAGAACGCTACTATGTATTTTTTCCAAACTTCGGTAGTGATAATATTCTGAAGCATCTTTCTTTGTCGAGAATATAGGCTATTTGAGCAAGGTAGTATGATATAGGCACCCATTTCCTGCATACGTCAATTTATGATTACAGTTATCGTTGAGCAATATGTCATCAAGGTGAATACATAACGATACCCTACAAATTGTACTGAATAACTCTGTAAAATTATCATAGTAAATATATTTACTTCTTCTATACGAAATCGTTGTCGTTCTTTTTACTACCCCTACCGATAATTGATTGCACATAACAAATATCGTGTATGATTTCCCGCTTGATATTTACGAAATATCAGTTTCATTGATTGAAAACGGATGTAGGCTGCGTTTTCCACAAGATTTTTTTTGAAAACCATTCACGCACCAATTATTGTTAGCTGAAAATCAAAAGTCGCTTGGGTAAAAAAATGCAGTCTTAATTAAATGCACACCATGATCTGTAATAATCCGGATCTCAATGAATAATACAGGTAGTCAATAAGAGGGAAGAGAGAAGATGTTTCTTTTCGGAAGTCTTAATCATACCAGTCCGATTAAACGAAGCTTGACGGTGGGTATTTTCAAAATTAACATGAATGAAATTGTTAGCTAAAATCATTTCCAATATGCTGAAAGATGTAGACTAATGAATCAAACAATAGTAAAATTAAATTGACTTAACTGAGTGATCAAAAGACGTTCCTCAAAATAAGAAATCTCTTGGTTGGTGATAAATTTGCTGATTGCCTAAAAAAGTAAAAGCCGGCCTCTGCCGGTCTGAAACACAGGCCGGTCCGGCGGCCGGGGCCGGTTTCCATCTCTGGTAGAGTGCATGCTTTCACGTCCTCTAGCTCCAACGTCGCTGGTTCAAACCTACCCACGACTGATGGGGCCCAACAGGCCGAAACATGTCTCGTGGTGGTTACATCTCTTGAGATTTGATACATTTATTTATTGCCAGGTTACTTGTCTTAACATATATATATATATATATATATATATATATATATATATAATCAAAGAGGTTGTCATTCTGTAATTTATTGCATTTTTGAAGGGACTTTTCTGTTTTTCTATGAATTTCTTTTCCTTCAGTTGTTAAATGATTCAATGCAATTTTGGAATACCATTTTATTAAAAAATATAGGCTCAACGTTTCGGACAGTACACTGACCATTCTCAAGAGATAAAAATTGTGAAGGCAATTACATGTCAGAAATTCTATATTCAAAAAGAGAGATGACATCTGAAAAACTATGAAGTGATACAAATAGAGAAATAGCATCATACTATGAATCCTGCAAGTAGAATTGAGCTTTATCATAGAAAGTTGGAGACTAAATAACATTCAGATTTCCATGGGTGAGGCCCATGTCACGCTTATTTAGAAAGGGGGATTTTTCTTTTATTGTGATGGATTCGGCTATTTGGAGCATATTTTTGTCGGGGCATTTGAATATGATCTTCATGGCAGAATACAGATTTCTTGGCTTTCCGTCGCGAACTTCAAGGAAATGAGTTTTGATTGACCCGTTGTTTTCATGTTGCTTAGATCGTGTTTTCAGTTGATTTGTTGTACAACCTATGTATTGAATATTGTTACAAATATCCTCGTCACATGAAAATTGGTATACAACATGATCGTCTGATGTCAGCTTGTTTAAATTTGTTTTGATTGCATTTCCTAATTTCTTGTTCTTGTAAAAAACGCGTACTTTGATTTTTGTTTCAGGGGAAGACGTTACACTGTCATTGACAATCTTCATCAATCTTCTTTCTTCTACAGTAGAGTAAGAAGTTAATTATCCTTGAAAATAGAAAATAATGTTGATTGGTTTTTCTTTTCTTTCTTCATTTCTCTTCAGATAATTTTCAACATGATATTCAGGTATTTATCAATCAAAACATTGGGTAATGATTGATTATGTGTGATGATGATGTCCATGGGTTCGCCTTTAGGTCCTCTTTATGCCAATTTCTATATGTCGCATATTGAAACTAATGTGATGAATAACCTTCCTGATGTTGACAAACGAGTGTGCTATTACCGACACGTAGATTTTTTCATTCTAAGAACAAAAGAATAACTGAAGAAGATTTTGCAAAAATTTGAATTGGAATCGGTCTTAAAATTCACCTCAGAAGAAGAAAAGAAGAAATCATTGCCTTCTTTTGGATGCTTATGTCACAAGAACAGACTCGCTACCTTTCTCGGTATATCGCAAACCAATCTCTGATGGGTCATGCCTTGACTTTAACTCGTTTTCTGCTTCCAATTATAAAACTTCTGTGATCAAAAGTTATCTTCACAGAGCACTTGCTATTTATTCTTCTTGGTCAGCTTTCGACAATGAAATATTCAAAATTAAGCAAATTTTGACAAACAATCATTACCCAATGTTTTGATTGATAAATACCTGAATATCATGTTGAAAATTATCTGAAGAGAAATGAAGAAAGAAAAGAAAAACCAATCAACATTATTTTCTATTTTCAAGGATAATTAACTTCTTACTCTACTGTAGAAGAAAGAAGATTGATGAAGATTGTCAATGACAGTGTAACGTCTTCCCCTGAAACAAAAATCAAAGTACGCGTTTTTTACAAGAACAAGAAATTAGGAAATGCAATCAAAACAAATTTAGACAAGCTGACATCAGACGATCATGTTGTATACCAATTTTCATGTGACGAGGATATTTGTAACAATATTCAATACATAGGTTGTACAACAAATCAACTGAAAACACGATCTAAGCAACATGAAAACAACGGGTCAATCAAAACTCATTTCCTTGAAGTAGTAGTAGTAGTAGTAGTATGTGTTTATTCATTTGAAATGGAAATCATGCATTGCAGATACACATATGAAAAATACAGAGCTTGTACAGTATACAGAAGACATGCACAGTAGCTGTAGGAAATACATTAGTTAGCATATTTCTGCTAGGTTATGCAAAATAGAGCATCTGGGAATAAATGACAATTGGCGTTGTTGGGTTCTTGAAAAGGGGATAGAGACAGCGAGGGAATGTCGGGACTTGAAAGTTTGGGGGGCATGATTTTATGCAATAAATGTTTTGGTTCTAACATTTTTCTGAAAACTGTTAGGGCAGATCTTTCCCTTCTTAGGGATAGGGGGGTAAAGCTATCACAGCTGCACTTTGATCCGCAAATAATTTTGTGAGAACGTCGCCGAACCTTTTCCAATTTTTCAACATTAAGCTGGTTCAGTCCAACGAGGAGGGCAGCATTGTATTCCAGCGTTGAAAGGACAGTAGCAATATAAATCTGAATGAGTTGGGACACAGAAAGGCATTGTTTTAATCGCTTTATGACATAAAGACGCTGGTTGGCACGTTTGCATAAATTGTCTACAAAAGTATTCCAAGATAGATTTGAGTCATAAATGACTCCAAGAATCTTTATGCTATTTACAAAATGAATATCACGAGGCACTAAAGAATTCTGACTTTTAGCGATAAACATGCATTGGGTTTTTTCACAATTTAGTACTAGTCCATGTGAGTTACACCAGTCTTTTAAATGATTGATTTCGTCTCGAATTTGGAGTTCGATATCAATTGAACGGAAGGCAGGTAGAACAATCACAATGTCGTCAGCATATTTAGAAGTCAAGGCATGTGGGTGTAGAGCTTTGAATGATCTCATATGGGTGCAGAAAAGAAAGGGAGAAAGTTTTCCTCCTTGCAGAATACCTGAAGTAACTGAGGTGGTAGAGCTCGTACAATGTCCTAGCTTCACATATTGATGACGGTTCACGAGAAGATCACTGCACCACAAAATAAAATCCTTGGGAAGATCAGCCTCGATTAAGGAGCTGATAAGACTCCCATGATTAAGACGGTCAAATGCTTTGGACATGTCGAATGAAAGTAAAGCGACACCAGTACAATACAACTCGTCCAATGATAATGTTGTGAAGTCGTGAATGCGGATGTTTGCGTGAAGCGTTGAGTAAGACGGTCTAAAACCAAATTGGTCGGTACCGTATGCGTCAGTGAGAGATGGCTTGATCGAATCAATTACATATTGTTCGAGGACTTTTGAGAATGCAGGTAAGACCGATATAGGCCGGAAGTCATTATGTTTCTTTTTGGGGATTGGATTTACTCTAGCAATTTTCCAGGCATCGGGCACTGTCTTGGATTCGAAGGATAGGGCGATAAGATGGGTGAGCGGAGAAGCTAAGACATCGCAGGCAGCTTTTACTAGGAATGGCGGGATGTCATCACTACCGGAGGACTGGTTTGCTTTCAATTTTTGGAGTGAGGCATAGGTTCTTTCAACAGAGATATCAGTTTTCCATTCCTTTGCTTCAGCCTTTTCTTCAACTCCTCGCAAAATATCAGGCCAGTTAGGAGGAGGGGAGAAGTTCGATGCAAAACTAGCATTGATAGTCTCTGCTGCATCATTTGAAATTGAAAGACTATTTGATTTGATATTATTCGTTGCACTGAGTACTTTCCATAATCCATTTGGTTTACCGTTTAGGCTTTCAATCCATTTCCTTTTTGCGCACTTCATTTCGCTTGTGACTTTCTCTTTATAGTGATAATACAAATCAAAAATGCCTTTCCTGTAGGCATCATAGCGGAGGTTTATCATCATTTTCAATCTAGGTGTGATCCATGGTTTCTCTCGACCGGACATTCTTACAGTTTGTTGTGGGATGTTTTCCATAGCATTGCGCAAAATGCTGTAAAAAATATTACATTTTTCTTTGAAGGGAACATCCATTCCATAGAATCTTTGCCAAGGAAAGGCATCTAATGAATGACAAAATTTGGCAACATGACTATCACGAAAATCATAGACTATAGCAAAATAAAACTTTTCCTTAGCTTTCTGCATGACATTATTGCAAGGTCTCAACGTAACAGTACCGTGATCAGAACCTCCAATTGGGGGTCCTACTTTGATAGGGGAGTTGAGACATACAGGACATGCTTTACAATAGTAGGATGAAAGGACAGAGTCAGACAGTTTATCAAGAATATTACCTTTCCGTGTAGGACAGTTGACTACTTGCTTAAGATTCAAACTTCCCTCAATACAGTTTGTAGGGAATCTATTTAGGTCTCCAACAATCATGAGTTCAAAAGATGACAATGAATCGCAAACATAGATGATAAAATCATTCACTTGCTGATAATTGGAGCTATTCAAATCGGAGGAATGTATATGACCAGTAAAGCAATACTTATTGAATTTAACTTTATACAAAGACATTCAATAAAATCCAGATTATCAACTAAAGGTTCAACAGTATGAGGAATGTTGTTTCGTACGTAAGCACAAACGCCACCGCCTCTTCTGCCATCATGTCTGTCTTGTCTATGAAGACTGTATCCTGGAATTATTAGCTCGTCATCAGAAATATTTTCATGTAACCAGGTTTCACAGAGGGCAATAACATCGGGTACTCTAGCGGAAGAAATTACACACAATTCGTCGTGCTTTGGACGTAGGGATTGTATGTTGGATAAAAGGATATAGGGGGGGTACACAACATGAAAAACAATTTATTGAAAATTCTTGATATCATCTTTCCTTGTAATTTTGTTTTTGTAGATGACGACGTCTTCCCCATTTCCTCTTCTGGTTTTCAATTCGTCACGAAGAGCCTTTTGTTCCTCCCTTTGTTTAAATGTCAGGTCATTATTTACGAATATGTGACGATATGAGTTCGAACTTCTGAGGGACTTAGAATTTTTCAAAATTGACATTTTCATTTCAGAGTCAGACAAAGTCACCCGCACAAGTCTTGATCTTTTGGAACTAGGCTTCCCGATTCTTGCTACAGAGAGCACAACTGCAGAATGGTTGCCGAGCTCGCGAAAAATGTCTTTAACTTTCGTTTCATCGCTTTGTTTCCTCTCGTCGACAGATCCACTTTGGTTCTCTGCTAATCCAGATATAACCACATTCGATCGTCGATTCATCCGTTGCTCTAACTCATTTACAATGTCATCAGAGTCAAAGCTGATAGACTTGGTGGATTTAGATTTCTCCTTCAACTCATTGATTTGGATTTGGAGAGAATCGCACGTGGAACGTACATTCTTGAGACTCTCCATGGTTTGGGATAACATTTCTTCAATTAATTTGAAATGACTGTTCAGTTTGTTGTCCATAATCTCAACGATGACATCCTTAGTAGCATATGGAGTGGCCGTTTGTCCCGCTTCTGGGGCATTGCAATTATTGATAGCCTCTCTCAGGACTGAAATCAATTGGTCTTTCGACAGCTTCGACATTTGGGCATTTGACATGCGTTTGACTAGTCCAAAATCAGGGTGCGCCTTTTCTTTCTCACTCATGTTGTATAAAAGAAAAGTGAAAAACTAGGACTTGCTGATGCGAAAGACTAGGGGCTCGAACCAGAGTTGTTTAAAAAGTAACCAGCGATTGGATCCACACGACTATCATCACACAGCTCAAGCGAGAAGGAAGTGATGCATAAATCGTGAGTCTTTGGGAAAAACGCGCGTAGGAGGGGCGTATGTCCGTGATGATCGAACAGCTGATGGCAGCAGCAATACGGTTGAGGGTCTCACCACACTGGGCTAATCCACTACACTTGGCCTTGGCGTAGAAAAAGGATGACGCGAGTCGCGGGGAAATCCAAGGGGATCAATAGTGTGAGTGAAACGAGACGGAGAGGAGATATCAATGAGATTTACAGACTGCGGGATGCCCAGGTGTAAACGATGCTGAGGTTTGCGTAGCACAGCAAGAAACAGCAAAGTTGAGGAGATAAATGCACGGCGTGTTAAGAGCCAATGGGAGTGAAGGAAAAAAGTAGTTGAGGAAGGAAATTTGAGCATGGACTGCTCATTTCACAATGTGATGTTGACGATGAGCTTTGCACAGATGAAGGGATCAATTATGGGCACCACTCGTATCGAATTTCTTGAAGAACGGATGGCTAGAAACTCAGAAAACGAGAGAATCATAGGAGAGAAACGGGGGACATTCGCAGACACGTCTGCTCTCCATGACGGCATAGTAGGTAGCCGACGGAGTAAGTTCACGACGGAAAGCCAAGAAATCTGTATTCTGCCATGAAGATCATATTCAAATGCCCCGACAAAAATATGCTCCAAATAGCCGAATTCATCACAATAAAAGAAAAATCCCCCTTTCTAAATAAGCGTGACATGGGCCTCACCCATGGAAGTCTGTTGCTTCCATTCAGAGAGATCAGAGTATTTTTCAATCCGAAATCACTTCTTTGAAAGAAGTGATTGAGTTTACCAAAGTGGAATCTATAGTGTTAAGCCTAATTGAAATGGATGATCGATTGAATAGGATGAACAGCGTCATTTTTCACGGAGTGGGCGAGGTAGCTGGCACTGTTGAGGAGAGAATCGCTGCTGACAAGGGGGAGGTAGAAAAAATAATTAATGATGAACTTGATGTTGACACCATGGTTCAAGATGTCAGGTGAATTGGGCCGGCCTGGTAAGAATGGATTTCGCTTGCTTCGAGTTTTGCTTCCCAGCAATGCTGCAAGATCAAGAGTGTTAAGAAGGGCAAGATCTTTGAAAGACACTGAATATAAAAACATTTTCATTCACGCTGACTTGACCAAAATGCAGAGAGAAAAGGAAAGAACATTAAGAACTGAATTTAAGCAAAGGCGAGACAATGGAGAGGATGTTGTGTTGCATCATGGTTGTATTCGCCTAAGATCGGATTTGGCGAGTTTTCATCGGTGATTTTATCAAAAAGACAGTCGACCCCATCTATTTTCTTAACGAACGCTAGATCGATCCTGCCAAAACTTGATGAGCTTCAAATAACAGTTTCATGCATGTGTCCTGAAATAATTATCATTACTGAATCATGGCTTCACAGTGACATCAATGACAATCTTCTTTCACTAGAAAATTACAACTTTTTCAGACAAGACCGCATTGGACGCCGTGGTGGTGGAGTTTGTCTTTGGATTGAAAACTCATTCAAGTCTTCAGTGCTTTCTCCTCAATCAGATGCTCCCCATTCAATTGAAATGATATTTATCCATGTTCAAAAGTTGACTCTCTCCATCATCTGCTGTGGTGTTTATTTTCCTCCTGGATTGAATAGAGATGAGCATGACGTAGTAGAACATTTCATTGTTTCAGAAATTGATAATTTTCAGCTTCTGTATCCAGAGACAAGGATTGTGATTGCAGGGGATTTCAATGACCTGAACACTGACTTCATTCAAGAGCAATTGTGCCTTGTTAATAAAGTGTGTAATTCCACTCGGAATGATAGAATTATTGATCACATTTGGATTGATGAGGACCTGTGCTCTTCCTATATCAGCTCCGCGATAATCGGACCTCCACTGAAGAACTCAGACCACAATAGTATTTTGCTGCTACCAACATTGCACCAGCAGACCACAGAAACTTCACGACAAGCAATGGTTTGGGACTACAGAAATTCGAATGTTACTGAATTTCTGAATCGTCTATCTGCTACTGATTTCAGCATCATTAACTCTGAGCAATCAGTTGATGACATGGTCGAATCTTTTTATGAGCTTTTGTCGATATGTGCCTCTGCTGTACCCCGTGAAGTCATCTACTTTACATCAAAAGACAAGCCATGGATAACTCCTGTCCTGACATTGCTTATAAATCGCAGATGGGCGGCATTCCGTTCGAGACATTGGCAAGGATACCATCACTACAAGCAGAAAGTGAAGCAAGAAATCGCAAAAGCCAAGCAAATATGGGTTGCAAGGAATTCCAAGCCGAAGGACATTTGGAATGTTGCAAGCGTCATTAGGGGCTCGAAGACAAAGGACCCGTGGAGTACTCTTATTAATAGATTCGGAGATCTAGAGAATCTGTTGTGTCAAATGACCGATGAATTGATTAAAAACTTCAATTCTGATGCTGATGTGGATTTGTTGCCACTTGCGGATGAATGCTGGGAATTTTCTGTCGACGAAAAGTGTGTTTTTGATCACCTATGTCATTTAAATCTCAGAAAGTCACAAGGTCCAGATCGTATTCCTCCGAAATTGTTGAGCCCCATTTCAAAGTGTGCTTCTACTGATATAAGCGACTTTCGACCTATCTCCCTCCTACCTTCAGTTTCGAAGATTTTTGAACGAATTGTTTTGAGTCAAGTTAAGCTTGATATTATTTCATGCTATGGCCCTCAGCAACATGCGTACAGACCCTATGGATCTACCACTACTGCTCTCGTTGAATCATGTGATATAATAACACGTTTCGTCGACCAGAGATCAACGGCCTCTGTCAACATCTTCTGTCTCGATTTAGCCAGGGCGTTTGACAGGCTGCAACATCGACGATTGATAAATTTTTTGAATGTTAGTGGCCTACAACATGGTTTTTTGACATGGCTTCATTCATATTTGAGTGGTCGTGAGATGTGCGTCAAGATCATGGATAGCTATGGTCCTACAGTTTCAGTATGTTCGGGTGTTCCACAGGGATCTGTCTTAGGTCCAACGCTCTTTGCAGCTTTCATGGGATGCATCAATCTTCCTTTTGACAACATTGAATGTGTACTGTATGCGGATGATATGACAGTCATAGAGAATGTGAGACATTGTGGCTCAAGTTCTGTTCATCTTGATGTTTGTGAGTCAATATTTCGCGATCATGGGCTGTCTTTAAACCGGTCAAAGTGCAAGCAGCTGACAATTCAACGCTCAAAAGGTGCACGCATTGAGTGTGAAAGCGGCTTTGTAAAGGAAGAGTCTCTGAAACTTCTCGGCATAGTTTTGAATGACCATCTTAAGTGGAATATCCAGATTTCACGACTTTTAGCAGTTGCATCACACAGACTCCATGTGATCAAATGTCTGAAAACGTTTCTTTCATCCAGTGCCCTCATTCACGTCTATCATTCCCTGATTACTCAATATTTTCTATATGCCTCCCCAGTGTACGGTTGTCTTCCTTCGACTCTTTGTGATCGTTTAGAGAGATTCCAAAGAAGAGCCCACAGACTGATCTGTAACTCAACTTGCTCGTGTGACATGTTCCCCCCGATCGCATGTAAATTGGAGCTTTCTGCTCTGCGTCTCTTGCATTCATCAGAGATAAATGTGTCACATCCTCTTCACGATCTGGTTCCGGAA
The DNA here is from genome assembly GCA_907163375.1 of Prostheceraeus crozeri. NCBI lineage: Eukaryota > Metazoa > Platyhelminthes > Polycladida > Euryleptidae > Prostheceraeus > Prostheceraeus crozeri. Next base: position 160,525 of record CAJQUW010003203.1, read on the forward strand.
AGACTGCGTTTTACCAAGAAATTGAGCGTACCTTTCTCCAACACGACACGTCGGTCACTGTCATTTTTTCCTTGGGTTTCATGCTTACACAATCGAATGCTTTGACTCGCTAATTTGATGCTATTTTTCTTTTTGCTCTTCTTCATACTTTGTGATATTGACTTCTTTGCATTAATACAACTATGTTTTCAATCTGTATGTTAAAAATCTATATGTTCAATTGCATTGATATGAGTCATGTAACTTGTGATTATCAGTGGACGAATAAACGCTACTACTACTACTACTACTACTACTACTACTACTACTACTACTACTACTACTACTACTACTACTACTACTACTACTACTACCCGAAATCTGAATGTTATTTAGTCTCCAACTTTCTATGATAAAGCTCAATTATGTTTGCAGGATTCATATTATGATGCTATATCTCTATTTGTATCACTTCATAGTTTTTCAGATGTCATCTCTCGTTTTGAATATAGAATTTCTGACATGTAATTACCTTCACAATTTTTATCTCTTGAGAATGGTCAGTGTACTGTCCGAAACGTTGAGCCTATATTTTTTAATAAAATGGTATTCCAAAATTGCATTGAATCATTTAACAACTGAAGGAAAAGAAATTCATAGAAAAACAGAAAAGTCCCTTCAGAAATGCAATAAATTACAGAATGACAACCTCTTTAATGATTGTTCCATAAATAATGCACTGCTGCCCAAGTACACTAATATATATATATATATATATATATATATATATATATATATATATATATTGAAATAATTGAAGTGAAAACACATGGAATGCACAAGCGCTTTCTATATTCTTCAGGTGCAAAGTGAAACAAAAAGCAAGATCATCATAATTTCAAATATACATTCATCATAGATATGGATGTTGCAAGGTAATTTACATAGTAGGACATGCACATGCATAGTAAATAGAAAAATAACTTTGTTATAGTTTATTATGCTAAAATACATCAACGATATCTAATTTATGTATTAGATTGAAACATAGATTTAAGTATAGAAGAACATATATGCGAACTAATATAAAATGCATCTCATATTAAAAGTGAATGAATTCATAAGAAACGTATAAAAGTGATTCATGAATTTAATTTTGGATGAAAGCGATCGATAAAATATTTTTCTTTACATTTACGTTCAATTTTGTTTTCAGAAAAAAGCTTGTAAAAAGGAAAGATTGACATGTTGCCCCTACCACACGTTTCCAGATGTTCACTTAATTTAATTTGTCTATAATTGGCATTCAAAATTTGTTGTTTGTGAACCCTTACTCTGGTTCTTAAGGATGTCCCAGCTTCTCCGATATAATAATTTTGACAACCGGGGCAGGTGATGACATATACAACATTACTGGTATCACAACTCATATTACAATTTACATGGAAAATGTGTCCATCAAATGTATAAGAAATCCTTCTTGTAGGATGTTACAAGTACCACATCTCAAGTGTGCATTCCATGTGTTTTCACTTCAATTATTTCAATATATCAAACCAATTGCTGAGACTGAAATTTTTTTTTACATATATATATATATATATATATATAGCTAGGCATTTGGCTAGTTCCTTTCTCATTACTGATAAATTATATAGCAGTTATATAGAAGTTTTGCGTGTCATCAATGGAGCGCGTAAATATCTGTTCATATGCACTATATATAGACTTCCTGTATACCGCTGAATGATTCCTGTATACCGTTGAATATGAAGTGAACAACTCTGAAAAATTCTTGTCCACAGAAATTTAACAGCAACTCAAAAAGAACATTCCAGAAAAACAGAAAGAATACACCAAGAATGCATTAAAATCGATCATGATCTAACATTTAACCAAATATGTAAAGAAAACAATATTCTAAAAAAAGTACACCAAAATTAAGTTACACATGAAAGAACTAGAAGATGAAGAAATGACAAAATCTTTCAGAACAGAACTGATAAAAACAGAAATCAATAAAAACAAAGAAAAATATATATATATATTGAAGGAGTAAACAACAACTGTTTCTTTTAACCGAACATATTTCAGAGTTGTTCACTTCATATTCAGCGGTATACAGGAATCATTCAGCGGTATACAGGAAGTCTATATATAGTGCATATGAACAGATATTTACGCGCTCCATTGATGACACGCAAAACTGCTGTATATGAGAAGGTGAAAAATGACATCATGTGCATTCATCGATTCACGTGCAAGGATACTGAGCAAGGAATAAATTTGATGCCATGAGTTCTGTATTTTCTAGAGCGCATAGAACATGTTCCAATAAAGAGAATTTTAGAATAGCTTATGAACGCATCAAATCAATGTTTCTGAAAAACGGCTATGATTCGTATTATATTGACAAAATTAAAATAAATGTGGTAACCAAGTCCGAAAATTCGCAAAATGCCTTAAGCACTAATGAAGTGCGTAAGGTGGTCCATCTCTTTCATAGATAACAAACAGAAACAACTAAAAAGAATGTAAACGAGTTAAATGAGAAATTGTACAATTTGAAATTTTATTTGGCTTTCAAAACTTATAAAGTTTTGAGCTACTTCAATAACAAAGATCGCATTTCGTTTGGTATAAAATCAAATGTTACATATATGTATGCTTGTGATCTCTGTCAAATGTGATCGTCAGCACAACATCAACATCGCTCATCAACCAACAAACACAATTCGCTCAATATTTAATAAACCAAAGAGTAAAGCCTCAGCCACATTGCGAGCTTTTACAAGCGTTTTCGAGCAAAGCGTTTTGCAGCAAATATAAAGTCATCATTACAGCAGTTGTAGACTGCCTCACTGCGAGCAAAGCAAACCAGAGCGATTGATAGCTTGCGGAGATACGTTTGCTCGCGTTTGCTCGGGACGTTCGCGTTTGCTTTGCTTTCAGTGTGTCTGAGGCCTAAGAAATCAGACTTAGATAAACGCAGCGCAATATATAAAATGCCATTCCAAAATTGCAATTCAGAATACATTGGACAAACAAGCAAACAATTTGAGAGTCGCATTCATGAGCACAAGCTGGCATCGAGATCTCAAATTTCAAAACATATCCAACAGACAGGTCATCCTTTCAAGTGGGAACAAAACTAAAAGTTTGAATGCATCTCAACATCGCGATGGACGACTGCTTATGGAAGCATGGCATTCTAATAATAATTCCATCAATGACCATATTGATCTTGATAATATCTATGTTCACCTTCGTCAACAGTTAGTGTAATTAGAACATAATTATATTTTTATATTCTTTTATCAACACATAAGGTACACATGACTATACAGGGTGTTCACGTTGATCCCGCCGATTTTCTGATGGAATATTTTCCTGCGATCTGTCGATTGTGTGAGCCGATTTCTATGTGAATCGAGGTCAGAAAGATACAAAATTTTGTATCATTGATCTGAGATATCTGCTACCGAAATGTTACTTCAGTTTGTCACGCACTTGATTCTTGAATGATCATCGAGTACGAAGACTTAACAGCCGCTGAAATAGTGACTGTAGTTTCCTTTTCTGTTGCATTTAATTGTGAAGAGGCTCGTCGTTTGTTTATTGAGAAATTAGATAAAGCACCACCACCTGCTAGGACCTTGAGAGACTGAAAACTACGATTTATGGAAACGTTCTCAGTTCTTCCACGATCTCATGCTGGTGATCAATCCAACCGGTGACTATCTGAAGAAAAGAAGAACGAAGTATTGGAGTTATTCGAGAACGAACCATGTGCCTCACAACGCCAGGCCTCTCTAAAATGTGGTGTATCTTTAGGAAGTGTCAATAACATTCTGAAGGACGGCGGAATTCGACCGCAGAAGTTTACTACAGTTCAAGAACTCCAAGTGGACGATAGGCCTAAGAAACTTGAATTTTGTCGGACCGTTCTTGAACGTGAAACGGCTAGATCCCCATTTTGTGCAGAGGATTTAGCAACGAAGTCACCTTTCACATCAACGGCTCTGTGAATCGTCACAACAGCTTCGCATACTCGCACGATAATTCCAAAGCCATATCTGTGACACCCATGCGATTACCCAGTATCCTTTGCTGGTCAATGATATCTCCCAAGTTCGGCATCGTTTTTCATATTGCCACGACAACAATGAATGGTGAACTTTATAAAGATGTGTTGACCGTGCACGTATTGCCACTTCTTCAACAACGAAGATACAGACATCTTCTTTTTCAACACGCTACGATTGTTCGCGACCTCTTGAATGAAAAAGTACAAGGAAGGTGGATAGGACGAGGAGGAAGTATTCAATGGCCCCCAAGGTCTCCAGACCTATCCGTAAGTGACTTTTGGCTGTGGGGAGCTATTCGAGACAAACAACATTTATCACCGCGTCCTCGCACTCTTTCTGAGGTGCGAATCCACTTTGAGAACTTGTTGCAGAACATCACAATTGAAGTCATCGAAAAGGCCTGCCACTTGTTTCTCAAACGTTGCAGTTTGTCTGTTGCAAACCATGGTGGACACTTTGAACAGCTACTATGATACTTTTCCTATTACATTTCAAATACAGTTTGTTTTATGCGATAGTTATTCTACATTTTCATCATTAAAAATTGAAGTTTAAAGGGATCTGTATTTCTTAAAAAAATCGATGGGATCAACATGAACCCTGTATTAGAATAGTTTGCTCATTTTCATATAAATTTCAAAATAATGTTTTGTAATCCTTCAATCGCCTTATTTCCTGATGACCTTTTACAGTTGCAATAACGACAATTTGTGAGTAAATATTAATTTATCTTGATTGAGCCATTTTCACAAAAAATATATTTCTCAAGATGCCGTTTTTTCAAAAATATATGTATGTAAAGTATTCTGGTACATTGATAGATGAGTACAGTAAATTTTGGGGGAGAGTACAGGATGCGAAAAAAGTATGGAATAATTTGAATTAGAAATTCCCTAACCTTTTCTTTCTTGGTGCATCGAATTTTGACTTTGGTATTGTCATAGATTATTTTTGATAGTGTAACATTGTAATTCATGACCAAATCAATGAAATAAGTTACTTGAGCATGATTTGCCCCACTTTTTTTCAACTCAGTGGTCAACATTTTCTTCAATAGTCAAAGACTGTATTGTCATATATAAGAATTTGCATAAACAGGCCTGCTAAAGACTTCGAGATCATATCTTAAATTGTATAAAAATATTTTGATGACACTCAGTAATCGTAAAAAATTGAATAAACAAAGGAAGGATGCTTGTGGATTTCAAAAAGCACCAAGAATGCTGCATAAATATTCAACAGGCACTTCGGAGGATACCGCTAGGTCTTAAACACTATTTTGATTATCTTGAGCATCAAAATCAGCGGTCGTTGACACTCCTCACCACCAAAGCCACCTAGTGACGAACATGCCTTCGGATATTGTGAAGAGTGGACCCTGTCGCGGGGCGAGGAGAATCAAGGAGAAACGCGAGACAGTTAAATGATTAACTATGAGTGGCCACATGTTGTGGCGTAGAGCAAACAATTTCTCACTTGAGATTTGACAGCCCAAATGATTTCGGCATGAATGCGGAAACATGTGTTTGTCGGTGCGATGATTGCTTGTAATTTGATCACACGTGTTAAATGCTACTTGAAATGTACATGTAGAATTCTATCAAAGCTGTCGTGTTAGGAAAGTATTCTGTGTGATTTATGGCCTTCCCTATGTCTTATGTTTCGATAAAGCCTTTATTATATAGAAGGCCAAGTGAATGTACGAGAGAAAGACAACTTGGAGATACGTCAAAGAGTAACGTGAACGACTAGTGATGTTTTAACCTACACAATCACACTTGGGATATTCCTTCTCGTTCGAGTTCTAAAGTGGCATAACTATACGAAAGAATAGCGAATCTTCATAACGATTGACTATTTAATTGATAAATACATCAATTAAACTTACTGTAAGCATACGCTTCGCTACATGGTGCCGCGACCCGGGATGTCACTGAAAGAACTACGCCAATCTCGCGCGATTCATCGTGCATGTGCTACGAAGTTGATCAATAAAGCTCAAGAACGCAACGACGATACGAAACTCAGTGAGCTGAACGCAATTGTGACTCAACTGACGACGAAACAGAAACTTCTAGCTGACATCGACGCTTCGATCCTAAGTGTGATTGATATAGACTTGATTGACGACGACACACTATCTCCAGAAGTTGAATCCGAAATCAACGAGGCCGAGGAACGACAACTGCTGATACTGACGACGATAAGTGAGTTGAATTCCTTTATTTCTGGGATTAGAGGGGATACGTCTCGCATATTAGGATCTACTAATTCTATTAGCTCCCCTACTAATGATAAGGAATGTTTGATCTCAAAACAAAGGTGTAGGGCCATTCAAACAATTCGAAAAATAGAAAACGAAGTAAACCGCAACAAATTCAATTCGAGCCTCGATCTTGAGTCTTTATCTAAATTACTCCAACGTACTGAAGACGTTACCAATGAACTCAATTGTTTAAACGAACGATTCCTTGATAACATAGCGTCAAAGGGCATCGACGAAGATGAATTAGATAAGGAACTAGAAGAAATTGATAGTTACAAAGAAAGGAGCCAAAACCTGATCAGCGAACTCAGAATTACTATCAAGAGCCTAGAATCGCACAAGAACAAAGGTTACAGATCAACGAGATTACCTGAAATTCAGCTGCCAAGGTTTGATGGTAACCCGATGAAATTCAAGGCCTTTTGGGAAGCCTTCAACGCAACAATCGATAAACATGACGATTTAGAGCCATGTGTAAAACTGACTCATCTTCTCAGTCTATTAGACAATGATGCAAAGGCCGCCTTTGAGGGCACGATACCAACCAACGAACTACACAAGGATGTGCGTGAGCGCATGATTGAGCGTTTTGGTAGAGAACAGCTTGTAACACTATCTCATCTACGGTCATTGTTTCATTTACCTCCTGCTACGAACGCTTTAAAACTGAAAACGATGTGCAACAGCTTTCTCATGCATGTTCGATACCTCAACAACATACACGTAGAAGACTGGAAAGAATTAATCTTCATCTCATTGCTGTTAGATAAACTACCCCCTGAAGTAGAATCAGGTGTTACTCGTCAACAAGGAAACAGTGATTGGCAGTTGAAGGAGTTAGGAGATCTGATCGAGATCGAAATTAAAGCCGCTGAACGCCCTAAGTCAATGATTGAACGACCTCAGCAAAGATCAGGTGGGCATAGCACTAAGGCTACTGCCGTTATCGCCTCAGGAAACAGGCCAAATATGAAGGTTACGAAAAGGTGTACCTACTGCTCCACGAATGGTCATTATTCTGAAGATTGTCCCCAAATAAAACACGCTGACGCAAGAAAGGAATTCTTGAACTCACACCGCCTCTGTTTTACTTGCTTGGGAAGTGGACACACGGTTAAGTTCTGTAGAAAACAAAGGTCATGTAAACATTGTAATGCATCGCATCATCACCCCAGCATATGTTACGCAAAGTACGGTAGACAAAGAAACAATGGAGAGGTGGTTAGTCAAGTTCAAACCGATTCGACAAATCAAGTCGTCCATGAGAACGTCTTATTAGCAAGCGATGAAGAGATATTCATGCCCTCTGCTTGGATTGATATCAAGAATCAATCGTCGAGCACGATTGTCAGCGCCAGATCAATTATCGATACTGGAAGTCACCGTACTAAGATAACTGAGTCGAAAGCACGAGAATTGGGTTTGAAACCGGTTGACCACGTAACCTTACAGATAGGCACATTCGGAACTGATACATTTCAATCCTTTCGAGTACCTGTAGTTGAGATGTCGCTTATCGGTCGTCAAGGTGAAATGATCGAAACTAAGGCACATGTGTTCCGAGTCCTTACAGGTAGAATTGCACGTCCTGGGTTATCTGGTAACAAGTACCCAATTTTAAAACAATGTCACCTTGCTGATCCTCCTCAATCAAGAAGTGAGGAAATCGCTATCGACGTTATTATTGGATCGAATCTCATCAACAAGGTGTATACGAGTAACTCGACTGTGATCTTAGATCAAAGCCTCGGACTCGCTATTCGAGATAGCATATTCGGCTGGATCATTTCTGGACCTACGAAGGAAGAAGACGAGTCTAAAAGTACGACGAACGCTGCATTACTTACAATCGAAAACCCCATCACATTCTATTCGCATCCTGAAAGCTTTTGGAACCTTGAGTCGATAGGCATCACTGAATCTCCCACGCGAAACGATAAGGATGACGCCATCGATCAATTCAATTCAAATATCAAGTACGCAGATGGAAGATACCACGTTCGATTTCCATGGCGGATGGATAGCCCTGAACTCCCTCTCAATTACGAATTAGCTAAAGGTCGATTACGCAGTTTGTGGAATAGATTAGAGAAGGACGAATTGCTTCGCAAAACCTACGATGACGTAATAAGATCACAGGAGTTGAAAAGTGTGATCGAGGAAGTTCCCGACTCAATGACTTTTCAAGGATCAAATATCCACTATCTGCCACACCACGGTGTTAGAAAGGACCACAGCACGACTAAACTACGAATAGTTTACGACGCATCGGCAAAAACAAATAAACGAAATACAAGTTTGAACGACGCACTTTATCCCCGTCCTTTACTCCTATGTGATATGACTGGCATTTTACTTCGATTCAGAATGTCACCGATAGCCGTAATCAGCGATATTGAGAAAGCCTTTCTGTCAATCGGATTACAAATGCCTGATCGAGATGCTGCACGCTTTTTATGGGTTAAGGATAACACGAAACCTCCTTCCGATCAAAACCTACGAACCTATCGATTTACGCGAATTCCATTCGGTACGATTGCTAGTCCATTTCTTTTAAGCGCAACTATCTCTCATCATTTGAGGCATTCAAATTCAACAATAGCTGACGAGATTCAGAACAGCATCTATGTGGACAACGTAGTTATTGCTAAGCAATCGACTCCAGATGCCCTCAAATTTTATCATGATGCCAAGGAGATATTCGATAAAGCCGGAATGAATATTCGTGAATGGACCTCAAATTCAAAGGAATTCACTGAATCGATTAATCCAGAAGACAGAGCAAAAGGTGATACAGTGAAAGTCCTCGGTCTACAATGGAATACCACAAATGATAAATTGCACATCCCTCAAGTTGACCTCAAGATCGCAAGTGCAATTACAAAGAGAGCCCTTCTTCATGCTACTGCTACATTGTTCGATCCGCTTGGGTTATTTTCCCCCATCACCATGAGAGGCAAGTTACTTTTTCGTGAATCTAATGAACGCTCAAGCAATTGGGATGAACCCTTACCCCTCGAATTAAGAAGACAATGGGACTCACTTATCATTGATCTATCCGCAATTTCCACACTTGAAATTCCCCGTTACATCAGCCAAGAAGACTTCGACACGATTGAATTACACTGTTTCTGTGATGCTTCCGGTCAGTCATACGCAGCCTGTGCCTACATCAGAATCGCCAAAAATGAATCTGTATCAACATCGCTAATACTATCAAAAAATCGACTTGCCCCATCAAAGAAAATCACAATCCCGCGTTTAGAATTACTCGGTGTCATAATTGGTACACGCATTATGAATTATCTCATTGCACAACTTCCATATAGTTTCAATCGTTACTGCATATGGACTGATTCTCAATGTGTCATACATTGGATCAATAGCAAAAAACTTCGCTCAGTGTTTGTTGAAAATCGATTGAAAGAAATTCGAAGACTCGATAAAGCAGAATTTCGTTACGTCCACACTACGGATAACCCAGCAGATCTTCCAACACGCGGAATGGCATTCCCTGAATTGAAAGAAAGCACGCTTTGGTGGCAAGGACCAAAATGGTTGAAGCGTGATGAAAAGAATTGGCCTCAACACACTATCGACAAGGTAAATCCTGCCCACGACGAGATTGAAGAAAGAAAACAGGCCTCTACAAAATCCTCCGTCCTCACTTCACATTCCCGAACATATCCATTCGATTTGAATCCTGAAAAATTCGTTTCATTAGGGGAGTGCCTACGGAGAACAGCTATCAAACAAAGAACGGAAAACAAAATCACTGAAGAAAATACCCCCTTAACAGCACAGGAGTTAGAAAGCGCAAGGATGCTATGGATTTCATCTGCTCAGAACTCAGATATGAAAGAAACGCTCGATGCACTTAAACATAACCGCACGAATCAAGAAATTCAAAAATTGAAATTGTTCGTTGATGATGAAGGTATCGCACGTTCTATGGGTCGAATCGATAATAGTTCTCTTCCTTATGATGCCAAGTTCCCGATAATTTTACCCAAGAATCACCCTTTCACGAATATGATCATCAAAAGTTATCATGAAGATTGTGGACACTCTGGTACTAACCATACCCTGGCAGATATCAGACAGCGATACTGGCTGATAGCAGGTCGAAAGCAAGTTCAAGCCATAATAACTAAATGTCAGATTTGTAAAAAATGGGAAGGAAAACCATACAGTCCACCTGAATTTCCTGTTCTCCCTACTGAACGCGTTTCAAAATGTCGGCCTTTTTCTACAGTTGGAATCGATCACTTTGGCCCATTCTATGTGCACTCAAATTCAATCGATCAGGAAGAAAATAGAAAGGTTTGGGTATGCATTTTCACCTGCGCATCGACCAGAGCGATTCACTTAGAATTAGCATCTGACTTATCAGCCTTAGAATTCCTTAATTGTTTTACGAAATTTATCAGCCGACGAGGAACTCCTAGTCTGATAATCTCCGATAACGCAAAGAATTTTAAGCTTGGACATCAGGTCATTTCGAATCTTTGGAGGGACATGGCTATTCAAGAGTACGCAGCAACAAACCGCATCACGTGGAAATTTATTACGGAGAAGTCTCCATGGATGGGTGGCTTTTATGAACGCCTTATTAGAACAGTAAAGATGGCATTGAGAAAATTATCTGATGGATCCCTTCTCACACAACGTCAACTTGACGTTTTACTGTCGGAAATTGAAGGTATACTGAATAATCGACCTCTAACTTATGTAGGTTCTGATATGCGAGACGCTCTTCCCTTGACTCCTAGAAATCTTTTAGGAATTCAACCCGATTCTGCTATCCCACCTATTTGTCTTGACGAAAGCGACCCGATCTTCGAAGCATACGATAGACGAGACACTCGTCAAAACCTCATAAAACTTTGGAGGCATGGAGAAGCTTTGCTGCATCAATTTTGGACTCGGTGGCAGCGCGAGTATCTCCTGAGTCTACGCGAACGGCCCAGTAATCACGAAACTGTTAGACGATCAGTCTACAACTCTGTCCCTACCATTGGAGACAGAGTTATCATCATGGATCGAAATATACCGAGGGGCCGGTGGCGATGTGGTCAAATCATCAACACAATACCTTCAAAGGATGGACGAATTCGTTCGGCACGAATTTCACTGGAGAATGGATCAATCCTCACTCGGCCAATCAAACTGTTGGTTCCTCTTGAATTCGCCTACAGAGAAATCTCTACGACTTCACCAACTCGCACGGGAACAGATGTGACGTATGCAGATAAGACATCTCGCCCACAACGCAAGTCAGCAGCACGCGCTACAGACCAGATACGGCAACTTTCGCTTGGGGGAATGTCGCGGGGCGAGGAGAATCAAGGAGAAACGCGAGACAGTTAAATGATTAACTATGAGTGGCCACATGTTGTGGCGTAGAGCAAACAATTTCTCACTTGAGATTTGACAGCCCAAATGATTTCGGCATGAATGCGGAAACATGTGTTTGTCGGTGCGATGATTGCTTGTAATTTGATCACACGTGTTAAATGCTACTTGAAATGTACATGTAGAATTCTATCAAAGCTGTCGTGTTAGGAAAGTATTCTGTGTGATTTATGGCCTTCCCTATGTCTTATGTTTCGATAAAGCCTTTATTATATAGAAGGCCAAGTGAATGTACGAGAGAAAGACAACTTGGAGATACGTCAAAGAGTAACGTGAACGACTAGTGATGTTTTAACCTACACAATCACACTTGGGATATTCCTTCTCGTTCGAGTTCTAAAGTGGCATAACTATACGAAAGAATAGCGAATCTTCATAACGATTGACTATTTAATTGATAAATACATCAATTAAACTTACTGTAAGCATACGCTTCGCTACAGACCCAGTGCTGGCCACGACTTCTTATCCCTCTTCCACTGGTGTCGCCGCCCATGGTACTGACGCTTAATTAAATCATGTCCGTTTTCTTTCGTGAGAGTTAATGAAATGCAACGTTTCAATTACAGAGCTCTGTGAAGTTCATTGGGAAGATTTAGGGTAATCTGTTGATCATCACTTTTGCTGGGACCATAGACAAAGCAGCAAAGCAGAATATGGGGCGGACAAAGTGATGGTTCTGATAATAATAAAAAGCTTCATAATATGACAAACCATGGACAAGCGCATGACGGATTGCAATTGGTGAAGAAAAACAGTTATGTAATTTACTTAGTGAGCTTGTAAGATATTAGGAGTTGTAAGCTGAAGACGGAAATGTCAAATGGTAAAGTCAGCGTGAAGTATTCAGTTTGTGGTGATTTTATATCGCATACATTCAATAATGTAAATATTATATTATTCGAGCTGATGTCCTTTACGTATCTGTTCTCTGCTTAGTCTATTTCATGTAAATATCTGTGTCGTACTGCGAATATAAATATATATAAAAAATGCAATACATATATATATAAATAATAATATATAATAATATATAAATACATGTTGTCACAATGAGAATGGGTGAAAAATTGAATCATCTTCTCTACATGGATGATCTGAAGTTGCATGCCAAGACAGAAGACCAAGTGAATTCCTTGATTCACACAAGGATATTCAGTAGCGACATCGGCATGGAATTCGGGATATCAAAATGTGCCAGACCTATCATAAAGCGAGGAGAAGTGAAGGAAACAGAAGGACTTACATTGGACATGGGAACAATAGATGATGTGAAAGAAGAAGAATACAAATACTTGGGGATTCTCCAACATCAAACAAACAAAGAAGAACTGGTTAAGGAAGCAGGTGACGAAAGAGTACTTCAAAAGAGTAAGGAAAATAATGAAATCAAAGTTGTACGTATACAATAAAATCCGAGCCATCAACGCATACGCGACACCAGTAGTGAGATACACTGGTGGAATAATAAAGTGGAACACGACAGATATACAGCACATTGATGGTAGAACACGAAAGATGATGACAATGCACAAGGCACTTCACACCAAGGCCGACGTCGATAGATTATATCTGCCAAGACGGATGGGAGGATGCGGCCTGATAAAAATCGAAGATGTCATCTATGAAGAGAAACGCAGCCTATCACAATACATCTGTAGAAGGATCGGTGATCCCCTGATCGTGGCAGCAAGACAATATGGAGTCTGCGAGAATTACCAAGAAAACATCAAATCATGAAAGGTCAAGGTATTTCACGAAAGAAAAGACAGGTGGCAACAAAAAGCATTACACGGTCAATATCCAAGACAAGTGAGAGAGATCACAACAGAGAAGAATATGTATGGCTGGATAACCCAAGTCGCGCTAAAATCAGAGACCGAAGCCTTGATCATAGCCGCCCAAGATCAAGCGCTAACAACATAGGCGCAAAAGAAATACATCATGAAGACGACATCAGATGCAAAATGCAGACGGTGGCACGAAAAGGATAAGACTGTAGCTCACATACTATCAGCATGCAGTCAGTTGGCTCCAAGTGAGTATACTACCAGACATAACGATGTCGCGAGAATAGTGCATCACAGTATATGCCAATACTACAATGTAAAGAAGGAAAAAGAATACTGGAAACACAAACCAGAAGTGGTCACTGAAAATGAAAAAGTCAAGATTCTCCGGGATTTCGGAATTCGGACTGACAGAAGAATAAATGCAAACCGGCCGAACATCACAATAATAGACAAAGAAAGAAGAAAGTCAAGTGAATAGACATCTCAATTCCAGAAGATAGAAACATTGCGATAAGAAAAAATTAAGCCGTTGCTGCTGAATATGACGTATTATTGAAAATGCACAAATTTTCGAGGTCAACCTCTTCGTTCAGGTGCGGCAGTTACAATGTAAACCAGCGATATTGACAGTGAATAGCTACCGGCTGATGATCGCGTGATCAACAGCTGACTCAGGACGCAAAGTGCACAAACATGTCTATAGAGAAATCTAAAACGACAAGCGGCACAACAGGCATGCATACAAATGTAGCTAAGGAAATGTATAAGAATACACTTAATGTAGCAATGGTATGTACAAGTAGATGATAAAGGTAAGGTAGGTGAGCGAATGAACGATGAAAGAACAAGCAAAGAAAAGAAAATAAATAAAAAAATTAATAAACAAGGAACTAAAATACAAGGTCACTAAGTTCCTCCCGTTCCTGGCGCGAGTTGATGGATGGTCTTCGCTCTCGAATCTTCACCGCCTCTAGGATCCTCAAGGACGTTTGATCCCTTGCACGGCCAATTACTTTAGTGTTGAAGGTTGAGCCGCATGTAAGCTTATGTACACTCACGGAGCTACTAGACGACTGGAGATGCTCCTTAACTCGAATATGAAGCGGTCTGACTGTACTCCCAATGTACGTCTCACGGCACTTCACACACTCCAACTCGTAGACGCACTTCTTGGTGTTGCATATGTCCGGTTCTCTCAGGGGGCAGTTCCTTAGGTCACATGCAGGGGCCTCTTGTTTAGGTTGCACTAATTGACACAGCGTTCTTGGTTTGTGGTAGATTTGTACAGGAAGTCCATGCTTGCGAATAATCCTCCTGACCTTCCCATCTACCTCGTCAGATACGAACGGCAGTCTGAGGTATACAGGGTCGACCACCCTGTCTCGCCTTCGTCCTCTTCTCCTCGGTCGCTTGACTGTACGAACTGATTCCTTTGGGTATCCATTGGCCCGTAACATGCTCCTGAAAGTTTCGAGATTAGCGGTTTCATCCTCTGGTCTAGTACATCTTCCTCGAATTCTTTCCACATCGTTACTGATCACACTGACTTTCATTGAACCCGGTAATGCCGACTGATGGTGCATAAAGACAGGCTTCTTAGCCTTCTTCTTATAGAAGTTATATGCCGTGGTGCCGTCGGTCCTGATTGTGAACTCGAAATCTAGAAGACGCAAAGTTCTGCTGTCAGTTGGATGCTCAATGTCGAACTCAATATCCGGGTGCAGCTGGTTCATGAACTCATGGATATGGATCGCTTCATCCTTGTTCGTTGTGATAACACAAATGTCGTCAACGTAACGCCGATACAGAGTAATAGGCATTACCCTCACAGCGCTCATCTCCAATTTGTACATAAAGATAATTGCCAAAGTGCCGGAGATGCTGCTGCCCATCGGTAGACCATGAACCTGCTGATATATTGTCTTCTCGAATACAAAGAAGGTATTGTTCAGAACAGCTTTGAATATATCTCTCACACACGTCGCCCGTAGGGGGATTCGAATATCATTGTTCTCATCTATGTACTTGCATACACAGTCAATGGCTTCTGATGTCGGAATAGACGTCATATACAGTGCGTTCACATCAAGACTGAACGGGTAAGACTGTTCAGCCAGAATCTCGCTGCTGATATTCGAAATGTCATCCATCAATTGAGCACTGTTACGGAGATGTGTGGACACTGTATTGAGGAGTGGCGACAGCATCTTCTGCAGCAGCCATGACAACTTCCTAGTGGGTCCCTGGCAGTTCGATACGATCGGACGTATCTTCATTTCACTTCCATCCTTGTGAGAGAGAGATAAGAGAGAGATATAAATGTTTATATTTTCAAGACAATGGAAATCATGGAAAGTACACAGAAAGTAACTGCTGCATGATCAAATTATGATGCTACTACTATGTAGGCCTATATAATGAATTCAAAAGTTAAGCGATTGGTGTCTGGTTGATGAGAATACACGTATATGGGAAGAAACTGTTCCGTCTTCGCGTAGTTTTGGCGACGGGTTGGATGAAACGACCGGTTCTCTGAGATCTTGGCGGGCAAAGTTCATGAAGGGGATGTTCTCTGTATTTGGATGCCTTTAGCAGAAGTTTCGCTGATGCCTCGTGCCTGCGTAATGTCAAGTCTGGAAAGCTGTCGCATTGGCAACTCTCTCCACAAATGATGTGGTGGGCGCGTTTTTTGGAGCTTTCTCATGCCATCTTCGTGCTTAGTGAGCATTCCAACCATAACAGGTGAGCAGTATTCCATAATGGATAATATCAAGCCATGGTAAATCCGCATCAGGTTACTCTTGTCCATGTAGGGCTTCAGTATGCGCAGTGCGTATAGTCGTTGGGAGGAAATCTTGTTGATGTGCGCACAGTGTCTGTCCCATTTCAGATCGGAAGTTAGGAACATGCCAAGTATCTTCAATTCTGTTACTTGAGCCAATGTTCCGACAACAGGGCTGCACACCATTGGAGACTTGGGAATCCATAGATGCTTGCATTTGCGAGTGTTTAGGGAGAGACCTACAGAATGAGATCATGAGTCATCATGCTGTCATTTTCAATAACACAATGTTGCATGTCGTTATTGTCCATTGAAGTGGCCGGGACTACAAAGGTACAATCGTCGATATACTTGATTACGACGCTCGAGGCCTTTTTGGGACGCAGTGATGCAACAACCAAGTTGAACAAGAACGGTCCGAGGATGGAGCCCTGCGGAATTCCTGACGTGACTGGTAGCCAATTGCTGTTTTCTGATAAAATTCTCACACATTGACTTCTATTTTGCAGATAATCAGCAGTCCATCTGATAAAGCCATCTGGTAGGTCGCTTTCAATGAGGCATTTTAAGATCACATCGTGACGTACCTGATCAAACGTTTTTGTGAAGTCGTATGCAAGGATGCTCACATCCACTGTGTCTGGGTCTTCAAAGAAATTAGTGATGTGATCATGGATACAAATCAGAGCTGAAGTGGTCGAGGATAGCTTCATATTCCCAAATTGACGAGGCCCACAATGTTGTCTGAGTGCTGAAGAAACTCCGGTATCCAGGATCAGTTTCTCACAAATCTTTGAGAAATACGGCAGTATCGAAATTGGTCGCAATTCATGCTTTGAGATTGGAGTCGACTTTGGTACGGGAGAGATAACACTTCTTTTCCAGCTAGCAGGGAATTGACATCGTAGTATAGAGACATTTATAATGTGTGCCAAAGGCGGGGCAATAACATGAGCTGCAGCTTTACAAAGGAACCCAGGAATGTCATCAAAGCCCGGAGCTTTATGACTCTTCATTGAGACAAGAGATTCGAATACGGCTTTCACTTCAATGACAGGGCACCATGAGGACGAAGAGTCACGAGCCTGGTATTGGTCCGGGAAAGACAAATCTTGCATGTCAACTTGGTAGGACTTAAAGATGGCATTGATCTCTTCCGCAGCGCAGAAAGCATTGGGAAACGAGTTGAGCAGGGAGTTGATGGCCGTGAGTCGAGAAGTCTTTGATCTCTTGGTTTCATTGACCGTCTTCCACAGCTCCTTCGAACCCTCTGCAGCTGTGTGTTTTGACTAGATGGTAGAATCTCGGCATGCGTGAATTATGCATCATGTAGTTCCTCGTTAGAGTTCTTGTAAGGCCGCTCTGCTCAGACACTTTCTTCCACACTGCGTTGAGCTTACTTTCGATAGTAGAGGCACTCATTCTACTCACAACCTCATTCCACACTGCCAGGGACCCACTAGGAAGTTGTCATGGCTTCTGCAGAAGATGCTGTCGCCACTCCTCAATACAGTGTCCACACATCTCCGTAACAGTGCTCAATTGATGGATGACATTTCGAATATCAGCAGCGAGATTCTGGCTGAACAGTCTTACCCGTTCAGTCTTGATGTGAACGCACTGTATACGACGTCTATTCCGACATCAGAAGCCATTGACTGTGTATGCAAGTACATAGAGGAGAACAATGATATTCGAATCCCCCTACGGGCGACGTGTGTGAGAGATATATTCAAAGCTGTTCTGAACAATACCTTCTTTGTATTCGAGAAGACAATATATCAGCGGGTTCATGGTCTACCGATGGGCAGCAGCATCTCCGGCACTTTGGCAATTATCTTTATGTACAAATTGGAGATGAGCGCTGTGAGGGTAATGCCTATTACTCTGTATCGGCGTTACGTTGACGACATTTGTGTTATCACAACGAACAAGGATGAAGCGATCCATATCCATGAGTTCATGAACCAGCTGCACCCGGATATTGAGTTCGACATTGAGCATCCAACTGACAGCAGAACTTTGCGTCTTCTAGATTTCGAGTTCACAATCAGGACCGACGGCACCACGGCATATAACTTCTATAAGAAGAAGGCTAAGAAGCCTGTCTTTATGCACCATCAGTCGGCATTACCGGGTTCAATGAAAGTCAGTGTGATCAGTAACGATGTGGAAAGAATTCGAGGAAGATGTACTAGACCAGAGGATGAAACCGCTAATCTCGAAACTTTCAGGAGCATGTTACGGGCCAATGGATACCCAAAGGAATCAGTTCGTACAGTCAAGCGACCGAGGAGAAGAGGACGAAGGCGAGACAGGGTGGTCGACCCTGTATACCTCAGACTGCCGTTCGTATCTGACGAGGTAGATGGGAAGGTCAGGAGGATTATTCGCAAGCATGGACTTCCTGTACAAATCTACCACAAACCAAGAACGCTGTGTCAATTAGTGCAACCTAAACAAGAGGCCCCTGCATGTGACCTAAGGAACTGCCCCCTGAGAGAACCGGACATATGCAACACCAAGAAGTGCGTCTACGAGTTGGAGTGTGTGAAGTGCCGTGAGACGTACATTGGGAGTACAGTCAGACCGCTTCATATTCGAGTTAAGGAGCATCTCCAGTCGTCTAGTAGCTCCGTGAGTGTACATAAGCTTACATGCGGCTCAACCTTCAACACTAAAGTAATTGGCCGTGCAAGGGATCAAACGTCCTTGAGGATCCTAGAGGCGGTGAAGATTCGAGAGCGAAGACCATCCATCAACTCGCGCCAGGAACGGGAGGAACTTAGTGACCTTGTATTTTAGTTCCTTGTTTATTAATTTTTTTATTTATTTTCTTTTCTTTGCTTGTTCTTTCATCGTTCATTCGCTCACCTACCTTACCTTTATCATCTACTTGTACATACCATTGCTACATTAAGTGTATTCTTATACATTTCCTTAGCTACATTTGTATGCATGCCTGTTGTGCCGCTTGTCGTTTTAGATTTCTCTATAGACATGTTTGTGCACTTTGCGTCCTGAGTCAGCTGTTGATCACGCGATCATCAGCCGGTAGCTATTCACTGTCAATATCGCTGGTTTACATTGTAACTGCCGCACCTGAACGAAGAGGTTGACCTCGAAAATTTGTGCATTTTCAATAATACGTCATATTCAGCAGCAACGGCTTAATTTTTTCTTATCGCAATTGTTGATGATGCTGCTAAAGGGAAGCGTTGATTTATTGAGATAGAAACATGAAGAACAAAGAAAAGGAAAAGTATAGAAAATATCAAGACCTTAAGATCGAAGTGCAAAGACTATGGAAAGCGAAAGCTGAAGTCGTACCAATTGTAAGAGAAAGCAATTCAAATTCTTCGGATACAGTGTATTACAGAAAATACGTTGCGACGTTTCGCCTTTACCGGCTTGATCACGCACAATGAACATATCGGGATTACACCAAGCGGCAATATACAATGGGAGATATTGCACGGTAGATTATTTGAGTATAGTCGGAGGAAAGTTATGGAAGGCCTGTACATCTATCGGGCATCGGCTGATAGTCTCATCAATGGCTGCAAGGGTCGTTTTGTGACGTATAAACCTACTTGATTTTATTCTTTCTTACTGATATCCTTTCTAGCCTATACTGTTGTTGATTTCAAGTAGTAGTATATAAGAATGTCTATTTTTATCGAATAATCTATTAATCTTATTGATTTTATGCATGGTTGGCTCTGACTTTCTCGTCTCTGTTCATTGTGCGTGATCAAGCCGGTAAAGGCGAAACGTCGCAACGTATTTTCTGTAATACACTGTATCCGAAGAATTTGAATTGCTTTCTCTTAAATGTGATCATCCGGATACGAGAAGTACTACTTATTCTCGTACCAATTGTCATAGGCGCGCTTGGAGCAATTACTCCAAAGTTGAAAGACTACCTCCGCAGACCGCCAGGAAGCCATGTAATTCACGCGCTGCAGAAAGCAGCGCTTCTCGGAAGTGCACATATTCTTCGAATGCACCTAGACTAGGTATGTATCACCGATCACAAGTGGCGAGAGCAAAATAAATAAATAAATACATGTTGTCATATAGCGATTTTTAAAAAGTACACAAATTTCTTGTAACCGATAAATCTTGTTTTTCTCTAAAACTAAATTGGGAATGAAGCTGCTTGTCGCCACAATTGGTAGCAGAGTCGCGTGGTTTTATTAAATTTTTCTATAAACCTTTATAAATTAATAATATTAATTCATAGAAATTATAAATTTTAATTTGACATCCTTAGGTGCGCACTGCAGGAACCAGCCACTGGTTTTGTGATTTGCTTGATAACCGCTGTTGATCGACGTAATTCAGTTATCGAAGTTTGAGTTTACAGCAGACACGTGTAAGTAGCAAGTCCTTGAGAATGTTCTTTTACGAAGAAGAGGGATTACTTGATGGGTACGAACTGCAGTTGTTCCAAGGCCTACTCCAGAAAAACCGAGAATTCGAGATTCTCATGATGAAAGTCAAAATAGGTAGTCATGGGCATCCTCTTTGATAAAATCTGCGAGGCCTTCCAACTTTGTTAGAGGTAATGACAAAAAGTACATGTAGTTTATTCGAGATTTCACCAGTGGGCTAAGTTAGCTAAAGTGCCTGAAGATACATATTTTTTCAGTTTCTGTTTTCAGATGTTCGTAGAGAGCTACAGGCGTTTGAATCGTCTCCTGAAGTTCTTGCATTCGAAAGTGTTAAGGAGCTTTTTCTTGCCCATTTTACCTCTCCGACAGAGAGGTGAGGAGCTCACATTTCCTTGTCTTCCAGAAAACAGAATAATACAGAATCATTGCCAGAATACATGACGAATCTTTTCCATCTTGCCAGAGAAACAGGAGTTCCGATCTTGTCTGAGAAGGAAAGAGACAGAGAAGTGTTTTTGGAAGGAATAAGGGACCCACAGCTTCAGGACAAGATTTTGAGGGCGACGCAATTTATCAGTTGAAGGAACCCATGGATGTTTTGAGGAGCACCCAGTATTTAGAGGATGTACTTCAGTACAGACGCAAACGAGTCCGTCCCATGGATGCGGAGTCGGAGTCGGAATCCCGGAGTCATATCATTTTTGCTGGAGTCGGAGTACTATCAAGTGATAGGACTCCGGACTCCGGCCTATAAACAGGCCAGAAACATAATACAAGCAAATTATTTGTCCTCGTGCATATCTGTCACTGTCTTGATGTCAGCTTTCTCCGTCAAACAAAGTACAAAGACACTGCTGCATGCAAAGCTTGTAATTGTTGATGGAATTAACCGTGATAGTAAAAAAAGGATTGCCTTTTCACTCGGTGATTTAGTAGAGAAGACAAACCATCCTACCTCGATCACACCTATGCACCAAAGGTCACATCAGAGACAAAAATGAAATGCCAATTTGTTTGAGAACATTGCCTCCTGCCCTCACATTAATCGTGTGTGATGGCTCCTCCAAAGCGCATATTAAAATCGAAAGTGTATTCATATTTTTTGAAGAAGGATGGGGATTTTCCTGCCTGGCAGAAACTGGAGAAAACCCTATAGGGAACACACCAACAAGATGGGAGGAGCCCAGTCGCATGCATCCAACTTAAAGCGACATATAATAAACTTTCATCGAAAATGATTGATGATTGATACAGCAATGATGACTAAAAATATGTTCAGGTAAGCCTATATTGATCTATGATGCAGGTTACCAGTTTTTTTCAAAAAACTAGGCCATGTATACTTGCCACCCTGAGTCGGAGTCCTATCAAAATGATAGGAATCCGCATCCCTGGTCCTTCCAGCAGTGTCTGAGAACATAGCATCTCCGATACCTCTTCTTGATTTTTCCTCTCCATTATTTTCAGGTGCAGCGACAACTAAATGTCGCTGTGCCAACACAGTATGAACTGTCAAGAGATTGGTCGTGCGTTCCAAGATAGTCAAAAGGCTCGCGTTTGTTTCCTTTGTAGAGATGCAAATCACATTGCCAGAAACTACCCTAAGCATGAGTCACGGTTGTCGGGAAACGAAAGGAGAGGGTTGTAGTAGGTGGCCAACTCTCTTTGTCTGTTGAAGACCACCCTGGTAAAAGTGTTATTGACCACAATGTCTTCAATTTGCAAGGTGCGTCTAAAAAGTCAATCAATATTGTTAATCCCTTTCATACTGAAACGCATCGGTGCGTCCCCTTACATCTCACTAAGACGCACCGGTGCGTCGCCTGATCTCTCACTAAGACACGCCGGTGCGTTTGGTAATTAATGCACATCGAATGGACTTCAAGATACAGTAGTGACTAAATCTGAAGTCATTTTACATGTGCAGTGTATTAGAACACACAGTGTCCTCCTGCATAGACTACTTGTTATTGATTGGCTGACATAAAGTGAACATCATTCTTGCGCCTGGTCATGACACATTCATTAATTCACTCACTACAAATGATTGCCTGTAAACATGTCTGCGCGTCCGGTTCGATCCCGACAGCGAGTTCGGCGTTACGGTTTTGACGAGGATTCTGATAGTTGTAACTCAACAGAAGATGTACTCGATGACGAGTTTGACGTGGACCTTGATCGTTCAGATGAAGACGGAGAGAATGAAGGCATGTCTACGAGTGAAGAAGAGTCTATGGACGAATCTCCTGTTGTTGAATGGAGATCAACTACTTCTGAGACAGATGAAGCGATCGCATTGGACTTTTCTGGCAATCCTGGATTTTGCGAACCATTTCATTTCACCAACCTTGAAAGCTATCTGAACGCGTACCTGCCTGATGAACTAATTGAAATGATTACCAGATGGACAAATAGTCGCACTCTTATTGCTAAAGCTGAAAATTACTTGAATGACAAAGACGGCAGTCAATGGAAAAGCGTGGATATGCAAGAAATGAAAGTGTTCATTGGTTTGACATTCGCAATGGGAATTATGCGAAAGCCAACCCTCACATCATATTGGTCGACTGAGCCTCTTTTGAAAACTGGATATTTTGGCAAGTGTATGTCCAGGGATAGATATCTTACTATTTTGCGATTCCTTAGATTTTCGGATCCCTTTACAGTGGTGAAATCTGATCGCAATTCAAGAATATCTGGATTGCTTGATCAAGTACATACCATTTGTTCAAAATATATTCCGGATAGGAGTTTGGCTGCGGATGAGATTTTACTTCTCTTCAAAGGCCGATTGCAGTTTCGTATGTTCATTAGAACCAAAAGAGTCCGTTTCGGCATAAAGACGTACATGTTGTGCGAAAAATCCGGTTACATGCTGCACGCAGAAGTGTATTATGGGGCAACTACAGATATGGATTGCGATTTACCAGACGCAAATCATCTGTCCAAAAGTGAAAAAATCATTGCAATATTGTTGCACAGAGCTCAGCTGCTAGACAAAGGCTATATAGTTACCATCGACAATTGGTTCTGGAGCACTCGATTGGCAGAATTTTTGTGGTCTCATAAGACTGGGATGCGAGGCACGATTCGTCCAAACCGAGGAATTCCAAATATGTTGCAAACTTCAAAGCTAGACAAATTTGGTTGTGCCTACATGCGCAAAGGGCCAGTGCTGTCAGTTAAATTCACTGACAAGAGAAACGTTTATCTCATAAGCACCGTTGATACAGCCGGCGAGCTTAGCAAAGAAAGAATTCTTCCTGGTAACAGGAGAATTAGCTATTCAAAACCAAATGCAATAGAAAATTACAATGCAGACATGGGGGGGGGGTAGTCGACATAACCGATCAACTTCTTGCAGCAAATACATGTGCAAGGAAGTCATGGACATGGTTCAAAAAATTGGGCATTCACTTTATTCAGCGACTGCTTTTGAATGGTTATTTGAGATACAAAAGAGATCGTGATGCTAGATGTACTTTCCTCCAATTCACAAAGCAAGCAATTATTCATTTCACAGGAGTAGAATCCTGCCCTATGAGAGGTAGACATCCAAGACTCAGAGACCAGACCAGCCGTTTGAATGAGGGTCAGATTCACAGTCCAGTATATATCGATGAAATGAAAGAGGGAAAGCGCAGTCGCCTCAGAAGAAAATGCCAGCAATGCCTGAAAAATGACACAAGAAAAGACACATTCTATCATTGTGATGCTTGTCCAGGTAACATTTCTCTATGCCCCGTCCCGTGTTTTCGACTGTGGCATGAACAATTGTTGTGATGTTTGTCATGTAACTTGAATAAAAATGATTACAAAAAAAATATTTTTGCTTATTTTTACCGTGAGGGGCATGGTGCAAATAATTCCGTTACCGATGGAAAGGGGTTAATGGAGATTCCCAAATTTCACACTGTCCATTTTGGCACTAATCCGGATATTGACACTTTTCTGCCTACTAATTTCCATGAAACAAAAGTTCTCTTTCACTTATCTCCCAAGACATCTTTTGTGGAAATCGCTCTCTCAGTTCCCTATTAGATTCCAGACACCCTGCAATAGACCCCTGCGCCGATATATTTTTCATCGGCGGCGGCGTTTGCTTCCGCCGAAACAATCGGTGGCGGCGTTTATCGGCGTACATCTGTTGAGTTCATGGGAATAGAATCCTTCGCTATCCTTTACTATCCTTCGCTTAATCCAAAAAAACGGATAGTCTAAATCTCATTACTGATTAAAATTAGTTCAGAAGAATTCGGTAAATATTCACCATGTGAAAATGCTGTGATGCATAGAGCCTACCCAGTCGGCACAATTCACAGAAGTTGCTTTTTATCAGCTAAGGGTTCTTAATTAAGCAACAATTGTGATTTTTGTGTAATTAAGAGAGATAGGACACCCTTATATAAAGCTGAGTAACCGATAAATTATTTGTATGACATCACGGC
The DNA here is from genome assembly GCA_907163375.1 of Prostheceraeus crozeri. Classification (NCBI taxonomy): domain Eukaryota; kingdom Metazoa; phylum Platyhelminthes; order Polycladida; family Euryleptidae; genus Prostheceraeus; species Prostheceraeus crozeri. The sequence continues at coordinate 185,693 of CAJQUW010003203.1, forward strand.
TTCATTACTGTACAGTGCATATAATATACGTGTACGTCCTACACTTGAATTCTAGCAAAGTTTCATATGTATGTTCAACTGTATGTTTCATAGCTTGACCGATCGATACACATACAAGCTTATTCACCAACAACTTTGTTCCTGTCAGAATGTAGGGCTACTCTCTTGATTATACCCAACTAGAAAGCATACTTGGACTTTTCCTCAGGAACAAACGATTTGCTCCTAAGTTCCAGTTAGAAATGCAGTGAAGACAGTTAATCCATAAAATAAAACGAAAAATGTCTCCGCCGGCGCGACGCCGAAAAAGTGACCGGCGGCGCAGGGGTCTACCCTGCTGTAAGGAAGGGTCCCGTGAGCATAATGACTCAAACAGAGGATTTGATATGGACTGGAGTTTGTAGGAGTAGTTCTAGTCAGAAATATCCATCGGTGCAAGTTAGAGTTGGCAAGCTTGTATCTCCAGCTTTTCTAAACAGTGTTTGTGATGCAACACTGTATATACAGTACTGTCAATACAGTACTATTGAACAAGACAGAAGCTAATTGGTTTAGTTTCTTGCAGACTATTATGCAGACCTTAGTAGATGTGAACGGCAAACCATTGAATGTGCATGGAAAATTGCTTTTATCAATTGCCATAGGGAAATATGAATGCTTCTATCCGTTCATAGTTGCAGAAGACATTTTTTCGGAGATGATTTTGGGAAATGAATTTTTAAAATCCGAGAAATTTCAAGTGGATCTTGAATTCGATGTTCTATATATTGCTTCCAAGGCTTGGAAAATTCCCATTTTGCAGCCCCAATCCTCTTCCTTCGCAGCGCTCCCTTGCAGTCTTGTTTCATTCCCTCCACATTCAGTGAATTTCAGGTACATTGAGCCAGTACACTGACTTACTGTTTGAAGCAAAGTTTTACGCTGATTTGATAATTCCTGAAGCTATCGTCTATTGTAATCCTTAGGGGTAAAATTCCTTTGACTGTCATCAACACATCTGACGAGGTAGTGAAGTTGCGACTAAATGATGAGTTAGGCTCCCTTCACCCTACCACCGAGGTGATGGATCTGATCAATGAGAACGCGGACAATCCAAACTCACCAACTGTATGTTCTGTCAATAGTGCGTCTCCACAATTCTAACCATGGGTCGAGGAATTCGATTGGGACAGGGATGTTGATCCTGCTGTTAAGAAGAAGGGTGCAGACATACTATTAAGGAACCGAAACGCTATTTCCATTTCGGCAAGTGATCTAGGTTTCAGTGATGTAATTGAACATTCAATTAACAACGGCATTCATTCTCCTGTCAGTCGACCCCCTTATCGCAGTAATCCCATTAAGCAGGACATCATTAAAGAGGAAGTACAAAAGTTGCAACAGTCAGGAATAGTGAAACCGTCGACATCAGCTTGGGCAAGTCCAGTTGTGCACGTGAAGAATGGGGCTTCCCCGCGCAGGTCCACGCAAAATCTCCACCCACCATCACGTTTCTTCACGAGCACAGCTGGACTTGCCCAAGCTGATGTCGACGGTACAGTTTCCTGAATTCTTGCTCATGTGAGTCATGAAACTGATGCAAATATGTACATAACAATTTTACTTTTGCAAACCCATTGAAGAAACTATTGAAAATATAGCTTACCTCGGCTGTCTTCTTATTAGAAGAACGGACGCTGGTCGCCTGCTGTGATATGTAACTCATATCATGATGTACTTGAAAGCAGGTGTTATCTCCATTAACTAAGACAACAGCAGTACGGACTGCTCACTTCTTTCGTATTACAGGTCCGTGCGATCGAAAACATGGACCATGTGTCCAGTTCACCAATGAGAAGAGTTACTCAATGGTTAAAACCTATGTCCGTCATTCGATTCGTTTTCAATATGTCCTCGAATGTTTGCAGCTGACGAATATATCACAAGATATACATGCATTGTCCTTCAATGGCATTCACCTGATAAACAGAATTCTATATTTTCCCACCTCCTATGTCAGTGCTTCTCAACCTTCACTTATCGCTCACCCTAGCCCCAAGTGAACTACGTGGACTAAGTCTTATTTCAATAAATGCGGGTCCATCATATGCAAAGGCGTCTATTACATCGGGCTGAAATACAATTCAGCATTTTTGTCTCAATTGGAGTTTCTACAGATGATGTCCTGTAAGTCCTGTGTAAGGAATGGTAACGAGTCAGATGTTGCTAGTAATTACGAAACATCTAGAAAAGCAAAAAAAAATTATGTAGCCTGTACAAAAGCAGTATACAATACAGCAGCACGTCAACAGAGCGAGCCAATTGGAATAACGAATTCTTTAGCCAACCGTGAAAAATCGATAAACACAGTGCGTCACCCCAGTGGTGGATAGGTGATGCTGACTGAATCGTGCACTCGCAATTTGCAGTAGAGAAGGGCTATCATTAACACGTGTAGTTTTATCAGCGTAGCCTCATATGAAGACACATGATCCGCAGATTTAAAGTTTGGAACCGGCCGGGGCCGGGCGGCGTATTCATAACCGACCGGTCGGGGATGGGAAGGTGGCTGTCGTCTCTATACTCGTTGGTTAAAACTCGGATGAGCGAGAGTTACCCACATGTACTACAATAACATACGATGCAATTATTCGTACTTTGACATCATGTTTTGTGCGATGAGTAGTAATACTCGTAATGACTTATTTACTAACATGTAGTTAAATGAGTTGTAGGCATACTTTATAATTTATGATAATGTTAATTGCATTTTCAAAGTCAATCAAAACACGCAAGTTGAAATCAGATTATCGAAACAATGACCCAAACGGGCATTGATGTAGTAATAACATTGAAGTAACAGCCTAATACATGCATATATCTGTATCTCGCCTCCACAAGAAAGGTTTAAGCGGTCAACAAATGCCAGCGACTGGTTCCAACCTGCTGTAGATGCTTTTTGTGGTAATCATGTTGAAGAAATACATGTGATTCTTCGACTCTGAGACAGCATCATCGTATTAATAAACCAAATCAAAGACAGTGGAAGACTTCTTTGGACCAAATCTTCCATTGATTAGGCGGTTTATACCAAAAGCGGTTTTTATTTCACATTAACTTCGCGGACTAAGCTGACCTGTCCCGCTGTTTTCAATGACATTGATTCATACTCAAAGTCGGTGGTTAAGCACACTATGGGGTTCATCCCACAGCAGCTCTAGAGTCCGGTGGCTGCGTTGTTAACCTTGCTTTGTAGCAGGTTAAATTAATCTAATTTAACAAATAACTTCGATGTAAGACGCCTCTACCCCGAACTTCTGTCTGCGCGTTTTTCTTTAGTGGGAATGTCGAAGAGTTCCGTTAATGAACGTATGCAATTGCAAAAACTAAAATTCGTGGATTTAATCACTTTGAATTCGGATATATGTTAAGAAATAGTATTTAGAAAATGCAATGACTAGTCATTGCGTAACAGTTGAGTTGGAAAGAGTCAGGTTGTCGATCTTTCGTACCTGAAGATGATTGCTGGATGGTGATCGAAAAATTTTGTACGTTAGAAAAATAATAATTAATATCTTTAAAAACTTGAGTCTTTCCGACTCAGCTATTAATAGTGCTGCAACAGACTAAACAAAACATACCAATTCTGCGTGGTCTATGAGTTTCTCACATCCATATGTTTTTTTGAAGTTCAGCTTTGAAACAAACAACATGTTTTTTGTTACTTTAGATTCTTTTTGTTGCATAGTTTTTCATTCCAGGATTTTCCATCGTTTATTTTCATTTGAAATGTTCAGGGGCAATTCATAACGAACGTCCGCAGCCTGGGGCGCGAGGGTTGTCAAGTGCACACATTTTCGGGCGTTCATGAAGGGAGGGGTCAAGGAGATTGGCAGTCCACATAGACAGTCACTCACATAGACAGAGAAAGAGAGAACTTTATTTCAGAATATTGAATGAGTATCGTAATTACTTCTAGAACATAGGGCAAATTGAAGAACTGTGCGTGTGTACATTGTGCAATTTTGCTCATAAAACTTTAACCTTTCTTTTCGTAAATCACAATAGAATTAGCTTATATAGTGAATTAGCCTCTAAGACTCTCAAAAGAAACATTGGAATTATCAAAATTAGTATATGCATGTAACATAACAGGAGAAGCACAACAAATGAAAGCAAATGCGATTTCCGACTAGATATTTATGTGCTAATGATATAAACCCTTTGTTCATACGGGTAGAGAGGAACAGAAAATACATGAAATATAAGAACAAGCATTACGATTTTTGGCTTTATACCCATGCGCACCAAACAATTTAGTGCACATGATGTTAGGCCTATAATCCGTGCCATGACATAAGGATATGCGTTTAAGTGCCCTGAAATTAATGCAAGCCCACCAGTAAAAATTTACTAAAAATGCACTCGTCAAACTCCATTTCAATGTGTTCAGAGTGGGGGAATGAGGTGATTTTGTATCACATGCATTCAATAATGTAAATATTATGTTATTCGAGTTGATTGTCCTTCATGTATATGTTCTGTGCCTAGTCTATGTCATGTAAATATCTATGCGTATCAACCTGAGAGTCCTTTACACATATGCCATCACTCTGTATTTTATTGGCATTTGTTGAAGACAATTTTGATTTCATAAATGAACTTTGACTTTGTCGTTTGTTTTGTCACAGGTCATGACTGTTGACCAATGGGAAGCCGTTGACAGGCTATAAGTTGTCATACCGCGATTTTTAAAAAGTACACAAATTTCTTGTAACCGATCAATCCTGGTTTTCCCTAAAACTAAATTGGGAATGAAGCAGCTTGTCGCCACAACTTGAAAAAGTTTCTTCCGATGTTGTTGTTGATCACTGTTTCAGTGTATTTTTTAGCATAGCAACTGGGCGACATTCATGTAATATAATTCATGCTACAATATAAGTCGCCCAATCATTAAAAATTCGAAGTACTGGGCGACAGTGCAATTTGACACTTCGCATTACATAGTGAGATATTAATGCATTTGTGTTGTGAGGCATTAGGCCTATTAGCGAAGTGATCTACTTAGTGCTTATTCTTTTATGTCAATCAATATATGCTTAGTCTTCTGACGGCAATGTATCAGGGTTTTGGCAATGACGCTTGGCATTGGTTATAGTATTCGTGATAACATGACATAGGGTCTACGTGTTTGAACTATCAATTAAGATATTGAAAAATCAAATTTTTACTTTCCGGTTTTAGTTTACATTAATGTAGGTCTAAACCAGACAGGATACAGAATATATATAGGCTTTCCTTGAGGCAACAAGAGAACAAATCTTGTATTGTATCAGTAGATTCAGTAGAATCCGTCATGCGGCGCCTATCTTGCATTAATGTCGCCCACTGAAATTTCCTTTAAAATACTCTACACTGTTCTATGTAATGAATGCGTACTTCTTCTTAGATTCCGGTCATAGTTTATCTTAGGGGAGGAACTTGTATTGTGGATGTGTTGTATATTTGATCGAAGTGGAACTGCTCGTTGACTTGTCTTATGAAACCCTATCTCTGAGCGCTCACTGTCACCTCGATCGATAAAAGTTGTTTATCACGTGCGATGTGGACCTATAACGGCGTCATTCTGTCGACTTGATGGTTTTCAGTCTAGGTCTGAGCTTTGATTATAACTCTCAATTATAACCGAAAAAATCAATTAAAGGTTCAAGCAGCAGTATTTCCTTATTTCTATTGATTCCCATATTCGACGACACCAGAATAGCCTTGAAATCATTGCTATTATCGACAATTTATCATATATCAATCGATTAATGAGATCAATGCAGATTGATGAACCGATCATATATTGATAATAATTCCTCGAACAAGCTGTTCACTTCATCTGGTCACACAGATCATTTGGACAATCAATCACTGCCAATCAATCAGATCGATTTTGATCAATATGCTTTAAATGACCTTTGATCAGCCAGCTTGTTGAATGATTTTTTGAGTAACATATTCAGTTTGTGCGCAAAAGTTATCTTCCGTGTGTAGTGACATAGGAAGTGGAATTGACATTCCTGAAGATGTTGAAACTCGCCGTAAATCGCCAGTCAGTGTACCTTTACTGTAGTTTAATGCTCCACTCCGTTGTTTTGAGAGTAAGGACACAAGCCATTTCTACTTGTGCCACGCTTCGCTGCTTCTGCATAGGAGCAGCGGAGCAGGGATTTTTTGACCCTCCGGTTGGTTCCAGATAGTGTTCCAGCTCCTACAGTATTAACCCGGTTGCTACGCGCCAGTGGGCAATTTAACTAGTACACACTTATAGTTAAGTATACAATAAAGGTCGCCACGGAATGGGAGAAAAGAAATATTCTATTCAGAACTATGAGTTTACGTCGAGGGTTTTTCCAAGATAACATTTCTTGAAAGTGACCCTGACTCCAACGACACGTTTTCTTTCTAAGTTAGCAATATTTGATGCAATACTTGTCACAGACACAAACGTGAATAATTTTTTGAACAGTTGATTATGAAAACTTACCACACGTGATGTCAATCCAGGATTCAAAGCTTTCTCCTCAATTGAATTCTGGAAAAGATGTGTCGGTGTAAACTTCAACTGAGTTACATACATACGTGTACGTGCATTCTTGATTAATCACGTTAGAAATAGTTACTAAGCTTTTGTGGAGGAGACGATAACTTATTGTCTTCTCCTCCACAAACGAAGATATAGTTTTATAGATCACAATATCAATTTCGAAATCCGTTACTGTATTTGCTGACCAGTGCTCAAAATATGAAAATCACTCAATTTACAAATTGCAATTTTTCAATTAGAAAACGTATGATAATTATGATCATTAAAGGTGTACTCCGGTCAATTTTTTAAGTTGGTCGGCATCGATACTAGAGCATCAGATACTATGTTGATCTATCGCCGTCGATTAGCATCGAGGCGTAGTTCTCTCGCTACGCGCGTCGAACAATTCTCGGTGACGTCATCTGTGATACAGTGACAAAAATGGAAGGCAGCCATACACACCGTCATGCAATGCGTATTGAGGTCTCAGCCGTCTCAGCGAAGTCGCGCTTGCTCTGAACATTTTTCCGCTGGTGACCAGACATGACACAGGAAGCGTGATTTGTTCAAACGCGTTTGGCCTCAGACACACTGAAAGCAAAGCAAACGCGAGCGTCCGAGCTTATCGAGCAAACGCATGTCCGTAAGTTATTAATCGCTCTGGTTTGCTTTGCTCGCAGTGTGGCAGTCTACAACTGCTGTAATGATGACTTTATATTTGCTGCAAAACGCTTTGCTCGGAAACGCTTGGAAGAGCTCGCAGTGTGGCTGAGGCCTTATGCAAAGCAAAACAACCATAGTATTTCTTGAAAGAGTGAGCTTTTCTGATGTTGTGCTAGGAGCGAAAAGTAGCTGTAAAGCTTTCACCATGGTTTTCAAAATCCCAACTTTTTGTGATCCCGTGATTTTTGCGATCCCGGATCCCGGGATTAGCAAGCTTAAGGCATTTATTGATAATATGCTTTATGTTGTATTAAATTCTTAGACGTGCGAGTATTTTGAACGATGCACTGTGCAACACAACTTATGATATCACATTAATATTTGTCTAAATGTCTATGTCTTAATAATAATTTTTCTTTTCGCATGCAAACATAAACTATAGCAATAAGTAGATTTGTTTATCGTACACCATATACGTTGTCGGATTAAAGCCTGATATGTGATATTCAAACAGAAATGCAAGTCCCACGACTTTTGTGGTGTCAGGTAAAAGCTCGATATTGTATAACAATCGTTTCAAAAATTCATATATTAGTACGCTTGTATGCATAATTCTCTCTCTTCCTTTCTCACGACTGCCTGAATATAGTTGTATTATTTGAAACTAATGAAAGTTAATATTTTTTGTATTTGAAAATATCTTGACTAAAGAGCATATTTTGTTGATAGGGAAGAGTCAGGAATAACTTGATGTTATCTTATTTATTTTATACAGCTACTAATTTCAATCACTACTCAGTGATCATCTTCAGGCGAAAAGGAATTTTAACATTGAATTATACATAAGATTCAATTTTTTTCGTACAATGATATCATAAAAATATGACATGGAAGGGATGATGTAGGAGATGGGTAATAGAGATATGTATGAGGCAGGTAGATATGGTACTATGGGTTACATAGTGCCAGTAGCATGGAAAACAATGACCTGACTGAAAAGTTAGTGGTACATAAGTAAAATTTGAATCCTAAGTATCAAAAAAAGAGAAAATCCCTGTAGCTGTTCAGTTCATGTTTGTTGTTAATTGTTGGTTTTAATTTGTTGATGTAAAAAGCTTCTCTTAGACGAAGATTACTCGCATCGTGGTCATGTGCTAGAATTGATGTTATAATGTTGTTTGTTTGACAGTTGTTCAAATGTTTTCTGATGGGTGAATCAGCAGTTGTCATATGCTCTTTGCAGCGAATATGGAAAAATCCCACAGTGCTGCCGATGTAAAATTGGTGACATTTAGAGCAAGAGATCTGATAAACAATGTTTTTCTTCTTACACTTCTTAGAGTCAAGCACAGGACAATTCGATAAGTTGCAGCGTTGATCTTGTTGTGAGTTCGTTTTGAGTGCATTTCTTAGTGTTCTACTTTTTCTTGTTAGCCGAACATTCATTTTTTCTCGTCGAAAGACAAGATCAACGCTGCAACTTATCGAATTGTCCTGTGCTTGACTCTAAGAAGTGTAAGAAGAAAAACATTGTTTATCAGATCTCTTGCTCTAAATGTCACCAATTTTACATCGGCAGCACTGTGGGATTTTTCCATATTCGCTGCAAAGAGCATATGATAACTGCTGATTCACCCATCAGAAAACATTTGAACAACTGTCAAACGAACAGCATTATAACATCAATTCTAGCACATGACCACGATGCGAGTAATCTTCGTCTAAGAGAAGCTTTTTACATCAACAAATTAAAACCAACAATTAACAACAAACATGAACTGAACAGCTACATGGATTTTCTCTTTTTTTGATACTTAGGATTCAAATTTTACTTATGTACCACTAACTTTTCAGTCAGGTCATTGTTTTCCATGCTACTGGCACTATGTAACCCATAGTACCATATCTACCTGCCTCATACATATCTCTATTACCCATCTCCTACATCATCCCTTCCATGTCATATTTTTATGATATCATTGTGTTTAGGTTCGTATATCTTTCAATGTTAAAATATTGAACCGCAATATACCTGTTTAGCATATTGTGGTTCAATTATAGATAACCTCAACACAATGATATTGCAATTCAGATCTCAGAACCGCAATAAGCTATGGCTTCGTGCCTGACGGCCCTCAGCCTTATAGTGTATTGCGGTTCAGATATCTGAACTGCAATATTACATTGCACGAAAAAAAATTGAATCTTATGTGTATAAGTCAATGTTAAAATTCCTTTTCGCCTGATGATCACTGAGTAGTGATTGAAATTAGTAGCTATATAAAATAAATTAGATAACATCAAATTATTCTTGACTCTTCCCTATCAACAAAAAATTTTTTTGTCACACTGCACAAGGATGCACTAAAATTAATGCATCATTTTTGTGATGGTTGGGTATTTGTGTAATGTACCTAAAATGAACATGCACATTTTGTGTACACGCAGTCGTAGGTATTAACATCATGAAAGCTGATAGTTGGGTTCCTTTATTTGCTAAAGACAATTAAAAAAAGTTGCTCTTTAGATGCCAATATGGAAACTTGTATAAATGCTATACGAATAAGACTTTGCGATAATGGCTTTAAATACTGTTTTCGTAAAAATATTATTCCTAACAGCTCCAAAAATTTTACTCGCAATGATAATGACTATGACTGTGCGAGATGCATCCAATCACCGGTTCTTCTGCTTGCACGGTTCTAAGACCAGTGCACCGAAATGTGTGAATTTCGATCAAATTGGCATTTTACTGCATAGTTTCAATTATAAACTGTATGTTTTAGTGTCACGATGCCTCTATCTGCTCTACTAGCCGCCCTTTCTATTTACTTTTTTATGAGCACCGTCGCAGCATTATTAATTCGGATAATAAGAGTGCCATTTCTGAAATATGCATTATGAATGATCGACCTGAATCTCTTCTATTAACTGATGATTTTGGTATATTGATTTCCTTGACTGTCAAACTGACCCAGTCCGTACTCGGATTTCTGAAGTTATGCTGATTGACTTCACAAGCCTGCTGTGAACCGCAAACACGAGCTGATGAGCGGTCAATATCGCTGATTTGTATACATGCTAGGCTTAAGTAAGTATTGGCTAGCAATGTATTGGATTCACCAAAGTTCCATCGGGCAGTTTGTGATTTTTGACAAGTATGTTTTCTTACATTTCGCTATTAAATTTCTGGGAGAGATATTTCAGTCTTTATCTGCATGATAATGACATGCGGAAACCTTCCGAATGCGGCAATAAATCTAATCATTTTGTAGGCAGCGTGATATCAATAAATTTATCTAAGGCCCATAAATGTCATAAGAGGGTCTATAAATGTACATCATGTTTATGTAGTTGATGGGATATCGCTTTCTAGCGTGTGATCAAAATTCAGATTCACGAGCAATTAATATGAAGTCACTGCATGATGTGCAATGTGCATCATTAAATTATACTCTCTACATGTCGACAACTACGAATGAGAATACTTATAAACTAAAAGTAAACTTATAAAACTGACTGAAGGTGACAAAATTCACCTTCACCTTCACCTTCATTCGTGCTGTCCATGCACTAATTCATAAATGACTTCAAAAATTTAAAGATGCCTTTCTTCCAATGACTTAAAGCAAAGAAAATAAAAATAAACTCATGATATGCCCTTTCGATGACTATAATCACAAGATATTCAAATTGCATAGCTATTAAAAGAGATCAAGTAAGTAAAAAAGACATGCTAATAGTGATTGCATTTTATCAGCTACCCACGAAAATGTTTCTGTTAGACGAAACGTCGGGGTTTTGTCAATCACTTGTTTTTATTTCAATTTTCTCATCCTGCAATAAAAGTCCAAGGAGCTGAATAACTTGTTTTACAACCTTAATAACCTTAGACTAGTGGTGGGCAACGCGTGGCCCGCCATCGCTTCTCATATCTAAAGTGGCCCGCGGACATTATTTGAATCGATGATGTGAAAATAACTCACTCCGACTTCGACCTATGAGAGATGCTTCTAAGTGTGAGGGACCCTCTTTAGAATTTGTAAAACCATTGATTAACAACTAAATGAGCAATATGATAGCACAAAAACAAAAATTCACATTCGAATTGTCCAAGCATGCTCCTTTCGTAATGAATATCTTCTCGTATAAGCGCAAAATGGTCATCACCTGCGCGAGTTTATGCTTAGTCACATAGCATTCGATGCCCTGCTGAGCATGTTTCTCTACGCAATAAACCATGCCTTAATGAAGCTAGAAAGAGGCTATTTTGATTAGACATTAACTACGAATGGAGGAATCCAATCGAAAAATTTTTACAGGTCAACATTTTTTCAAATATTCTTGCTGAATTTCATTTTTATGCTACTACACTAATACATATTTCATATATGGTCAAGGCTCACGAAAGTGACTCCACCCCTATGTTTTTCTGTCCATAGCCTCCCGCTTTTCTCCTTTTAGATATACAGTCTTCTGAGTAGTCTCATCTTTTAGATCTTTAAAAGAGCTTTCTAGACATATATAATGTTATGGGGTTATGACTATTCTTACCTCTTCAAAACTGGCTCCAATTTTAAAAATCCTCAATTTTGGCCATTTTATTACTGTCCACAAGCAAATTACTCAATTTGAAGATATATTGAAATGATGTAAAAAGGTTAATTTCGATATACTTGAGTCTTTCAAAGCCAAGAGTAGGATCACATCTTTATTTTGGAACCAAAAAGGTATCTTTCCGATCATTTGATAGCTCAAGGCTCACAATGAGCGGTTGTCTACGAATTTTGATATTTCGGATAACGTAGGTTACATTAATTATGAAAAGATGATGAAATAGCGCAAATTGTATTAACTTTGTGTCATTCCACGAGGAATTCATCACACTTTCACATGCAAGGGTTTTTGTATGAATTAGATTAAGCGATTTGATAACAGAAGCCAATTTGTAATGATTTTGGTAGCGTATGGTTTAAGGGTATCATTTACGTTATAGCTCGTGTGACTAGTGGACCGGTCATTTACTTTTTAATGTACATATTTTATAACATTAGGAGCAATGAGTAAAATAAATGACATTGGATTCACCCATTGAACCTGATATAATGAACTATCAGTAAAAAACTGAAAATCCTGTGATTTACGTTATCTTGTCATTTACGTTATCCTTGTATTTCCCAGGGTATACAGTGGTTCATTTTTGCAAACTGATAAGTTGAGCATCCTTGTTATAGATAAACAAAATATCATACAGGTATTTTGTAGTTTATAAATGTTTTGACCTCTGGAGAGATACAGAAAACGCGATAGCGTAAATTACAATTTCCGACCTCATCCCATCTTGTGAACTCACACTACGTTGTACAAGTTTAATAGGCTCTTCCAACACTGAATAAGTTCATAATGTTGCTATATATATATTTCAATGCATATATATTTCCTCCTGTTATACATACCTTTTGGATGTATGTTGGATAACGTAAATGACACTTGCATTTTAAGCATTTGTACTTAAAGATGCAATAATGTAGAATGTTAGCAATGATTTTTAGTGCGTAAGGATCCTTGATGCCGTAGATGGACACCATTTGTAGATTCTATGCGACGATCGCGATTATTTGATAATTCTATAATGACATTCATGATATGACCTTATCTAATTAGAGGAAAAAACATCAAAGTCAGTTTGAACTTCGACGTCAACTTAATAAAAATCTTCAAACAACCTCATCTCAAAGTCAACAGCCTTCAATCAGTCCAGTGAAACAAGTAGAGAAATTAATGCAGAGAGATGGCTTATCCCCTCGTAGACCTACAAAGGTCAAGAGACATCTACTCGCCAATGCATCGCTAATGTCATGCACTTCATCGCAAAGTCGGAACAGAAGAAAGGAGCACTGACTGTTAAAGACAACTTTGCTGACTGTCGCACGGAGAACCATGACTTCACGATTATTGTCTAAGTATCTGAAAGTTGGGTGAAAAATACGACGAGCGTCAGAGATGAATTCACGGTCTGAGGAGAGGGTCATAACGAAAGAACGGGTCAAGAAGTTCTGCATGGATCCTTCAAATTCAATCTGTTTGCCTGGAAAGAGGATGTTATCAAGGTCAATGGAAATCACGAACAGTGTCACGTCCTATCTGATACTGTGAACATTCTTCACGAGAAGTACAACTCTCAGAATCCAGAATCGAAGATCTCTCTTGCTACTTTTAAGCGTTGTCGCCCATGTGAAGCTCTCCCAATCACCGAGGAATGTGGCAGGAATGCGCAGGAATGTGGCTCTATGCAAAATTCATCAGAATTTTGGATTCCGACTTGGCGCAATGAAAGGCAAAGGAGTATCAAATTGCTCAACAACTTTTCTTTTGGCTTACACCAATTTTCAGGCCTTAGAAAAGGTGAAAGAGCTTCAAGCAGATCCAATCCATTTTCGTCAATCGATTCCAAAGACCGAAGAAGTAAATGTTAAGCCAGTGAAGCGTACGGTGTTAGAGGATATAGCTGAACAACAAGATGAATTTATCCAGAACTTCGAGCAAGATCTGATTAAATTTCGTGACCATCACGACAGAGTATTGAACCAAACTCATCACTTTGCTTTGTTGAAAAATGGACTTTCACCTGATCAAATCACAGTGCAGATTGACTTTCCTGAAAATTATGTTTGTAACTATAAAGACGAAGTGGCAGCTGCTTATTTCTCGAAAGTGCGAGTGACAGTTCATTCAGCTGTGTTTCATTTTCGGAAAAGGGAAGGAATATTGCAACATAAAAGTGTAGTGATCTTATCCGATGAATTATCACACAAGGCTGCCACAGTATGCGCGTTCTTGAAGGTTCTCACGAGATAGTGTAAAATACATTTCCCTCAAGTCCAAATGATTCATTACCTGTCAGACTCACCCACATCTCAGTACTGTAATTCACAAATCTTTGCAATTCTGCATCGCCATCAAGAACTGCTTGAAAGCGACCTGGCAGTATTTTGAGAGTGGTCAAAAAAGGCTTTTGTGACGGGTTAGGTGCAACTGTGAAGCGCTCTGCAGATCTAGCTGTCAAGAAAGGAATTCTGATCAAATCAGCCAACGATTTTATGGAATGGGGCAATAACAACCAGATCAGTCGTATCTTTTCTACTCGTCTCATCTGAGGATGTATCGAGATCAACAGATGAACTGGAAGCATTCTAGAAATTCAAAATTCGTAATACTATGAAAATACATGCTGTTGTGCCATTTGATGGAGGCCTGATGGTAAAAACATTTCATGTTTCGATGTGGGCTGCTGGAAAGATAACACATTCCAACCATCCTGTCCTGGCTGGAGTTTCCATGAGGAACACGGGATGAGTCTGTTATTTAACATGAATCATCACTATCAGCACCCACTCAGAATGAATGCGACCAACTGAATGCGGAGGACTTCGAAATCCAAGGTAGAGAATATGGGCATCAGCGTGATGATCGACCAATGGACACTGTAGAGAAAATCAGGTTGGACTTGGATATCGGGGACTTCGCAGCATTCAAGTACGATAACGAAGTATTCGCAGGAAAAATGTTAGAAACCACAAATGGTGAATATTACATCAGCTTCATGGAGAAATACCTTTTCTACGAATGCCATTTGCGATGGCCCAAAAGCAAAGATGAGGTTTGGGTACGCCTGGAAGATATAATTTCTAAAATCAATTCACCTACGCCTCAAGGACGATCAGGACGATGTTTCTTGATTTCGCAAGATGATGGAGTTTTTTTCGTGTATAGATGACTTGTGCTATTTTCAAAATAAGATAGAGACAAATTGATAACATTTTGTAATTTACGCTATACTATCGAGCGTGTAAGATTTGAACAATTGGTAGATAAATTTCCACATTAAAATTAATTGTTTTTGCTTTGGAGAATGGTAAATGAAGGTTTTAGTCTGAGTGAAGAAACAATAGGTTTGCGGGCCCTATAACAATCAAATATTCCTACATGTAATTTACGTTATCCGTCCGATAGAGTCAAAATAAAGTTGTCTCAGCTCGAACACAGAAAATCTACTTTTAACAAGATAAATATTATGCTGTTATGACAATGTTAAGAAAATAAGGGTATGCCTATTAGAAATTGTAGACTTTGTATTTCTAGGTCCTATACTAGAAGCCTGTGATCAATCGATTATAATTGTGGGCAGAAGTACTTTGATTTGATAAATATTTCGTAAATTATGGCTACTTGGTAGCGCAAACATATATTGTGATGACTAATTATAGTTGCTTCGAGGTACTGGTAAACTTGCTTTGAAATGCATTACTGCGAATCTAAAGCGTCATTTACGTTATTTAAGAGTTATCGTTTCTTTTACATGCTGTTGTAAGAACTGAATTTGTATACAGGCATCGTAACACACGCAGATGCGATAAGGATGCTCCTAAAGTTGCTATAATGCAACTCCAAACTCATTTTGTCACATTTGACAAAGGCTGCAATTTTTGAAACTATCTCAGATTTTAATACACGAACAGAGTGTTGGATACGGATTTAGATTAAATGCTTCATCAGTCGGACTCTGAATCGAATTCGGGTCCATCAACCCAATATTGATATAACTGTGAATAAGTGACTGTACTGTAACTCCAAAACAGAAAATGATGACACTTGTTAATGATGAAATGCTATAGAGCATGCATTGAACAGGGAGGGGATAAAATAAGTTGCGAAAATTGGACAAAAAATTGGACTCATAACTTTGAAGGCCTCTAGAAAAGAAACTATTGATGATTTAATGATGTGGTTTTCTGCCCTGGGTCCGTGAAGATGTCTATTTCACTCAGAAAATATGAGGTTAATCAAAGAAATTTATTTTTCTTCGTTTTTCAGAAGTGGGTGGAGCCACTTTCGTGAGCCTTGCCCATATTCGATTGGCAATAACAGACGACTACCATTTGTGGAGGCCATGCACGGTTTTTGAAAACTGTGTATGTTTGGGTGACATATGTGCATGTCTGTACATGTAGCACATTCAATAATTGTAGCAAAATCAATTTTGTCATGTGCGGCTTTCAGGCGGATAGTTGCACTACACTTACAGACCGTTGTTTTTGGATGAAATAGGGTATAGTCGGTCAAATCACCAAAAAAAAGTCAAATTACAGCTTAATTACATATCAGAAAGGCTTCCATAATTTGTTATAGGCCTATTTGCTCTTCAATACTCCCATGAATTGTAGAAAGTAGGCCACATTATATGTTTCCTTGATTAATACTAAACAAATTAGTTGCGTACAATATTGCTGTATACATTAACATGTAAAATTGTGTTATGAAATACGACCACTATACTCGTATATGCACGTACGGTACAGCAGCCCATATGTGCACTTCAAAGTATGGAATAAAATAATATTAAGCCTATACTACTCCCTTCCAAAATTGGTGGCCCGCGATCCGTTTCCCGGGCCACTCCTTGTTGTTTAAAAATATTTAAAGTATTTCAGACAAACTGTTTTGTATTGTTTGAATACAGTTTCATAACTACCATGACACTTTCGTTATTCATAACATGGTGGCAACTATCTTAGCATAAATTGATTTAATGCTATATGCTAGTCAGTTAAGTACATGATTTTACTCAGCAGCATACTTACATATTAGTTTTTGCAATAGCATTGCCTATATCCACTAGGTGAACAGAAAGCAATCATGGCTGACAAAATACCACTAATGAATTTGAAGGACTCTAATTTAGAGGGATCCCTGAATATATTCAAGCAGAATATTGATATTTTTTGTGAGGACGAAGGCATCACAGATGCAGAAAAAGATTGCACAAAACATTCTCTGAGGCATAGGTGACGAACGGCTCAAACGACTTAACACATCAGGATTGACAAATGCTGAAAAGCGATCTCCATACAGTCTATGGAACTTCTTTGAATAGCAAATTCAAGTTAATGTGAACTTCCGCGTCCACAGATTACAGTTAATGCAGTTAAGACAAGCATCCGACGAATTAATTGCTAACTTTATCACACGAGCCAGAACCGTAGCAAATAGATACAAGTTTACCGACACAGAACTAGAAGAGCGCTTAATTGAAATCATCATAGCTTCCACTCTAATTGAAAGCTTCCAGAAAGAGTTGCTAGGTAAGCCATCGGGATTCAAGTTATCCGATGCAGTGAAGGAAGGTCAGAAATATGAGGCTATAATTGCAGGCTGCTCGCAAATAAAGTTACTAAGCCCCAAATCAGAAAACGAAAAGGATGTAAATTTACGCGCAGTTAGACAAAATTTTGAAAAGTGCCGTTATTGTGGACTGACACACAGACCAAAGACATGTCCTACTTTTAATGATGAATGCAAGAACTGTGGCAGAAGGGGTCATTGGAAATCCATGTGTCGTTCTAGACCCAAACAAAACTATGCAAATTCCAAAAGTAGGCCTACCGCTCAAAAGTCTTTTCATGAAAAAAGAGTGAATGAAATAAATGATGACACATGCCAGACAGATGAAGAATTCTTGATGAAACTTGATTCGATTGAGACAATAGTGGAAAGTGATAGTATTTCTTATCGCAAAGGTCCAACTTCAGGTTAAACCCAAAGCACTGCCGAATTTCCAAAAGCTCCGATTAAAGATCGACACCGGCGCCTCAGCCAACGTCATTCCTTTGTGCATTCTTAAGGAAATGTGTGGAAAGCTATACTCACTAAGCTTGATAGCGAGTACCCCTGGTACCAAACTCACTGCATACAACGGTACACCTATGCCATGTATAGGAACCATAGATCTTCAATGCAGAAAGGGAGACGAGATATTTACAATTCAGTTTTTTGTTGTGAACATCGAAGGTCAATCTATCTTGCCGTCTGCCGAACAGATGCAGATTTTACAATCAAATGTGATGAAATTAGAGAAATTCACTCAGGAATAGAAACTGTCTCATTAGATGATTTAAAGCAACGCTACAAAAACCAGTTTGATATATACCGTAGGGAGTTTTCGGTCACCTCCTCGACTATGCATCAAGATAATGCCGATCCGTTTATTGATCCGCCACGTAGATATCCGGTCAATCTGTTACCAAAGATAAAGAAAACTCTGATTGACATGGAGAAGGATGACATCATTCGTCGAATCGACGGACATACCGAATGGTGTTCAAGTTTAGCATTTGATGATAAGTGTTTTATTCGATATGAATGAAAATCTTACATTTCAGCAAACATGCATAAGTAAGTCAAGATGCATAATTGTGTAAAAATGATACAATTTAGCAGAAAAGCAATCACAGTTATACACGTATTTACAATTACATAAGCTACATTATCTCCTCTATAGACAGACCAGATTTGATGGAATTATGGAGGTAGGTACAAACAGGTAAGAAAGCACGAGAACGACGGGATGACAACTGTAATGGGACAGAATAATGTCCGGTATGTTTCAGTTTTTGAGGAAGCATATCATGCAAAATGTGTTTTGGAGAAGACATGCGATCAAAAATACGTAAGGCACTTTTCGTCGACGAATCAACAGAGAAGTAAATTTATTACAATCACAATTGCTACCGCATATTATAAAATGAGCTTTCTTGTTCACTCTTTCAATCTGCTTCGTCAATTTACAATTCAAACCAACAAAAAGAGGTCCGCAATACTCTAAAATTCCAAGAATAAAAGAAGAATACAAAGCTAATAAATGATCCTTTGATAAATGAGATCGCAAATTCCGTAAAATAAAAAGTCTTTGAGCAGCCTTCTTAGTGATGATGTCAACATGACTACTCCATTTCATTGCTTCATCATACACAACACCAAGCAGTTTGATTTCAAGTTTCATATTCCATTCATCAGGAATCACAACTTCAACACCTGACTTTTTAAAAAATATAGATTTTGTTTTTAAGTCATCAGTTTCAAACCGTTGCGGTCGCACCAAATCTGCACATTGAGATATTCCTCATTGACCATGCTATTGTAGTCACTGTTTTTCAAAATGGGGATAAGGACAGCGATGTCGTCGGCAAATTTGACCAAAAGATTTCCTCTGTTCTGCTGGGATAGACTTCCCATGTGGGCTGCAAATATATATGGTGAAATCACCGAGCCTTGCGGCACACCTGAAGAGGCATGAGAGAAGTTGCTCATTATTTCAGAATTCAGATATGTTCTCTGGAGTCTATTTTGGAAGTAACTACCAATCCTTTTCAAAAATGGAGTAGGGAAATCGGCGTCAACTAACGATTTCATGATGCATTCATGTCATACAGAATCGAACGCCTTTTGGATGTCAAATGATATTAGTATCACGCCTTCACATTCGCTGTAGTCCATAGAGGTTGTCACAAACTCTTGCACGATAAGGTGAGCATGGATAGTTCCGGAGCATGGTCGAAACCCAAACTGGAGCGATCCGTACATTTCGAGCAACTTGTCCTTTACAGAGTCGAGAACACAACGTTCGAGTACCTTGCTTAATATCGGTAGCAGAGAAATAGGTCGCAGTTGATCAATTTTCGAATTTTTGTCTTTAGGCCCCGGGACGACATTTGCTGTTTTCCATCTTGAAGGAACGATACCTCTTTGGACAGATAATGAAAAGATGTGAGATATAGGCTCAGAAAGAACAGATGCAGCAGAAGAGAATAGTTTCGGAGTAAGGTCATCACTACTACCAGCTTCGACTGATCCAGTGTAGAAAGGTGTCTGAAGACATTGAATGGACTCATGTCAATATTCCAATAAGTGTCATTGTCAGGTATTGAGGACATGATAATTGACCAATTTGGTGACTCGACGAATTGATCACTGAAAAATTGGTTTATTTCTTCTGCAGCAACATAGGGACTGATGAAGGCATTGACAATGTTTGAGAGAGGCTGTCTTTGCTTCTTGTTGAAGTACGAGTTGGCAATCTTCCATAGTCCATTCTTTGATTTTCTGGTGTTTTTCAGTCATTCTTCCTTCGCTTTCTCTATCATCTGCTGTTAAAAAAGATGACTCACTCAGAATATGTCTTGACCCTCAGAAACTGAACCAAGCTTTGAAAAGATGCCCATATAAGATACCAACTGTTGAAGAAGTCAACCCAGAACTCTGTCAGGCCAAGGTTTTCAGCAAACTAGATGCGAAAGCAGGCTACTGGTCTGTGCATCTTGATGAAGAGAGTCAACAGTTGACGACTTTTCGGACACCCTATGGCAGATTTTGCTGGCGACGCCTGCCGTTTGGCTTAAGTGTCAGCAAGGATATTTTCTAAGAGAGGATGGACCATATTCTTGATGGACTTGAAGGAGTTGTAGGGATACCTGATGATGTCTGTGGTTTTGGTAAAGACCGCAAGGACCACGACAGAAACCTTATCAATCTGATGGAAAGAGCTAAACAATGTGGCCTAGTTTTCAATTCCCAGAAATGCGAGATAGGCAAAACCTCCATTTCATTCTTCGGGAACGTCCTTACTAAAGATGGTCAGAAGCCTGATCCGGACAAAATAGCCGCTGTACAAAACATGCCATTCCCACAGGACAAAGACGATCTACAAAGAAGACTCTTAGGATTTCTGAATTATCTCTCGCCGTTTATTCCAAAATTCAGTGAAAAGGTTGAGATTCTGCGAGACCTTTTGAAGAAGGACGTCCCATTTGACATATCAGAAGATCATATGGCTTGTTTACATACTTTGAAGACGATTATTTCGTCTGACACCGTTTTAGCCTATTATGATCCAAATAAGCCACTGATTCTTGAAGTAGATGCTAGTCAAAAAGGCTTAGGGGCAGCTCTGATTCAGGACGAGTGACCAATTGCGTTTGCATCCAAAAGCTTAACTGATGCCCAGAATAGATACCCAAATATTGACCGTGAAATGCTAGCCATTGTTTTTGGTGTAACAAAATTCCACACCTATCTATATGCAAGAGACTTTGCCATCATAACAGACCACAAGCCATTAGTTATGATATCACAAAAGCCGATCAACAAAGCACCACCGCGATTACAAAGGATGCTTTACAGAATTCAAGGCTATTACTAGAATATCAATTAGATTGAATATCAAAACGGCAGTCAAATGCACCTCTCAGACGCGTTGTTTAGACTGCCCGATCCGTTGAATACATCATTAGTTCCACTTGACATATACGTTGATGGTATTCAGTCCCATATGAAAGACTTTGAAAATTTTGACATCGGTATTTCGGATACAAGACGCAAACAACTGATAGAAGAGACGAAAAAAGATGATACACTGAAAGAGCTAACGAATGTCATTTCGAATGGTTGGCCAGAGAGAATTACTGACGTACCCAGCAATATCCGCAGTTTCTGGTCTTTTCGTGACCAGCTGTCGATTGAAAACAGCATCATATTTAAGGGAAATCAAGTTATTATTCCTCAGTCTTTACAAGACGACATTCTGAATCTATTACACAAGTCACACCAAGGCATTGACAAAGCACGGCTACAGAGATACTGCTTATTGGATTAATATCAACCGAGACATTGAGAACATCACACGGCAGTGCCCAGCATGCCAACAGTTTCAAAATGCCAACAGCAAAGAACCGATGATCTCTCACGAAATTCCACCACATCCTTGGTATAAGATAGGGATAGACCTTTTCCATGTCGATGACAATGACTATTTCTCGAAATTTCCCGTTGTCATAGAGCTGAATAGCACGTCATGCCAGACTATAACAGGCGAAATCAAGAAACTCTGTTCCCTTTTCGGCAAGCCAGCCTAAACTCAGACAATGGCCCACATTTTATCGGCCAAAACTTCAAAACATTTGTTAGCAAATGGGGAATAAGTCACGTGACATCGTCTCCGAGATATGCCCAGTCAAATGGATTTATTGAGAGACACGTCCAGACTGTGAAAAAATTACTTAAAAAGTGCCGCATTTCGGGGCAAGACACTCAAGAAGCAGTGCTACTCCTCAAAGCAACTCCAATAAGCAGTGAGATACCATCGCCCGCTGAAATAGTTTTCGGACGAAAGGTGTGTACAGCGCTGCCAACACGGATACTCCCAAGTCATAGATTTGAAGATACACACAGCCAGCTGGTAGATAGATAGATGAAAGCGAAGGTCCAATACGACAGCACCAGCAACGGAGAATTACCTATGTTATTGCCAGGTCAGGCTGTAAGGATCCTAGATAGGGAAAATAAGACGTGGTCACCAGGCACAATCATACAGGATAGTAATGAGCCACGCTCATAAATTGTAGAAACGCATAAAGGGAATAGAATAAGGAGAAACCGCAGAGACCTTAGAGAGCTCTACACGAAAGCTGATGCACCCCGCAGCAGACAACGCATGAACACAAAGCACTAAACAGAAGCCACACGTATGCCAGACAACTCAGAACACAAAGTAGGCTTACTCTGTCTGAACAAACAGATCAAACGCAGAACGCAGATCTATTTTTCACTACCCGCAAGGGTAGACTCATTAAACCTTCTGACAAGCTATGCGGAAAATCGGACATGCTGATGACCAGACGAGGTGGAGAAGAAAGCGAGTCGAGGCGACAAGGTCGAGATGTCGAACGAGAACTACGAAACGGAGGAGAAGGCGAGTCGAGACAACCTGGGCGAGAAAGACGATACGGAGGAGAAAGCGAATCGAGACGACAAGGTCGAGATGCCGAACGAGACCGTAAAAGCGGAGGAGAAGGTGAGTCGAGACAACCTGGGCGAGAGCGACGAAACGGAGGAGAAAGCGAGTCGAGGCGACAAGAACGAGATGCCGAACGAGACCGTAAAAGCGGAGAAAGCGGGACTTTTCGCGACAAATTCGTGAAATGATAATGAACAGGCTACATCCCTTGAATTAATGCACTTATCTTAAAATATGTATGGTAGGGTAGCGGCCGTGTGAAGATTTTCAAATAGCTGTGTATGAGACGGAGAGGGATAGAGCAATGCACACACGAGTTGCCTAGCAATGATGCGTTAACAGAAATATAGTCAAATCAAGCTTCTGACTGCTGACACAGCTACATTTCACGTTATTGTCTCTAATTTCAAAGTACTCGTTCGATCTGCATAAGTTTATATGTACAGGTAGAAAATATCCTCACCTCACTCACGTGTGCCTGAAGCTTTGTGACGATTAATACAGTTTTTCTGATTTTATAAACATTTAAACCGGAGGACAGCAGAAGTACCTATCTGTTCGCCTGGTGAGCTGATTGCTTATTGCTGAGACTTATGATATGGCACATAATCGATGTCATTTTATTTACAATGCTGAGAAATTTGCTTGATAATGTTCGTATCAGATAATCGGTTCTTCTTTCGACGGCAACTTTAACCTCAATTGTTCTATCAATTGCTAACCTCAGTTGTTCCCTCAATGACGCCAGCCAGGCCAGACGGAATCACACAATCACACAGTAGAGACTTGTCGTGAAGCCGGCTGCATGCAGATTGCAGACTTCGCGCGCACCGTGATAACATGATAACGTGAGTGTATGCGCATTTCTCGACAATTAAACGACGAATTAAATCTCGGGATTGAGCCAATCCGGGATTAGTCCCCGGTGGGGCTGCCCACCGACTATCGACTAGTAGACTATCAAACAGCCTAGTCGACTACACTTTGGAAACCGACTAGTCGCATTTCATGACACATTCCGATAATTTTCCTTTGTCATTCTATTTTGGGATTGTCAGGTGGCGTCATAATTTTTATCACTGCTGTGAATTGTTCGACAATCGTTTCAGTAGCCTCCTGCGACTTACGCTGCTCCGTTCTTCTGATCTTTCAAAGCATGAAGGGCAGATCAACCTCTATATTCACTTATTTAACCCATGGCAACCGCTACCAAAATATCCACTTCAACTACGGAAGGTCATATAGGCATTTAATTGCCTGATCTAACCGAGCATTTACCTTCGCATCAATTCACCTAAAGACAGAGATGACTGAGCATTCGTTTAGTTTGTCTAGCCGATCTATGATTCTCCACGGTCGAAGCATTGACGTACACCGAATACCGATATTGATCTAGCTAATGACCAATGGACTCATTGATGCAACTCGACAGACCAGCAAACAAAAAATAAACTCTTCAGCAACGACTGATTCGAGCAGCTAACTTGCTATGGCTTCCTATGTATTTGCTTTTTTGCTGTAAAAAAAGTTGCACTAAAGGCATGTGTATTGCATTATGAAATAAGCTGAGCTATGGCTTAGACGCATGTTAGGGAGCTGTATGAGGAAGTACATTATGTTGCATCAAATGAAAGCGGACAAAACTAGAAAGAACTGAAGTAGTGTTTGAACACATACATAATGCGCAAGTCTTCGGCATCCAGGATCATCAACAGAATTATAGCAGATAGTCACACACGAACATATACTACATGTAATTTTCATTAGACTAGTCGCCTTTTTTATTGCTAGACTAGTCTGCTACCGAAAAAGTTGTATGTATACATGTATATATATATATATATATATATATATATAGTAAAAAAGGGAAAATCAATCAGTTTCACAAAATGATGCTATATCTTGTGCCGATCGATTTCACAACCTATCAGTTGATTGTCAAGGCACTAAATGAAACAGCACAAACAAAATAATGGAGGAATCATTATCACAGACATCACTTGTACATAGAATTACATGAATTTGACATAGCACGATGTGAAAGCTAGCCATTTAATGATGGAAGAAATCGCTTGATGAACATAGCTTCCTTCTTCTCGCGCTCAACTTTTGACCCATTAGGAGGAAGCTGATAAAAAGGTGCTGCACAGAATTCATGGCCACACGCAGCAATATGGCGACTCACTTTTAAAAAAGAGCACTGTTCTCGAAAAATTTGCTGCCGATGCACGGTAATACGATGTCGAAAAACATCCCCGGTCTGACCGATATAGTACTGGCCACACTTGCAACACTGCAACTTATATATCACATTAGAAGAGAGGTACGTTAAGTTCTGATTAATGTTGAAGATTTCCGTACCTGCTGCAGTTTGAAACGAGACACTTTTACCCGTGATCATAATGTCACACGTTCTCCAGCGACTTTCGTTGCAACGCTGCATGCCATTAATTGTCATTCGATTCTTCTTAGAGAGAATGGATATGAGTGATCTGGGTTGATAAAAGGACGAAGCGAAACATGCAATTTTCAAAAGCATTAAGAGATGATGGCAAGGTGCTAGAGATTGGTTTTATTATATCATTGAAAATATTCGGATTGTTTTCATTATAAGTTCGAATAAACGGAATAATTAGTTTGTTCACATTCTTTTTGTCTTCTTTGATAACTGGATTTTCGGCCATTTTTATAGCATTGTCAATCAACTTTAACGGATATTTCAGTTTGATCAGATGAGATTTTAATTCAGAATATCTTACGCGTCTGTCATCAACATTTGAAACAATTCGCTTTATTCGATTTGCTAGGTTGAACGGGATGTTTCTCAGGATATGGCGTGGATGGGCTGAATTGAACGGGACATAATTTAAAGTGTCAGTTGGTTTGCGATAGATGTCAGTGTGTATTGTTCTGGAGAAAAAATTGAAAAATACTTTCACATCAAGGAAGTTTATACACTTTTTATCCAATTCTTGAGTAAATCTAATCGATGGATGTAAATCATGCAACACACTACAAAACTCATTAGGTTGGCCAAATCCGTCTCTCCAAATCAGCCAACAATCATCCAAATAACGTAGCCAAGATTGTTGAATTTGAAAATGATTGGCATCATTTTGTGAAACTGGTTGATTTTTTCTTTTTTACTATAACTTCCATTGGCGTTACACTTTTAACTTATCTTTTTTTTACCACAAATGATGTTCACAATATGCGACGAAGGAGGAACTGACGAGTCTACATGAAAAGCTGGATTTGGTGTTAGAGAAAGTATTATCATTGAATCAATTGATGCATGACATGAATAACTTCTTCTTGAATACATTGAAGAACGATTTAAACTCGGATGTTGTAAAACTGAGGTCTGAGATTGATATGAAAATGAATGGTTTATCCACTGAAATCAATAAAACCTGCAAACATGGCATTAAGGATCTCGAATGGTCAAAGTGCATAAATCAAGGCAAATTTGCCTTTTACGTATCGCTGCGGAACGAATCGATCGCCGAAATACATGAATCTGCTTTATGAATGAAGAGGTGCCTAAAGTTCCCAAGAAATTCTTTAAGAGTCAAAAATTTGAACAATCACTAATGGAACGTGAACTAGATAAAGAACTTATGCGTAAAGAAGTATTGCATGAAGTAACCCGTCTTCGCATGAGGTCTTCCCATAAGAAAGATTTTATTGAACGGATAGATGTTGATATGACATGTAAGATAAACCAAAATTGTGACATCATAAGAGCCGACGAGCAAATTGAAAAATGGAAAGATGAGACTGAAAAGGAAGATAATTTAAGTAAGTTGCTGTGGGAAAAGAAAGTACATTTCTTTAAGTCCGATATGCACCTTTTATCTTTAGATGGTCCGCCGAAAAATGTAAGGAGAAATTTCCCATCATTTAACACTAGCAGGCTAAACAGAACAAACAAGTACCGGTACAATTCGAATTACAGATTTAGAAGAAATAATGACATGGGTTATCGAGGCAACAATTACTCCAGACGTTTTGATAATTTCCAATATAACCAGCGCAGGCAAAACTTAAGACCTAATACTTATAGTAGACCTAACTTTAACAGACGAAACAATTTTCTAAACAACAATCTTGAAAATGACATGTATTCCGAATATGATTCTAAGCCTAATGAATATAGAAGAAATGTCTGTCAAGTTAGTTATGATAATCAATATGACATGGTGAATAACTCTTTTTTAGGTTAGGAAGTATCTCTGTCTTTAATCTCTCAACTGCTGAACTAAATGATGACTGCAAGAAAGTTTTATCGAAGGGCACTAAATTTTGTCCCACTCCTAGAAAAAATATCACTGATCTTGAAATGAATTTGGATAATTTCTACCGAAAATTACGGTTACATGATTATTTTCATGATAAAGAAGAAAATAGAGCATCTAATTTATGTTGCAATAAATCGGATTTCGTGACGTCTAAAGGTCTTAATGCAGATTTAGATAACATCATACAAATCATGGATAATCAATCTCAATCTGCTATGAAAAGTTCACAGATTGCAACTTATAATAAGCATAATATTTCCAAAAATAAAACAAATGCATTAAAACTTATGAAGTCTTTGAATGATTTACACTTTACAGAAGAAGACAAAGGTGGTGCCTTAGTATTGTTAGACTATCAATTTTACAGCAGGCGTATGAGAGAGGAGCACCTGTCAGATGAATTGACTTATAGCAAGATTGAAGCATATAATTGTCAAACAACCCTTAAAGAAATTATATCACATTGTAAGCAATATAAATCATGTTTAACAGAGAAAGAATATCGATATGTGACAAAATTTCATCCGAAATTATCGAATATGTACGGTTTGCCTAAATTACATAAGTAGATTGACTATTTCTCAAATATTTATCCTGACGATTTCGGTTGTATCTCTAAGGTGGCTCCACCTGACCTGAAATTCCGTCCAATTGTGTCCAGTCGCTTTTCACCTACCAGTCATCTTAGCGCGATTTTAGATGAAATTTTGAAGCCTATTTTACCACATCTTAGCAGTCATCGCAGAGATGCATTCCACTTCCTAGATAATTTACCGGAGAAAATTGATGATGGCTTTACGTTCATGACCTCTGATGTCATATCGTTATACACAAATATACCCCAACGATCTCAGCTACCAGGCTATCGAATACTGGTTTGATAAAGAGAAAGAGCGTATACCACACCGTTTTACAAAATCGTTTATTCTCGATGGATTGAAATTGGTGCTGGTAAGAAATTACTTCTCTTTCGAAGATGACATATTTTTGCAAATATACGGTACGGCTATGGGCACAACAGGAGCCCACCTACGCCTCATTAGTCATGGGATTCTTAGAGGACAGAATGTATGTAAAATTGAACGAACTTTATCCCCATTCAACCCAGGAAATTCAACAATCTTGGCTACGTTATTTGGATGATTGTTGGCTGATTTGGAGAGACGGATTTGGCCAACCTAATGAGTTTTGTAGTGTGTTGCATGATTTACATCCATCGATTAGATTTACTCAAGAATTGGATAAAAGTGTATAAACTTCCTTGATGTGAAAGTATTTTTCAATTTTTTCTCCAGAACAATACACACTGACATCTATCGCAAACCAACTGACACTTTAAATTATGTCCCGTTCAATTCAGCCCATCCACGCCATATCCTGAGAAACATCCCGTTCAACCTAGCAAATCGAATAAAGCGAATTGTTTCAAATGTTGATGACAGACGCGTAAGATATTCTGAATTAAAATCTCATCTGATCAAACTGAAATATCCGTTAAAGTTGATTGACAATGCTATAAAAATGGCCGAAAATCCAGTTATCAAAGAAGACAAAAAGAATGTGAACAAACTAATTATTCCGTTTATTCGAACTTATAATGAAAACAATCCGAATATTTTCAATGATATAATAAAACCAATCTCTAGCACCTTGCCATCATCTCTTAATGCTTTTGAAAATTGCATGTTTCGCTTCGTCCTTTTATCAACCCAGATCACTCATATCCATTCTCTCTAAGAAGAATCGAATGACAATTAATGGCATGCAGCGTTGCAACGAAAGTCGCTGGAGAACGTGTGACATTATGATCACGGGTAAAAGTGTCTCGTTTCAAACTGCAGCAGGTACGGAAATCTTCAACATTAATCAGAACTTAACGTACCTCTCTTCTAATGTGATATATAAGTTGCAGTGTTGTAAGTGTGGCCAGTAATATATCGGTCAGACCGGGGATGTTTTTCGACATCGTATTACCGTGCATCGGCAGCAAATTTTTCGAGAACAGTGCTCTTTTTTAAAAGTGAGTCGCCATATTGCTGCGTGTGGCCATGAATTCTGTGCAGCACCTTTTTATCAGCTTCCTCCTAATGGGTCAAAAGTTGAGCGCGAGAAGAAGGAAGCTATGTTCATCAAGCGATTTCTTCCATCATTAAATGGCTAGCTTTCACATCGTGCTATGTCAAATTCATGTAATTCTATGTACAAGTGATGTCTGTGATAATGATTCCTCCATTATTTTGTTTGTGCTGTTTCATTTAGTGCCTTGACAATCAACTGATAGGTTGTGAAATCGATCGGCACAAGATATAGCATCATTTTGTGAAACTGATTGATTTTCCCTTTTTTACTATAACTTCCATTTGCGTTGCACTTTTAACTTATATATATATAGCCGTGCTGTTAATTATGTCAATTAACCCTACCTAGGGCCATAGCTCAAAATTTTCCCCTATTCAATTCTATGAAACTTTCATCACCAGCCTGACGAGGCGTATTTTTCACTCGATGGGATCGTCAACACGCACAATTGCCGTATCTGGTCAGATGTTAAGCCATCAACATGCATCCCAAAATCCCTTCATTCAGCTAAGTTATGTGTCTGGATGGGATTTTCTGCTAAATTTGGACTACGAACTTTTTTCTTCTCCAACACAGTGACAGCTGATTCCTATCTCCAGATGCTTAAGGAGCACGTGCGTCCTCAACTTGCGCAAAAGCGCAAATTGTCCTCCTGTATATTTATGCAAGATGGTGCCCCACCCCACTTTGTAACAAAGGTACGAAACTTCCTCGTCCAGACATTTGGTGATCGCGTGATAAGTCGAGGATGTGACCTAGAGTGGCCTGCACGTTCATCTGATTTGAATCCTCTCGACTTTTGGTTCTGGGGATGGATGAAAGGGAAGATATACCATCATGGCAAGCCACAAAGCCTGGACCAGTTGAGTGAGAAGATCACTGATATCTGCAATGAAGTCACACGCGAAGAACTTGCCGCTGGGGTTTTCGATATTATTCGGCGATTGACTGCAGTGATTGATTGCGATGGCAATCATTTCAAACACTTGATTTGAACATTTTAAGCATCAAATATTGGCTTCTTACTGTTAGATTCGTAAATTCCCCTTTATGTTGAGCAATATAACATGGCTTGTGATAAAAAAGTCTATTGTTTACTCATGTAGATATTCAATTTAAAAGTCAAGCGAATTTACGGACACCCTGTATATATATATATATATATATATATATATATATATCTTACATGCATAGCACGGGAAACCGGTAGGGATTGCAATCCCGGGGTTCCGTGGGCTTGTGTAAATCCAGATATCTCAGAATTAGTTGATAAATTTAATTGTTATTTTGGTAGTAGTTTATGGATGCTTTACTGCTTTTCTAGTGGAAACCGAATAGATTTTCGAATGCTTTTCGATATCTTTCTTTGAATTACTAATTCAATATTGTAGCCTATGTATTACAAATGTGTCGAGCATGCTTGTATGTGTGATTATATACCTACGGTTTTCTAATCATATGTTTAGATCAGAGAATCATAAATCCCGAAAAATCTCGGTCACGTTATTTCAGGATTGAGTAGAATAGTCTAAATACTATGAAAAAGCACATGTGTATACTAAGAATATGGGATGCGGAGATAGCAGAGAGTCTGTTTTCACAAAATCGGAATTGAGAGGTCGACTTAAAGTTTATTCCGCTTTATGCAAAGATTGATAACGTCAACGTTGAGAGTAACAGGGAGCAGTTGCGAATTCCTGATTTTCGCACTTTCAATCTGCATTTTCCTGAGATTCGGCATTGATAGAGTGAAGACCCGGGATTAGAGTCTGCCCACGAAATCCCGACTTTTCTTGATCTCTGTATTCGGGATTACATGTGCAAGCTCTGACCCGGGATCGAGATTGACAAAATATAAGCATGCCAGCTGAAGTTAAAAGTAAAATTGGAAGATAATCAAAATTACAGTTATTTCCTCAATGCATTGCACTAGCACATTGAGATTTCAAAATCCAAAGCTCGGGATTGAGTGATTGAAGAATCTTTTACATGCCTTTTTACCGTAAGCTAAGCCAATGCCGTGAATGACAACTGTAATTAGATGTGAATAATTCTTCCTGAAAATTAATCCCGGGATAACCGTATTAAATAACCGTATTATTATCCGGGTTAACCGTAAACAAAAATATAAATAATAATATAAGGCTAATATAGGGCTAATGATATAAACAAAAACTGTGGTCTAGTGAACAACTTGCAACCTAGAGATCACAATCTCGAGGATTAGCTCGATTCATAATCCCAATACTGTGTCAGCCTACTTCACCAATTGCTCATCTTCAAATTGGTTATGCTTTCAAATACTGTTAGCCTTCGCAAATGACAGGCTCTCATATTTAAGTCTCGACCTTTATTCAAAAAAGGTCTCATCAATGAATTATTGAAAATTATTGAATTATTGTTGGCGATTATATTGAAGTGTGAAGAGCCTATATCTATGGTGTAAGGATTTTTGGTAGTTTTATCTTCGCCGATTTGTCTTACTTTGGACGAAATACAGCTATATTGTATATTTCTCAATCCCGGGATTTTGAACCTCCAATCCCCAATCCCGGATCCCGGGATTGGAATCCCTAATCTCGACTCGATTCTCGCTGAAATGAAGACAAGCAAGAGAAGAAGATTGTCACACTGTCAGTGAGAGGTCAATTCTAATTCTTAAGATAGCAAGAGAACAGAAGGGCAGATTATTATAAAACTTACATATTCCTGGAGCTTATGACATCAGCTTTCATGTACAATTGTAGGCACTTATGAATTATCTCCCCACGTTTTCAAATTTGTCTAAAATCCGTAGAAATTAATAAATTGTCACAAAACTTAAAGTACACGTATGTGAGGATATTTTCTACCCTCAAGCCAAAATTTGTGCAAATCGGACCAATACTTCTTGAATTAGGAGCGATAACTTGAAGTGTAGTGATGTCAGCAGCTTGATCTACTGTCGTCTGACATCATCGTCTGAGAAGAAGGTCAACATTTCGTGGCAAATTCGTGAAGTGATAACTGGTCTTGTTAATGACCAGTGGCATCAACAGATCCCTTATCGTCTACATGCATCATAGAAATAGATTGTTTATCTGAAGTTGACTAGAATGGAAATTGACTCAAGGTCGCGGCACATCCGGGGGAACTAAGTTGGGGCATGAAGAACCAATGAAAAGTTTTGATTTTCGCATGTGACCGATTCTAACCCAATGATGCAGCGGTTGACAAGTGTATCTAAGAGAAAATGCGTGCGATTCTTGTGCCACTATTGTGTATTGCATGAAGCTTTACTTCCATTCTAGAGGTTTCATTGTTATCAATTTCTATGACATGCATCGTCTATCATACACTCTGCTGTGCATCATTGTATCTTCCCTTGATACCTGCTGACCACAAGTGTTATTATATCGTATTGACTCAATGTCTGAAGACGCCACAGCCCACAGGATGCTCTCAATTTCTTTGTTTATAATAGACACACTTCATCACGAACATCCGTGACAAGGTTTCCATTATAGAACATGTGGTCACTCCGCCACTTCACATCTCGCTATCAAAATAGTCATGTATTCGTGAACATGTGAAAGTAATCAAGAGAATGACGCCATATATATCTATTTATTGTCAAAATTCACAATTATGAGCATAAAGGTCATGCTGAATTGAAAATTGAACTTATACCTTCAACTGATTAGTGCAGTATGCTGAGTGCTTGAAATGTTGGAATGATGTTCGAATTGCCTACTTTGGATCTGTGTTGCATGTTGTATTTGTTGAACGCATTAAATGTTTTCAATAGGCCTATCTCGAATTGAATAAATGTAACTACATCAGTTCATGCATTGTTTGTGCATGTGCCTCAGTTCTGGTTTTTCCACAAAGCCTCATTTGGCCACTTTAGTGAACAACCATCCGAATCTGATAACTCGGATTTCAATTCAGCTTGGGTTCAGTGTGGCGATGTGGATATCGTGAACAAAAATTATGGAAACAATTTTCTCGCCGCCATTATTCCATATTATGGTAGACAAATCTAATATATGAATAACTGTTTTCATTAAATATAGTTGAAATGAAATATAATTTACTGATCTATGCAAAATTATGGGTATATTGATAGAGATCTCAACATCTAAACCTACAAAGGCTTAAAGGTAGGAGCCTAGTATTTATAAATTAGGCCTAAAAGATATTGTAGAAAGTATGGCTAAATTGTAAAAAAAGTATTTGTACGATGAAATTTTCTTATGTGTATTGCTTTGATTACTTCAACTGCATGGAAAAAATAATTGAAAATTAGCATAAAACAAGTAACTTGTTACCTTGATTCATATTACTTAATATTAATAAGTAGTATTTAAAAGGTCTATGGTGTATAATACTAAAAATGCACCCTAAACATCATCAGAATGATCGACATATAATTAATTGACATTGTGCTGTGTAGAGACTCTGAAAACTTTACTTACAAATTCAATCATATATGAATAAGTCATTAAATATGTAGGGAAAATTCTGCCAATATGATTTTTGACGCCATTTTGAATAAGTGACTCAAGAAGCTAAATAGCTAGGTTACAATTCCACTGACTATCATAATGGGCATGGATAGGTCATACAGAAGCAGAAAATAGATAGTATACAGGGGTCAAATTTTTGTTGGCTAGATGTTGCTCCGTGTCACCGTGGGGTGTTCAGAGGTAGAACAGGTCGAGATTTCTGTGACCCGACCCGACCGGCCGTTCACGTGATTCGACCGGTGCCCGACTGGCCGGTCGACCGGTGAAATTGGTAATACCGATGCATACTCGCATGCCTTACGCATGTATATACAGTACTTCATAATCATAGACAAAGTAGGTACGTACATGCATGTAAAGTGGCAGGGCTTCCAACTGTCCCGGTTTCACCGTGACGATCCTGGTGTGGGAGTTCTATTGGCATCTCGGCTTTGAGCTCTTCTCGCCGGGACATTTTTGCTACCTGATATGTCCAGGAGTAGATATTTCTAATGATGTTATTTACTCTAATTTGCTCCAAAAAATCACTCATTCACTCATGACCATAAAGCCTCTACGGAGGCCATTGGTGCCCCCATTCAAGCGCAGAAGATCTCCATTTTATTCCTGGCGTCGACTCCTCTCAAGCGTTCGGCTGCCTTTCCTCCAGTCCACTCCAAAATGTCGTCCATCCACATTCGTTGGGGTCTTCCTCTTTGCCTTGCTCCTTCCAATTGCCGTGCATAATGACATTGCACAAGGCGTTTGCCTTTCTAGTGGCATGACCAAACCATTTTAGCATAGAGTAGGGATTTATAGGTAGAGTGTCGACTCAAAAAAGTATCTGTATACAGTGAAAATTTTTATATCAAAAGATTCATTTTTTGCGGAGATTACGCTCCCGTGGTCCAAAAAATTATTTGAGCACTTTTGAAAAAAGTCAAAATTTGCCAATTTATATACTACCGAGATGACTCTCCTATGTAAGTAGTTTGAAACAGGTTGGATATCACAAGGACTGAATACTTGATATCAAGCAACCTAACTAAGCGGAAATCAAGCTGATTATCAAGGGAATTTCATGAACCGTATTATCATGGAAGTCTTCATGAAAATGTCGCGATATTATTCTTGATTTCTTGGCTAAAATTTCAGGTTTTTAATTCAATTTTTACCGGCATGATTTTATGATTCACTATGAATTCATGTTTCATATCTTGAATCTGAAGTGATGTGGACCCTTTTACATCTTTCAAGGCCAATTGAAATCATTGTCTTTGATCATGTGATTTTGCTGTCAGTGGCAGGTTGTCTGTGATATGATCGCGCTCTTGAGGTTCATCATGAAAGCAACAGCAGGTCATATAGTTGCTAATTTAACAAACATTGCCTCTCTAAGGATGTCATGACACAGACGATCGGTAAAATAATATCATTTCCTTCTGCTTTATGCTATCATGATCAGTCATTTCCGTTGTAATTTCTTCAAAACTGCATAAATTTGCATATCTCACATTTAGAAACAATTCCGACTGTATCTCCTTTGAGTTCATTTAATAAAACGAAGGTGTATACTCATTGGGGATTCAACAAATGCGGAATTACCACTCTACCTGATATAGGCCTACTTACTCTATGGCAAAACTTATTAGTATTGTATCTTTTTGTACATATAGCCAATCCTACAAACCGTGTATCATGATGAAGCTGACTGATAGTTCATGCCAACTTTCATACAAAAATCCTGCATCAAAGAAAGCGCTCAATTTTTTTTCATAAGACCTACTGACCACAGCTGAACACACATGAAACCGAAATGTATGTCAAAGCAATCTATGGAACCTAAGGTTTCATAAGGTTTCATCCTGGTTCAAAATTGATCCACGACTTCAACACGATAATTTCATTTGGAAATGGCCTAGCTTTTTTGTGCAATTACTTTTGAAACGGTCAGTATGTATATATATATATATATATTTTGTGAAAATCAAAAAATCTGAGTTCCGTACGCGTTTCAGAGAAAGTTTATTCTCCTTCGGAAGCGGAAAGCTAAAAGAACACTGTTACAAGCCTTATATACAAAATCATTGAACATTCACAAAATTGACGGTTTTAACACAAATCACTATTTGACTGCTGGAAACTCGAGTGTGAAGGCAAAGTTCAGACAAGAAGCTCGCGAAAGGTCATGGCATAGAGATTTCTACAATGTCACCATAAAAGCACAATAATACACAATACACTCTGTAAATAGAATTTTTAGAATAGAAATTAGAATAGAAGAGTGTATTATTGTGCTTTTATGGTGACATTGTAGAAATCTCTATGCCATGACCTTTCGCGAGCTTCATGTCTGAACTTTGCCTTCACACTCGAGTTTCCAGCAGTCAAATAGTGATTTGTGTTAAAACCGTCAATTTTGTGAATTTTCAATGATTTTGTATATAAGGCTTGTAACAGTGTTCTTTTAGATTTCCGCTTCCGAAGGAGAATAAATTTGCTCTGAAACGCGTACGGAACTCAGATTTTTTGATTTTCACAAAATATTATGTGGGCATATATTTCTTAAATATATATATATATATATATATTCAAAGAAAAAGAAGACGAGGTCAATAAAAACATATTGGAAAGCTTTCGACAAGTCTTTTTCAAAAGTAACAACAATCTTAAGCCAAGCAAAAAGGTATAATATAATTTTCTTTCAATCGAAAAAGCCTTGCTGTTGTTTATATGGCATATGTTATGTTGAAATGGTATATACTTTTTCGTATACACCATTTCAACATAACATCTTATAGATTTCAAATTTTAAGTGTTTGTAGAAAATCCTCCTTTCCGCCCCTGAAGCGGCCTGAGTAGGCGAAAATTTGAGCAATAAATGCCATATAAACAACAGCAAGACTTTTTCGATTAAAGAAAATTATAATATAAACAACATACTGTTCAAGCGGAACTATAACATTTTATGCAAGCAAAAAGGAAAGAAGGAAACTAAACTAAGTCATCATATCTAAAATATAACGCATATTTTACTGCAGATATCTATGGTCTTCCAATGATCTCAGTGTATTATATGAAAAAATATCACACGGAAATTTTCATGAATTCCTAGATGACTAAATATCACATATAATGCACATAGTTTGAAGAGCTGGGGTTCAACGGAAGAGGTCTATTGCTGTAAACGCATAAAATAATTGCTTCAACATTTTGCGAAATGAAAGCTTGGATTGGAGGCTTGTTTGTTTCTTATATATAATAATGTCCATCGACGAATTCCATCTTAATTTAGCGCATACTGTGATCTGCCACTGTTCATGGTGTTAATACCCTGCGCGGAATTGCTTTGTGGTCTGTAATGCACCATAACCTGCAAAAGCAATATTTCACGATTTACTGTCTTGTGTATTGATTAAATGGCGCAGAATTCTCTCAATCATTGAGCAGTCCCGAAGGCCATGTTTGATTCTTGATGCTGCTATAAATTGACTCATTCTTCTTCAGAGAGGAAGTCATAGAATGCACAATTTTTAGTTGACAAACTTTGAATGCCATCGGAATTAGACAGACCATTGAACCATTCATGAATTTTATCAAGCTTGAGTCATGCTATCTTGAATGATAATATCTCATGCTACATTTCAAGTATGTCGAGATTCAAAATTTTCTTGCTCTCCATGCCCGTCATTGGGATCTGAGTAGTAAGTTAGAAAACAATAAAATTTGACACCATTAATGTAGTGGTAGGCTATAAACAGAATTGATGGAAGTTCACGCCGTCTTCAAGCGCTAAATGACACGAATGGAAATGAATGGATTTGGATAT
Organism: Prostheceraeus crozeri; assembly: GCA_907163375.1. Classification (NCBI taxonomy): domain Eukaryota; kingdom Metazoa; phylum Platyhelminthes; order Polycladida; family Euryleptidae; genus Prostheceraeus; species Prostheceraeus crozeri. Next base: position 223,233 of record CAJQUW010003203.1, read on the forward strand.
TTCTATGGACTTCTGCATGGATTTCTATAGCTTAAAGAAATCCACGGCTATTGTCTGATATATTCCGTGTATTTTGTACATAACAAACGGAAACCAAGGAGGTCTAGATATCTATAATTGTACAGGAGGCAGAATGACGCTTTCTGTGGGAGAGCTTCGAAGGCCTGTTGCAGAGATAGGATGGTTCAAATTCTACTTGCTTATGCATGCTAAAGAAATAAACAGTTTTTGGAATTTATCTTGCATCGACAAAGTAGGGTCAAAGTTAATTCATTCATTCTTAATAATGAATAAATGCAGTGTTCACAGGAGCAAAACTAATTATAAATCGACTGGCATTCCCTATATCTCAGTATGCCACGTACCAGGAAAAACGCTTCATGGAAAACGTTGGATTGATTACATTCCTAATACTGTGACAATAACAAAAAGTATTCGAATCTGCTGGAAAAGTTGGCCATCGAGGGGAATTTTCATGATAAGAAAGGCACGATTTTTAGATTAAAAGATCCACCAAGCGTATTCAGTTTCAGTAAGGCGTGATGCATATAATAATAATATTGCAATAACACGTGATGCATAACAAATCACGTGAAATCCATTAACGAAAAATTTTCAATAGAAGTAGCAGACGAGTACGATTTTATTCGAAAAGCGCGATGGCATGAAAGGATTGATTCATCGACATGATTAAAGCTATCTGCTTTTTTTTAATGATGAGCTGTTTATCAATTTTCTAAGTGTGGGTAGCGCAAATGTTCATATGTCATCGATCGTTATAATTCTCTTTGTCTTGTCCGATTGCAGAATTTTAATATCAGGAATATCTTTAATGCTTTTGAATATTTTAGAGTCATTTAGACACAGGGATTTTTGATTTAGAGGTAATGTCTATTATTTTATCATGTATAGACGATAGACATTGTTGTACATCATCTGGAAGTGACACGTCAGTATGATAATGAGGACGGTTAGCTGGAGATATAAACCGCCAACTGGCTTCAAGTAGGTCAGAATTATTAGCATCATTATTTTGAGATGAAATTCAAAAATTCACACTTAGAAAATTATGATGAAAAACCACACGTTTTATCGAGCACAGCTCAAAAGTTGTTCAATAAAGAATTAACTAGTATTGCATCTCGGCAGAGTAATGAGATGAAAACTATCCTACTAAAATTGGAATGTAGCGACCCTATCCCCAGTCAATTGACAATCTTGCCTAAAGATCACAAATCACCCCTCAAAGGTAGACCTCTAATTTCTGCGGTAGACACTTCGGCAACTAGTCTTTCAAGATTTTTAGCACATTTTTTACTCCCCCCTTCTGAATTTTGTATCTACTCATTTGAAAGACAATTTTACATTTTTAAACTCAATTAAGGATGTTTCAATTGATTAGTCTAAACCATTTTTCTACGGATCTTTTGACGTTACAAATTTATATGGCTCTATACCTTTATCTGGTCCTAATGATGAATTTTCTATTGTAACAAATTTTTTCAACGAACATAAAATGTCTACCTCTTTATCGTCTATCAATGAGTCTGATTTTACAAAACTTTTGAAATTGGTTGTAACTACGGACATCATTTTCTTTAAGGGTCGGTTCTATAAACAAAATTCAGGATTAGCTATGGGAAATAATTTATCCCCTATTTCAGCGATTGTTTACATGTTTCATGTAGAGAGGCAAATTCTATCTGTTGATCCATCACGTTTTATTTTCTGGAAAGATATATTGATGATATTTTTGTTATTTCATTTTCTCCTTTGAATGATGTACTTCCTGAGTTGAATAGCATGAATAATTCTATTCAGTTTACTGTTGAGTATCCCGAAATGCTAGTATTTCATTTTTGGACACAAAAGTTTCTTTCGCGAATAGTTCGTGTTTAAGTTCGTTTTATTCTAAATCCACCCACAGTGGTCATCTGTTACCTTGGGATAGCTTCGCACCTTTAATTAGAAAGATTAATTTGATGAAAAATGAATGTTTACGAGTTCATCGAAATTGTACAACCTCTGCATTGATTGAAAAGGGTATATATTTTGTCAAACATCGTTTTACTTCTAATGGATATCCCAAATGTTTAGTCAACAAGTATATAACAACTTCTTTCTGTTCCATCATTTCATGCTCATACGCGTAGTAACCAAGAAAAGCAAGCTTATGTTCGTATTCCTTTTATCAATGAAAATCAAGCACGACAAATTCGCTCTGAATTAAATAAAATTCCAATTTTGAAAGTGAAACCTGTGTATGTAACTCCACCATCATTAGTTCGCCACATCAAAAGGAAAGAAAGTATTCCATGCAATAAGTCTTGTTTATGTAATAACAGCAATTTATGTTTTTTGAAAATGTTGTATATAAAATCACTTGCAACAAATGTCAACAGATTTATGTTGGTGAAACTCAGTGCACCATGAGGAAACGAATTTTAGAACATTTAAATAGCAACATAAGTCTTGTACACCAGCATTTTCATGTGAAACATCAATTAAATCCATCAGCTTATGACATCAGAATAGAAATTTTACAGAAGTTTTGTGCCAATGTCTATGAGCGTAAAGTCTGCGAGAGAAATTTCATCTAATCTCAAAGACCCAGTATTAATGCTATGCACAATTGATAACTACAACATTCTTTCGAGATCTTTGATCTTGTCCATTTTTACATAGTGTTTGCTTTTTGTATTGGCGTTTAATCATTCAATCTGTACCAATTAGTTATAATCTTTCGCATATGGCTCAGCCAATACATGGTTAGTTTATTAGTGAAGTGTATTTTGATGATAATGCTGAATTGCGAGCAATATAATATGTTTGTATAAACTCTTAATTTGCAAGGTCGTTGTCAAGACAAAAAACAAATCTGAAACAGTTGGATATCATCATTTGTGTATGGAATTCTGTTGAGACTTTTAGAGTGTCTGTCTGACGGTAATCCCCATCGAAAATGTCTGTCAATAAGCGCATGATGTTCAGTACTTTATATACAGTCAGTTGTGTGCACTTTTTTCGTCGGCTGCATATCCTGCACATTGGTCACTTTTCATCGGAAAATGAAGTGTCTGTCTATGGATTGTCCACTCTCAAAGCGTCTGTCGAGGGTATTTTAAAGGTAATTGATAAAATTCTTTTCAATTATACTAGGTTTCATATTCGGCTCATTATACTGCAAATTTGGCACTTTTGAGTGATGTTCCGGGGACTGTGCGAACTCGATAGAATTCGGCAGACGCGCACTTTCGGGTTGCTGAGAAACACTATTATCGGTATAGTCTTGTCTGTATTTCGGCCGCGTTCCCTGCAGAACTACGCTCTGGCTATAAGCCGTACGGTACCAGCAATCGAAGCTTAAAACGGAAGCAGGTCCACAATGAATGATTTTCGAGCATGGAAGTCTATCAACTTCGGTCCGTGATATAATAACGGTCAGCTGACAAGCCCGAACCGCCCTAAACCATAGTGAAAGCTTTACAGCTACTTTTCGCTCTTAGCACAACATCGGAAAAGCTCAATCTTTTAAGAAATAATATGGTTGTTTTGCTTTGCATAAGGCCTCAGCCACAGTGCGAGCTTTTCCAAGCGTTTCCGAGCAAAGCGTTTTGCAGCAAATATAAAGTCATCATTACAGCAGTTGTAGACTGCCACACTGCGAGCAAAGCAAAGGAGAGTGATTATTATTAATGCCTAGGGCCTGAGCCATACTGAAAGCAAAGCAAACACGAGCGTCTCGAGCAAACGTATGTCCGTAAGGTATTAATCGCTCTCGTTTGCTTTGCTCGCAGTGTGGCAGTCTACAACTGCTGTACTGATGACTTTATATTTGCTGCAAAACGCTTTCCTCGGAAACGCTTGGAAAAGCTCGTAGTGTGGCTGAGGCCTTGATCCATGGGTTGCGATTGAATAAAAAGAATGCACTTTAAGGCAGATAAAATATTTCCGGCTATTACTAAACATAAATATTTGCATCATTTAACCACAATCTCGCATACACACCCATGAAAAGCATGAAAATAAGAAATAAGCGTGACATAAAGACATTCCACGCCTTATTAAATATTGCTCTTGACTTAATACATACACTTTGATTTAATCAAGGAAAACAAACAGTCGCACTTTTACCGAAAACTTCCATCCGCTTCCAATCGGATTTTCATGTGCTTCTCTTCTGACTGACAAGAAGTGGAGCCGGGTGAAACTTGGCAGACGCAGAGTCTCAGCCACAGTAGCCACAGAGTGTCGTTCTGTGAAAGTCATTTTCGACTTCTTTCCATGCATAAACTCGTCCTAGCGGTCGGAACACAACGCCTCCAATTGCCTATCTTACAGCTGTGATATACAGGTTTCATTGGCCAACAATGACTCTCACCCGAGCAAGAGCGGTAAAGTCAGTTCAACAACGCTTCACTTAATTAATAGCTGTAATTTCAGGTCAGTAGTGGAAAGTTCAGCTTAATAGCGGCAATTTTACTGAATAATGGCTACTAATATTGCCGCTGTTGAACTGAAAATTTCTACTATTGTTTTGCCATTACCGCATTAATCATCTGCAGTTGCTAACTGGATTTGCTGTTATTGTTGTGGCAAATGCCGTTGTTGGCCTATGAAACTATGGATCTAAATTGAAGGTTGTGTAAAAGTTAAAGGATGCCTTAGAAAATTAATCAAATACCGAGATTTTTCTGATTTATAAATTTATAAGATCATCCTTTAACCGCGTTAATGATAATTTGACCAAGTACCTGGTCAATTATGTACAATGGTCTATCAAAATGTGACAAATGTGATGTTGTTTTAGAACGTAGGCGAATTAAATTGTCACAAAACTTGTTCAGTGTAATTGAAAGTGACTCAGAGCATTTGTTGAGCGATCTTTTGCCGTGTAAATTAGTTCTTTCAAATAACTATTCCTATCCTATTGTTCGAACAGAAAAATTCGCTCGTTCCTTTTTCCCTTTTATGATTCAGCATAATATAAAGTGCTCTTTTAAACATAGTTAGCATATCTTTCAATGTACATGTACGCATATTGTGTGATTTTGCAGCAAAAATTTTTTTTTTTATTTTTACTGTTTCATATTACTTGAAGTTCACTTGAATGTAGTTGTAACACTCTGTATAGATTTTCATTTACGAGAAATAAACGCTTACTTACTTACTTACTTACTTACTTACCTACATGTAGGTATAAATGCCTACATGTAGGTACTTTTCTATTGATCTCACTCTTCAACAATTTTTGTGTTGATAGAATTGCTCGAGTGTGTAACAACTTATACCACTGAAAAGATAGCGATCAAACAATTCAGAAAATATTTTTGAACTTTTCATAGCTTCATCTCATTTGTAAATAGATGAAGTCAAATCGAAACAAAAAAGTGGGAATTTGTCAAAACTTTCACAAAACCAACTGTTTTCTCAATAGCGTTTTATCACAAACTACAGCGCTGAGATTTGCAAAAATCACACCATCTTTTTCACAAAGCCTTCCAGATTAATATTGCGACATATTATTTACCTTACATGGTTCCCAAGAGGCGATTACTAGCAGTTCATGGAAAATAACTGATGAGTTTTATGAGGACTAAATATGTTTGAGAGTAAAACCATCATTTAAAATACCGGTGAGGTGGAATTTTTCGCGTTGCGCAATAACACAAAGAATGGACAATACTACTGTACCATTCAATTGGTCTGGAATGCAAGTTACAACTTTATGCAGCATCTGGAAGACTTCGACTGAAATGTACCTACATGTAGGCCATTTTAACTCTTTAACATTTTTAGCCTATAGGCTGATAATCCTGAAAATATTTAGTGCTGTAATTTTGATGAGGACAAATGTAGAGCAACCATTAGAGTATAGATTCATTTATTTCATCTTAAGCTATAGACATAGAACTGAAATATGAGATGGAGTGATAACCTATTTAAACAAATCATCGTTTCTCTTAGCTTCCTTATAAAAATATCCTTTCTAAGGTACGTTTCTCACTTATTTTAACAAGCTGATATCATTTACATAGCACTTATATCAAATATTCTTATCATGAAGCCCAATATCCAAATTGAACGAAATAGTTCAAATTTTAGAAAATGACCTACATGTAGGTACTTTTGTTCTTAAGGATTTTTGGACAAATTGATGTATAATATAATGCATATGGCTATTGCTGTACAATCATTCAAAATACAACTATGGATTGGGAAGCCAAAATTTTACTTAAAAGCGCTTATTAAAAAAGCCAGATTCAAAAGATAACAATAAATTTTATGATTCCTTATGCTTATTCATTCATAACTTAAGGCAAAGATTATTTTATCAACTATGTTCAGTTAGGCTAAGGCCTATACAAAAATTAACTGAAAAGACATAGGCTGCTAACAAAACGGTATTATCATTGATTCACACGTAGGAACCAGAATATCTCTAACAGACACGATGCTTATTCATGTAGCATACTGAAACTACATAAACAAGTCACATTCAATCTAATTTTAATCAAATCTTCTTATGATGGAAGCGTCTTTTCAGCGGCATTCCTTTCTGAACGTGTAGGGTCCAGCAATCACGTGTAGTCGGAGCACAGATGGGGTAGTTATCATCTTTTCTCCAGTACATTCGTCTTTCTGGCAGCTGATGATAAGACTCCATTGAGTAGAGAAGTCCGAAGAAATGGAGCAGCTCTGAGAATGTCAATTCTCGAAAAGTGTTATCTGATTGTCCGGCGTGATGATTAGTGGATGGTATCATCACCTCTCTCATGTAGACTTGAGGAAGAAAGTGAAGAAAGAAGTCTAGTTCAGCGAAGTCCGAAAGGGAATCCATATTCAGTCGTGGTCCGTAAGATCGATTTCGTCCTCGTTCTCTAGGATCGACCGTCCATCCTCCTCTAGTACATTCCTTATCTTGCTCAACTTCCTCTGCATTTTCACTTTCCGATTCTTTAGAGCTTGAAGAAACGTCGGTCTCACTGTCCTCACTATCGTCAGAAGAACTTAACTGCAATCCTTTCCTCCTAAGCCTTGCCTTCAGACTGTTTAGGTTACTCTTGCGGAGGAGACTGCTACTATTGACCTTCGCTATCCTTCTCTTCTTGCATGGAGGTTCTTGATAATCCTAAAAAAGAATGAAGTTGGGTTCATATGTTTAGACTAAATTCGTAAATCATTACAGCTTACACTTTTCGAATCCTCGTCCAAATCAATGTCACTTCCTGCACTTTGAGTCTCATCATCAACGGAAGATGACGTAGGAGGAATCTGCAAATTTAAATAGGCATATAAACGTATAGAAATATTTGCAGCAGTCCTACTTGACCGAGTCGACAAATTATGCTGCTATACAAACATTATTAGAATAGAACCAGTAGTCTATACAATGTATGAAACATGCTGTATGCATGCATTTTTATTATGATTTAATCATATTTATATGCCGCATTGTAGGCCTGCGACTCGTTTATATGAAAGTGTATGATCACAATCAATCAAGAAATAAAAAATTAACAAGGCATGTAGAGAGAGAAATTGCCCGTAGCCTCAATACTACGGCTTCTTAATTAATACATGTACAACTAATTAGTTTGCGTGATAGGCAAATAGGTAAGCACGTGCAGAATTGATGGAATGCGGATGAAATCTCATAAACATTTCAATATCAATAATTGTGCATCAGGTCCTCTGACTTTGCTGCCACCAGGCGAATGGACATATCGCATTCATCCTTATTAATAACGAAAGACAGAAATTATATAGAGTAGCAGATCGATAGTCAGTTTAAGCCACTTGCAATACTCGTACATAGATCAGTTAGTTGCATACGGATGCACATACAAAGTATATACTGTATGCTCGTAAGTACGGCGTATAGCATGTAGATGGAGCGCTAACTAGTATATCACAAGATTGTGTAGTATATAGAGTAGACAGCATAAACGGTCACTTACCTGCTTGGGCACATCATTGCTTTCTTTTGTGAAATCTTCTAAGGGGGCGTCTGAGTATTTTCCATCTATATCCCATTGAATGCGTGCTTTCCTAGTATTCCAGTAATAAAATTCAACTGCGTACCACATATTTTCTGATACCCATCAGGAAGGTAGCTTGAGTAAGGAACTAAATCTTCTGGTCCGTCGAAGTATGTTTTGTAATAGAAACCCTATCACCTTTCACCAGAATTTCTTTGCTGCGCTTCTCACTCATTGTGGATAAGATTCGACGCATGAGGACACTCACGAGCTCACGAATACCATGCTATGATGCCAACATTACCATGATCGACAGAAGCGAATCACGACAACTTTGGCAGCCAATGCAATTCCGCTTGTGTCCTTAGGGTAGAGGCTACTTTAGAATACAATACAACCTCGCGGGATCGCTTGGGACAGCCAGGTCAGATTCTAACATTGATATGAGTCACAGAACAACGCTGACTTTTTGTTTCCTAACCTTCAAGGACGCGTGTGTCTTAATTTTGAGATGCGACGGAAATGTGAAATGTACCTACATGTAGGCCATTTTCCCATAGCGCCATTCCTGTCCACAAATGTATATATGTGAAGCAGTGATTGATTCAGACCACCTGATAATGTCGAACTGTAAAATCATGCAAAGAATTTCGGAAGTATGTTTCTTGAAAACTCATATTTATGTGATGATTAAAGAAAAAAGAGTCTTGTAAGATAGAATATTTGTCTTTTTTGTTAAATTCATTATGCTTAATATAGTTTGAAGTGAGAAAGCAATTATTTTAATAACCGTAGTCGCATTATGTTCATATAAAAACAAATTTCCAAACAAATAAAAAGAGAATTCGATATTCCTCTCAAGTAGCTCCATAATAAGAAAACTACCTACATGTAGGTACAATTCTTACTAACCTTTGACCCTTTGGAACTCAGATGAGAAATATAGGTACATGCAAATCCAGCTATCCTAAATGCAAAGTTGTATCGCAGAATGTTATTTTTTAGATAAAAGTCATCTCAGTGAGCCATCTTCAGAAAAAATGCGAAGCAAATTTAATTTTTGTATGAAAAGAAGCAGGAAAAATATTCAAAGCTCGATTATAGCGAAGTATGAATTAGCTTTAGGTAAAGAAATTGCTTCATTATTTATTATTGGTATATCATTGATGTTCTTATATTGAAAAGCAAGCTGACTACGGCTAGTAAGAAATATATCTTGACTAGATACCAATACATAGAAAATTACCTGCATGTAGGCACTTTTCTACCGGTCTTCAAATAAATGTCATGGATTCAATATACTATGTATTCGTTAAATATTACAAATTTAGGTCAGGAATACAGTAAATTCTATCAGTACAGCAATAAAGTCACCTTTTTCAATGCTCACTTTTTCACAAATGCACAAAACATCTAATTTTAGAATATTTTTCCTCGGAAAAATTGAAAGTGCTTTTTTGAAAATAGATTGCTCGGCAAATATTTATTCAATAACCAAGAAATTGTAACATGCGTTTTTTGGGTGTATTCTCATTTTTGAACTCCTTTCATTTGCAGGTCACTTCTTGGTCAAATTATCATTGAAGAATATCTATGACTATCTATGATGCGTTGACTATCTATGATGAGGAAAATTTGAACAGGTCAGATTGACTAATGTGGACAGATATCTTAATTTCTCTCTCAGTAAATGGTGTAGCCATAGAAGTAGATAATAGTACACTAGAATGGAAGTTTGATATCTTGTCCATAGACTTCTAAATTTCTCTGGACAGATAGGTGAGGAAAATTTGAAATCATTTTATACATGTTCAGGCCAACCAACATTCGTGTTGCAAAAGATCAAATTTTGCAGCTTGTTTGAATGCAAAATGCAAGCAAATGCAGTATACCATTGTTGGCTGTGAACCGAAATGCAATGACGGTGTAACACAAATACATTCCTCTACTTGCATAACAAAGAAATTTGAATTTGTGATTGCATCGATTTAGTTGAAAGTATTATATCCTAACTAAACATTCTTGTGCAACCTTGTGTGACGTCTTGTGTAACCTTCAATTCCATAAATCTGACAAATGCTACCACGAAGGAATTGGATCATTATGGCAAGCAATGAAGAAAAATTGAAGAAATGAAACAGCGTGATCTAAAGTACAGTGCCATCGAAATTCCTTTATCTGCCTAGATGCTTCTCCAAACAACTACAAAGCTGCGATCCGGTATGGCCACGTTTTCAAGTATATGTCCTGGCAATGGAAACAAAATCGAAAGATTTCTTGTTACGACAATTTTGTCTAAAATTTAGAAAGAAGCCATTCCATCTGCGTTTGTGACATCTCAAAACGATAATGGACTAAAAATGGCGATCATAAGTTGAAATCTTCCCCACAGCATCATCGCATCATTGACTGTCGAAAAATCTGCGAATATGTATTTGCATTTATCACAGAGAGAAATCCATTCCAAGCAGCACATAATGTATCTATCATCTATCACAAGTTTTCCAAAGTTATGAATCTGATGACTTCTGGATAATCTCTGGATGGCCAGCCAGTAATATGTAATACTTGGGAAAGACTGACAAAGCTCCGTGAAGCCGAATTCAACGGACGGAAGATCCAACCGAAGCATTGACCACTGTTATGTTAGGGTCAGTTTCGAGATGAAAAGAGAAGCCATCGATTTCCACACTACGAATGTTCTGAAATGAGGGGGAACAGAAAAGTGAACTATACGGAGATCCTTCTTTGCATTCAATTTCATGAAAACAATCATGATGGACACAATAAGCATTTACAACCTGAGCAGCTACTTCTATACGGAGGTCTGAACAGTTATCAGGCGATCTGACCTGTGATGGAGGCTCTTCTGAGACCAATGACCAATGCTCGGAAAAGCACAGCCAGATCACATTGAGAAGGGTTTTAGCTGGATACGTCAAATGACTGGTGCATATTATTTTATCTCCATGCGTCACCTTACAGAGGGTGACAAGAAAATGAAAACAATAACTTTATTGAAGTTTTCCGGATTTAGTCTGAGAAGTGTTGATGATAAAATATCGTGCAGTCAACCACAGAAGATAATGTGTGTGCAGGAGAATGCTTGCATACAAAAACTGATTTTTATATGAATCCTAATAATCGAGATGATATAAGTGGTGCTTGCTGCCCTTCACTCCTGAAATGTAAAAAATGTGATTTTTGTCGTGAGTGTAATGTCACAAATAGTGAGTTGGCAATGTTCGACATCCTGAAGCTGCAAATTTTTTGAGCAAAATTTATCATGGGAAGTCTTTTCCACCAAACGTATCTGTGCTTCAACTATACATTCCTTGTTGGAGGGTGTTTTATGAGATCAAACTGAATAGTTTTTAATTTTCATGTAAAAACTTTAGTTGTGAGAATAGCGAAGAAAAACCATTTTTCCAGGTTATACGTGTCATAACTGAAACTGAATAATTGTCTAAGAAAATGGTATCTTTCTTTAAAAAATGAAAGGACGATGCTCAGACTATCGATGAATATCATCACATTTCCGATTACTTCGTAAAAATCTCGCTGTTCGCACGTACATGAATCAGATTTCCGAAATTTCAATGAAATATTTCAACAACATGTGAAAGAAATTTGTTCATGATATCTCAGATGCCTCATTTCTGAGACTTATTAGAAGAAAAATCGCAAAAATTGACTAATAACACGGAGGTCTAGCACATGTATTCAATGCATAACCATTCATTCTCATGCGTCCTTACTCTCAATGTACATAAATAAACATACATACTGTGCTTTACCTGCATTGTTCTGGCAATACGTTCTCTAAAATGTGATAACGCTTGATGACAGTCTATTTGCAGTAGTCTAATTTAGAATTGCTGGCCTGAACATGTATGAGGCAAATTTCAACCTATCTGTCCAGAGAAATTTAGAAGTCTATGTCTTGTCTATGTACGATGATGGCACATGGAAAAATCTATGGTTTGCAGATGAGATTCGATCTAAAACATTATATTATATTCAAACCATTTGCCAAGTTGGTTGTGGAAGTTGTTGACAGCAAATTACCGGATCTTCATGAAGAGAATTTTAGTGAGATGGTGGTATTGTATCATGTGAAATAGCCTACTATTCCATGGATTAATATACTGTGTCTATTTGTGCCAGTCATTCACAACCATTATACAATTTTTCAACACTGGAATACGAATTAAAATTTGGTTCACAGAGTCATATTGAAAGTGGTCGCTGTACTGGTTGGAAGAACATCTCAATAATTCACAGATAAAATTTCTAATTATTGGATAATTTCTCGGTCAAGCGGTTAAGAAACCTAGTGTTTTTCTGGAACAAGCACACTTAAAATCTTCTTTACCTACAATCATTTCTCAGATAAATGGAATGTCGCTGGAACTCTTTAATTAATCATTGAATGATTTATGTGATATAATTTAATGATATATTGGCAGCTAATTTTCGAATGCATGCAGAGATTTTGAAAATTGTTCAAATATAATGAACAGGGGCCCTTTAAAGTAAAATAAATGCTCTAACATTTCTTGGCCTCTGATTTCAAGCTGGAGTAATGCATGTTCTGCAAATCGACATTACAAGCTGCATATGTGTCTGATTATACTCTTGATAGATTATAGGAGCGATATTTCAAAATTATGAACGTACAGAACGTTTTTAGAGGATTTCCTTCTTTGTCATCCTGTCGCTGCAGTATTTTGTAGATTCATTATTCCTTTTGTGTACATGTTCTTTGGGCATGGGGCAACAATCCAGATCACAAATTGCCTTGATAAATATAAATGCCAACCAAAAAACAAGGAAACCAGCTCGTACAATTTTCTTTTTGCCCCAACTAAGTTCCCTCGGCGTGTGCCATAATTTTCATGCAATTTCCATTCTAGTACTTTCCATGGTATTGTTAATTTCTATGGGTGTAGCAACTCTCCCTTGGGTCATAGCACCCTCACGATGATAATCCGACCATAATTGCAGGAGGAGAAGATGGGAATTTCACCAACCCTAGTGGAATCGGACGAGTGCTACCGGAATAATTGAAGCAACGGAAGACAGACAGTTAGTCAAAAAAGTAACCGGTCATCGATACGCTATGTTTCGATGCATCAATAATAGCATATACTGTAGATATCTCGTCCTAACTGGTCACATAAACTCGCCATTACTCGTCTCAAAAAGTCATGCCTTGAGACGACTCGATAACCGACATTTGCACCAACAGATACGTGCTTTTGGCTAAGAGATGAGTCGTTTTCAGTCATGATAAGTCGTCTCAATGCTGCAGGGGTTTAGTCTCACAGATTCTAGAAAGATAAGTACTTATTTATAAAAATGAAGGGCCAACTTTTATCTTACTCGTTTCTTAAAACTCTGTATCCTACAGAATGCAAATTCCATTTATACATTTTAGCTAACCTTTTCGGTACTAAAGTCAATCACATGTATGAAAATGAAATACTACAAGCACTAGAAAAATGAGAAATTCTGTTAATTAGTGCACATATTTCCTCTTGCAATTCCTCACGACCATCATGCTACTAAAAATATTTTTAAGAGTAGTCACAAAACGGAATATCACGCGAGTTATTTCAAGTGACCATTTGATGTCACGGTGACATCACGTTGTCTGTCAATGGCCAGACACTTAGCTGACACTCGTCGACTAGTGGCGGAACAAGAGAGAGAAAATTTTACTATGTTAGAATCCGTCACGGATACAAGACGGAACTATTACGGAACAAGTGAAAATTTCAAAGTTTGGAAGTTTTTTCCATGAAGAACGAAAAATTTTCTACGTTATTTCCCATGTACAAGTCGATTTTCCAACACCATTATTTTCGAACTCAGAAAAATTTTTCAGGATGGAGTGGGGTCAGTCGAAATTTTTTCTAAGTTTGGATCCGTAGCGGACTGGCTACGGAGCTAACACGGAACAAGAGAGAGGGAAATCCGTCGACAGAAGATGGAACGATAAAGATTTGACCATCTTTTTTTCAACGAGCGGGAAAAAGTTTGCGAATGAGGTTGCACTAAAGGTAATCGAGCAAAGACGGACTCGCTACGGAGGTAACACGGAACAAGAGAGAGGGAAATTTGACTATGTCTGAATCCGTCGACAGAAGACGGAACGAGAAAGATTTGACTATCTTTTTTCAACGAGCGGGAAAAAGGTTTGCGAATGAGGTTGCACTAAAGGTAATCGAACACGCTTCGTCGAATGACAGTGGTCACAAGTCGAGCCATGTCCAAGAAATGGGTCAAAACGGCCGCTGTCCTATAACCGGGCACAGGAGGTGCAAAACGAACCGAGCGGACGAAGTTTGTGAACGAGGTCCCACGAGGACCTTGAAACGAATGATGTTGACCCAAATCGATCAGTGCCCAGGAAAGTGACCCAAAATGGCCGCGGTCCTATAAACGGACACGATGGCTGCAAATCGAAAAAATTGCAAGTTCGCATCCGTGGACGTTCCCTTAGAAGGTCCGCCACGGATTCAAACATAGCCAAATTTTCACTCTCTTCCGTAGACCTTCCGTTTTGAGTCCGTTAAATCCGTGTTCGGTGAGCGTTCCATAGCAGATCCGTCATGGATCGACACTTACGCAAATTTTCACAGACCTCCCCCCCGTGTACGCCATCCGGAAACTTTATCTACTGCTCTTTTTCGAACTTCATAAGCATCCTTCCTCATTACCGCAAAAGAACGCAAACACCATGTAATAATAATAATAATAATGTAGCTTTATTCGTACTTCACAACCGGTGGTTATTCAGAAGTAGCGTTAAACAAATCATTTATAAAATACATCAGAAGTAGAATCAGATAGAAGTCAGGCAAAGCGAATAAAAGAATTTTGGAAGCGCATTGTTCTTGATCTGAGTTTTCCTGAGTAAGGTGAAAAATTCAAAACAAAATAGTTAGATGAGGCATGTATTTGTTCTCTCACAATGACTGCAGGTTATTTACCTTGTGTACTTAAGTTGTGTACTTACTGGTGTATTTGCGTACTTATGTTTGCGTACTTTAGAGGTAATGACAAAAGATGTTGAAGAAGTTTAATAAAGAGCTATTGAACTTATTTGAATAAAACTTACATATTCGAAAAGCTGCGATCAATTATATTCGCACTCCTTGCATCGAGAGTATTCTGAAAATACCAAACATGAACATTTTTGATGAAAACGTGAGAGTATAATCGTGATTTTGTGATAACTTCAAGATATCACCAATGTTTTCCTATATAGCTCACCGATTTTTATGGCCAGTATATCAAAAGAAAGCCCAGAAAATGCTCGTTCTCCTCGTGCTTGATTAATTATCATACTATCATACTTATGTTTTCCTATTGAAAATGTTACAATTTGTTAATTGAGTGACTTTCACATTTTTAGCACTGCTCAGCAAATACAATAACGGATAAGCTGAGAATGTAAACTCTCGAATGATGTATGACTCGTCGATGTTCGACACGATTCCAATGCATGAGAACTGATTGAACTTCGGCAAAAATAAGGTGGTCCTTTTCTATGTCGGCTCGTTGTATAAGTTATAGTGTATAATTCAAAGAGATTGAAATGCAGTTTGGAAAATTTTGTTTCATTCTCAATCTTTCGGCCATGGACTTCAATGAAGTGGATAAGTAAGATTTACAAGCAAGCATGTGTAGGCTACAAATTCATATTTACTAGTATTTGTACGCTCGCATCAGTGCTGCTTGGTACAAGTGGTGCAGCTGCACCGGTGTCGTGTTAGACCGATAGATTAATAACCATTTGAAGTCCAAGATTTACATGTCAGTCGTGCGACCTGTTGCTATCTAAAGTTACGAGTGTTGGCCCATAACGAAAGAATCGGAGCAGAAATTGGCCGTCATGGAGACAAAGATGCTACTCCGAATTTCCGGTGTCACACAGCGCGACCACATCCGCAACGAAGACATACGGAAGCGCTACGGCGTAACGCCGATAACGGAGAAGATGAGAGAATGCCGACTGAGATAACAACAGCCAAGAACGCGTTTAATCTCAACGTCCCTGGGGGAAGACCAAGAGGCCGGCCGAAGCAGAGATGGATCGACACCATTTACCAAGACCTGATAGCGACAGATCTTCATCCGGACGAAGCTCACAATCGGCAGAAGTAGAAACAGTGAACTAGGAGAGCGGACCCTGCAGCAATGCGGGACTAAGGCCGAAGAAGAAGAAGTATTTGTTACTTACAAATTGAAATGAAGATTGAAGCATTTGGGCTCTAGAAAACACTATAGGACTTTAGTGTCTACAGCACTATATTCATAGACTGCAAATGTAACTTGCCAGTGAACAGTATTCCAAGTGGTTTACTTAAATCATTTGACTAACCTTTTCTTCCAATATGTTACCTGGTAGGGACCTTGCATCAGCCGATAACTAAAAGAAAAGATGATATCATATTATGATTGTTTTTTATGAAATAGTGGGAAATTTGAATAATTGAACTGTTTACTGGCATCTCCAATGATCTTTTAACGTTATGAGTATATTGAGATGATGCTCAGCATATATTTTGCTTAAAAAAATAAAAATATGAATCAATCACCAAATCTGCTCCAATCATAGGCTTACGTGTAAAAATGATAAACAGTGAATACAGTAAACTGTAAAGAATTGTGCAAGACAAACCAGAGTTGCATGCAGACCGGGGTTTGTGGTCCTACCGGCCCACAGGCCAAACGTTTGCTACTCCGCAAGCAGCCCTGTAAAGTTCTGTTATCTTGATATTCTTGTACATCATTTCATGTCCTAAGCTGCAGTGACTGGGAAAATCTAAATCAGAAAACAAGAATTTCTACAAGAACTTGCATAGTTTGCGTAGAAATCATAAATTTATGATATCTAAAATTGATCATAATATTTATGAAGATCAAAACATTGTATCGTCCATGATCATTTCAATTTTTACTCTATTTTCATGTAGAATAGAATAGTAGAAGAGAAAAATATATATTTGCATACTAAAAACTGCTGAAGTCACAACATTATGCAAACATATGCAACATTATGCAACATATTATGAACCAACACTGAAAGAATCGTAAAGCAGCTCTATCGCTCACACTTTCTGCAAAAAGACACTGACAGTCGGTTGCCGGAATAATAAGGAACTATGGGAAACAGAGGGTGATTGATACCTTGACTTTTCGGAGAAGATTAGTATATTAATTAATAAGAAGACGATGAAGTTCGATGCAGTGATTATCGCATTCGCAGAAAGTGCCTTAAATTATGCTACAGGATTTTATTTGGATTTGTCGCCATGGGTGTGAATTTGAATGAATCAAAAAGTATTTTGTCGACCAGTAGTAATTTTATATTGATATGAAAATCAATAAAACAAGTTCAGTATTTCGGATTTATCTTATATAATTGAACTGTAAAAGGAAGAGCATCAGAGCTAGAAGCGGGCCCTGGTCGGGCTAAGGCCTTAAATATCTAGTCCGTGGACCGATATTTTTTTATGTCTGAAATTGAAACATTTTCCTCATTTGATCATTTAAATGCTCTAAAACCATTAATTTGATGACTTATTAACAAGATTATTAAGCAATAAGATAAAATTAATGCCGGTATAAGACGGAATAAGTCATAAATAAAAGAGGCATTGCCGAATGAATTCATCAATTTTCTGATAGCGCGCCGTCAAATCACGTGGCAGCTTAGCTTAGTCCACTCATTCATCTAGGGAAATTATGCAAGATGCGGCGGGCATAAGGCAGCAGAGCATCAAGGATCGTGAGGGATAAGTATCAGGGATCGTGATAGACAAGTGCATTATGCACCATTATGCATCAAAAATTTAAAAATCCCCTTTCTGCTCAAAAGTGATCAATTTTCTTACAGATACATGAGTAGTATATAGTGTGACATCCGGCGCGACGCTTCGCTTCGCTTTGCTTCGCTTCGCTTGCGCCGGATGTCACACTTTTGCGGGTTTTTTCAAATAATCAAAATTTCAAAAATTTCAAAAATTTAGGTAGACTTCAAATTTCACGTGGCCGAAGGCCGAAGGGCGAAAATTTAAGCGTTTTTAAAAATACCCAATTTTTCAAATTTTTCAAAATCTCAAAATTTGAGAATTACAATTTTCACCCTTAAAATCATGACCGTTCTAGGACACCGAAAATCATAAAAGTTAAGAATCTCAAAATTTGAGAATAACAATTTTCTCGCTTAAATCATGACCGTTCCAGGACACCGAAAATCATAAAAGTTAAGAATTTCAAATTCATGAATTTTATCCATCTTTCAGGTTTTCAAAATATATCATGTGAGTAATAATATTTCTTTAAAAATGGAAGAAACAAAAGTGGAAGGAACTTCAGAAATGGAAGGAAGGTCAAGAATATATCCTTCGTTATCATATGAACGTAGTTCTACTTTAATGGACATTGAAAAGATTAACATTGAAAAAATGAATAAAGAAAAACACAAAGATAGAGTAAGGTATATGAAAGATAAGGAATCTCAATTATTATTAAGATTAGAGCATTATAAAAAATTAAGAAAGAGATGGAGTAAAGTTAAGAATGTTACACAAGGAATTGGCATATTCTTTACAATAAGTTTAGGTGCTTTAACAATTGTTATATCTTCAGGTGTTTTAGTAATTCCAGTAGTTGCTACAGCTTTAACAGGTACGGGTGTTTTTGCAACTTCACTTGTTACAATGTTAGATAAATCTTTAATAACTAAGAAACGAAAAGCATTAAAAACTAAGCATTTACATATTAAAGAAGTCTATGATAAACTACATTACTACTTTCAAAGAGTATGTGATGATAATCTTATTACGTTAGATGAGATTGAAAAATTTGATCAAATAGCTAATGAAGTAAATCAAACCTTTCATTTACAGTCCGAAAAAGTTGATGATAAGAATAGACAGGATGGTAAAATTTCTAGTGATGGTAAAACTTTTACTGGTGGTAAAATTTCTAATGAAGAAAATGATAAAATTTTTTTAGAAGAGCTAAAAACTTTAAGCGAAAATTTAAGCAAAACTTTATTAAACAAAACTTAAAAAGAGAAAACTTTAAACGAAAAGATGTCAAACAACAAAGCAATAAAAAAATAATTTGTTCAGTAAAATGTTTTTGCTGTATTCCAATGTTACCACAAAATTCAAATATTATATTTTAAAAATGGATAAAATTAGAGCTGATAATTTTAGAAGAATAAAACAATTAGAAGAGTTAATAAAACAAAGAAATATTATGAAAGAAAATCATCTTCAACATAGAATGATAAAAGCTGGTATTCAATCTGATATGTTTGAAAAAATGCAGCAAACCGAGCAAATAAAAACTGATTTTGAAAAAACTATGAAACCATTTAAAACTCTTGAAAAAGAACTTACAAATAATGATAAACAAATTGATATAACAGATCCAGAGCACAAAACTATATTAGATGACTATGGATTACTAGAATCAAACATTAATAAGAAATTACCAAAATCTATGCAATTTGAACATTCTATTTCATTTATAGATGGAAAAACAATACCTAGATTTTATCTCGGTCAAAAAGAAATATTTCCACGACCTTTTCGAGGTTTAATTTTTTCACCAGATAAATCTCCTTTTAATTTAGATAGAAATTTTGTTAATCTTTTAAGAGGAGCAGATTTAAATAATTATGCTGTAGAAGATCTCATAAAATATAAAGCTATGTTAGACAGAGTTGGTGCAGTAAAATCTCTTAGACGTTATAAACAATTAGAAAATTTATTATCAACGGGAGTTAAAGTAGGGAAAGGTTTATCCGAAAAACAGAAAACAGAAACAACTATATTTTTACCAGATGATCCACAAGAATTACTAAATAGATTAAATATTTTAATATCGGCAATAAAAGAAGGTCATAATTCTAGTTTCAATGAAATTCATGCTATATTGAAAAGACTGTTAGAAAAGAAGATTCTAAATGAAGAGGATTATAAAAGTGTAGCTGAAATATGTTGTTGTTTTTAATTTTTTATAAAAAAAATATTTCATAAAAAAATATTTATTTAATTTTTTAGTTTAAAAATGTGTTCAGCAGATTTAGACAAAATTAATAATCATTTAGAAAATCTAACAGAGATTTTGGGTTCATCAAAATTTAGTACGACGTTAAAAATTATAACAACTACTTCATCACACACTTGTAATTTAGAACCCATTCTACATTTGGAACAAAATAAAAATTATCAAATTGCATTGACTAGTTTCTCTACATTTAACACTATTCAAAACGTTATCAAAGATGTGAATGATCAATTTAGATATTCTACTGATAAAGGCAAAACATGGAAAATACTAACTTTTCTTCCTGGTTCTTACGAAGTTGAATCAATATCAAATGAAATTAAGAGACATTTAGGTATATCATTTAAAGATAAGAAACAATTACATTTTGCAGTTGAACCGGCAGTTAATAAATTTTCTCTTACTTTAGACGAAAATCATCAAGTTGATTTTAATCATGATAGATCATTGTCAAAGCTATTAGGATTTAATAAACAAACCTATAGTCAAGGTTATCATTTAGGTGAGAAGATTCCAAAAATAACTGAAATAAATTCAATTGTTGTACATTGTGACATTATTGAAGGAGGGTATATAAATGGTAAATTATCAAATTTAATATTCAGTTTTCCAGCTTTTACTGTACCAATTGGTTATAGATTAAATATAATTCCACAAACATTAATATATTTTCCTATTACAAGAAAAACTATTAACAACATTGGCATTAGAATCACTGATGAAAAAGGACAAGAAATAAATTTTGGAGGTGAAGAGATTATGATAGATCTTTTGGTTCGAGAGGTATAAACTCCCACGCGAAGCTAGAGAAGTTTAATTTTCTTCTTCTTTAGAAACAAAAAATAAAAAAAATAAAAATAAATTTTTTATTAAAAAATGAGTGAACTACCTCCATTAAATAAAAAAAACTTAAATTTAATCATCATCCAAATTTATCTAATAAAGTTTTGTCAGTTATTTGTGGAAGATCAGGTTGTGGAAAAACGTATCTATTATTTAAAATTTTAACGACTCCAAATTTTTTGGATTATAACAATCTTATAATTTATACAACAACAGCAGAACAACCCGTCTATCAATTTTTAAAATATGGATTTGAAAATAATCTTAAAAAAACAGCAATTGCTTCATTATTCAAAGAATATGAAAAATCTGAAGATGAAGAAGAAATAAGTTCGTGGTGTGAAGAAGCAACAAAAAATAATCAGTTAGTAGAATCTAATAAAAATAAGCATATAAAAATACAATTAATAGATGATAGTGGTAATATGCAAGATCCTAGTAAACTAGATAAAACAATGAAACATTGTGTAATTTTTGATGATTGTGTTAATGATAGAAATCAGTCAGTTCAGAGAAATTATTTCACAAGAGGTAGACATAATAACTGTAGTGTGTTTTATTTAACACAAAGTATGTATTCATTAGACGGAAGTGTTATTAGAAAGAATGCAAATATATTTATACTATTTGACATAAATGCAAGAAACTTAAGTGATTTGTTAAGAGATTTATGTGTAAGAAATAAAGATGAATTTAAACAATCGTGTAACAATGCTTGGTCAAAAGATTATGGATTTATCACAATTAATATTGATAAAAAAATTCATGAAAGAGTTATAGAAAATATTTTCGAGGAGTGATCGAACGGAGTGACCGAACGGAGTGGCCGAATAATTTTTTCTTATAAATTTTTTGTTAATAAAAATAAAAAAAATATGTTGAATGATTATAAGATAGAGCATGTACCAGTTTTAAAAGATTATCGTCATCCTACAAATCCTGTAAATTCGAAGAAAGAAGTTAGATTTTATTATCATCATAAATACGTAGCGCTCGTTACAGATTATAAAACAAAACATGGTATTAAACCGTGTGTTAAAACAAAAGACTTTCCACTTTGTTTAAGAAGTTTCCGAGTATTTTTGGCGTATAATAATTTATGGTGGTTGGTTAAGAAAGAACATTTAACAACACATGAATTAGAAACATTACATCAATTACATATTCCTGTGTATATGCAAAAACGGAACCGAGGTTCTATGTAAAAATTCATTTTTTCTTTTAAAAAATATGAATCGTGAAATGTCTCTCGGACAAACGTCTAGGATTGATGAATTAATCAAGAAACAAACTGCTGAGTTTGATGCGCAAATTAAACATAGTAAACGTAGTAAACGTATTAAAAAACAGAAACGTACTAGGCGTAGTATTAGACGTAATACTAAAAAACAGAAACGTGGAACAAAAGAAATATTAGAAACTCCTATTAGTGATATCTTTTTTGATGATAGAATTAAGGATGAACTTGGTGATGATTTATGTAATTTATTTAATCCAAATGAAATTAAATATGAAAATGTATCTTTTATTAATGTAGTAAATGATATGCAGAAACTTTTAGCAAATGGTAAAATTATTAATTTACTTGGAAAAGTTGTTAAAGATCAGGAAAATATAATTCAAAATTTTTACCTAACCTTCTATAATAAAAAATCATTTGAAACATGGTTTTCGAATCTGGATGAGAAATCCGATGCTAACGAATGGATTTTTACAGGTAATATTAAATATGAAGATTTTGGAATGAAGTTAGTACAAAGATCGCATAGAGGGGCAGGGATTAATATGAAATATAGAATCAAAGAATATTTCGGTGAATATTGTTATATTCCTTCTGAAGATTTTTGTTTTATTAAATGTTATTATGTTTTACGAGGTTTTAATGAAGAACAAGGAGAAATGATGAAAGAAATGTTTAATAATTTTTTATATAAAGAGAAAGCCACATCTAGAACAGGAGTAATGTCAAACTGCAAATTTTCTCAATTCAATAAATATTTTGGAGAATGTGTTCAATATTATAGTCCTGCCAATCGTCATTTAAATCCTAG
This sequence comes from Prostheceraeus crozeri, assembly GCA_907163375.1. Lineage (NCBI taxonomy): Eukaryota > Metazoa > Platyhelminthes > Polycladida > Euryleptidae > Prostheceraeus > Prostheceraeus crozeri. The sequence continues at coordinate 246,208 of CAJQUW010003203.1, forward strand.
AGGAATTGAAACGTTTCATAATTATGTTTATTACAATTATTTTCACGCAGGTTCAACAATTGGTCACTATTGTTTAATTAATAAATCTCATAAATTAAAAGCTATTAGAGAAATTGAAAATAATTTCAAACCCATATATAAAACAGTTACTGATGAAAATCTAACAACGCGTCCATATAAAATCATAACAAAAAAAAATTGACTATGGTTCAACATATATTTGGGATCTCGAAACTTTTCCTGATCCTAACTGTTCAACAGCTCATCCTATTCCTTATGCTGTAGGAGCTATTAATTTTAATAAATTTATATGTTGTTTACCGAAACAAAGATTGAAAGAATTAGAAACACGTTTGTTAAGTGATATGATTAAAAATAAACGATCAAAAGATGAAGATGAAATTAAAAAACTTAAAAAACAGATTAATGAGTATAATAATTTAACTGAATTAGAATTTAATAAACTTCAAAATTGTGTGAAAATATTTACGAGAACTGAGGATGATGAATGTTCGATCGGGGGAAACCCAGAGGATGTATGTCCGATCCATCAATTTTTTAAAACTCTTGGAAAATTTAATTATTCGAGAGTAACTTTAATAGCTCACAATTCATCAGGTTTTGATTCCTATTTTCCGATAAAAGCTAATTTTAAATTATCTAAACCGCCTCTTAAAACTTCAAGAGGAATATTGACTGCTTCATTAAAAAATCCTTATACAACTGAATGTGTTAGTAGATACATCCAAAAATCTTTTAGATTTAAAAACAATATGAAAAAAGATTCACCTTCAGGTAAATTAGCACTTCAAACTATTATAATGAAATGTAGTTATCAACATGTAAAAACAAGTCTTTCTAAATGGTGTGAGAATTTTAAAATTCCTATGAATGTGTGCAAATTAAATTATGAAATTGGAGACATAACACATGAAAATTATAAAGAAAAAGAAATTGAATGGAGACCATATTTAGTTAACGATATTCTTTCTTTAGCTTTTTGTATCTACAAATATAATAATGTTATGCAAGATTTAGTTGGTGAAGATATAACTACTAATTTGACATCCTCTGCTTTAACATTTAACGGTTGGATGAAAAGCGTACAAAATGACAATATAAATATTCATTCTCATATAGATTTATGGGCTAGAAATTATATTAGAAAATCTGTTAAAGGTGGAAGAGTTTCAGCAAATATAAGAAAATACATATCGCCATTTTGTAGCATCTTATTACCAATATTAAAACAGTATTTACCTGGTCGCTACGCTGGTGGGGCTTTGTCCCCTGGAAATAATTTAATAGATTTAATGAAACAGTATCGAGATTTAGGAGATAAAACTGAAATTTGTAAGAAAATTTCAAATCAACTACTTGAACAAAAAAATGAATTTCTAATGGCTTTTGATGCAAAATCTTTATATCCATCAGCTATGTATGATGAAAATTCAGAATACCCTAAAGCTGAATCAGCTAGAAAATTTCGTCAAGAAGAAGAGCGGGAAATAGTATATAAATTTAATACTCAAACATTTAGACCTAAAACTGGAATATTCTCTGTTGTGTTTCAATATCCGAATGATATGTTTTTCCAACCAGTTCCTATAAAAGATAAAGTTAAAAATCAAAATAATAATTCTCATGTAAAAGTAATCAGGTTTAGAAATGGTATATGCTATGATGTATTAACTTGTGTAGACATACAAGAAATTGTTAGATGTGGGGGGAAAATCTTACATATTACTGATGGTATAATTTATGAAAAAAATTATCAAGTTTCACCATTTCGAAATTATATTGAAAAACTTTTTAATTTGAGAAAAAGATATAAAACAGAAGGAAATACTGTAGGTGATGAGTTAATTAAATTATTGATGAATTCGCTATATGGCAAAACTGTGCAAAAAGATATAACCACTAAATATCATTTATGGAATGAGAATACATTGAGAAAAAATTTCACTCAAGAAGTAAAAGATTATGAAAAATTAAATGATGAACAATATTTAGCGAAAGTAGAAATGGAAGATGATGAATTTCTCAAAACTAATATTGTAAAAGATGGGAAGACGTCATTCATGCCATCACACTTAGGTTCATTCATTCTTTCTCACTCTAGAAGAATCATGAATAACTTTATTTTAGAAATTAATGGTTTCAAAGAAAAATACATTCATTATACAGATACTGATTCAATATATATTTCCAATGAGCTCTTTAATAAATTAGACGCTGCTGGATATGTTGGAGGAGAATTGTGTCAAGGGAAAAATGATTATGGAAATGGTGGAATTATTTTTGCAATGTTTATTGCTCCTAAAATAAAATATTGTATTACTGTAGATGAACAAGGGAGACTTAGTGAAAAGAAAACATTCAAAGGATATTCACAAGATAAAGTAAAAGTAGAAGATTTTCTAAAATTATATTCGGGGAAAACATTATCGACTACAGTTAATAAACCATGGAAAAGATCTTTAGAAACTGGAATTAGTATTCCTGATAAAAATAATAATACTGAAGAAAAAAAATTTTCTGGTCAAATAAATATTCTTAAACGTCAAGCACCTGATGAAAATGAAATTATGTTACCTTATAACGGAGAAGATATTCAAGCTGAAATATTTCAAACAATAATCTGTGAGAGTAATTTAAGTGATGATGATGACACGTGGGAATAATAATTTTTTTATTACATCTAAAAATTTTATAACATCTAAAAAATTTATAACACCTAAAAAATTTATAACACATCTAAAATATTTATAACATCTGAAAAATTTATAACATCTAAAAAATTTATTACATCTAAAAACTTATTACATCTAAAAATTTTATTACATATAAAAATATATTTATCGAATATTTTGGTATTTTCTATTAAGTTTTATCATATTAAGTTTCATCATATAATGTTTTATCAAAAGATAATTTAAATTTATTTTCACTAACTATTGATTCTTCATCATCATCATCAATTGATTCTTCATCATCATCATAAATTACACTTTTTGGTATAGGATGCCATTCCCTGATAGGATACCATTCTCTTATTGGAATATCTAACTCTAAATTACATCTTTTATCTGATAATAATATAATAGAGAAAAATATTGGTCTTTGATCTCTTTTGGAAAATTTAATAACACCACCATAATCTGAATCACTTTTAGTTTTTATTAAAGATGATAAAATTTTAAATTGATTAGATGTAAATCCTAATTTAAATTTTGTAGACCCGACACATAGTTGTCTAACAGTATCTTCAACTATTCCATCATTATTATTTTCAATTGTAAGAAAATATATTTTAGATAAATTTTTATAATTACTAATATTTTTATAATCTTTTTTACCATTTACACCATTTTCAGATGTTTCTGAATCATCATCTATATTATCATCTATATTATTATCATCTATATTATTATCATCATTATTATCATAAGATTCTTTAAGATCGGGCAAAGCCCTAGAACCTTCAGTTCGTTTATTATGAATATGATTATGGTCATTGTTAATAGTATAAGGTGTAGTCCACATATAAATTTTCTCTTGTTGAGCTAAACCATTTATATAAGATTTTAATAAATTAATATTTAAGTTGGAATATAATCCTATATACGTATCATCATCATATCTTTGCGGCATTTCTAATGTTTCTTGTTTATAAATTGTATCTCTATAATATACTTGACATAATAATTCTTCGTTATGTTTTTTACTCTCTATGTGAATGTTATATTGATTTTGTTCATCAACAAATAATCTAATTTTTTCTTTGGAAAAAGATTTTAATTTTTTAACTAATTCTTTAATATTAATATAATTAATAATTTTAGTTTCTATCCCATCAGTATTACTAATCGGCAAAACTGCTCTAATAAAACCATAAACATTATTATGACCTATTATAACCATATTTTCTTTATTTAATTCCACATAAGCTACATCATTATACTTACTAACAATATCCATAAATTTAATAAATGGATCACCTGGAAATAAACAATAATTAGTTTCTATAGAAGGTAAACCTTTAGTCTGTTCTCTAAATATTTCGGCTTGTAATTGAAATAAAATATTAACATCTATACATGGATTTGTAATAGTATTATTATTATTATTATTATCAAAACATTTATTTTCAAATCCCGTTGATCTCGTCGAATAAGAAGAACAGGATGATGCGGGCGAATATAATTTTTTGAAATTTGTTTTTTCCATTTTTTTATTTTTATTAGAAAAAATTTTATTTTTTTATTTTTATTAGAAAAAATTTTATTTTTTTATTTTTATTAGAAAAAATTTTATTTTTTTATTGTTAAAAAATGATGTTACCAAATGTTGGTGGAGGTGCATATATCCCGAATAATCGTGAATTAGAAATAGAGATAGAAAATTATATCATGAAAACTGGAGACGTTTTATCTGGTCCATTGCATCTTTCTATTCTTCCGCAACAAAATACAGAGTTAACAAATAAACAATATGTTGATACACAAATCAATGACTTAAAGGAAAAATATATAAACGATGTTTTGGTTCCACTGATGAACGAATTAAAGTTGCTAAAACTTAATGACAAATCATTAAACGAAAAATTATTAAAACTTGATAAAAAGGATAGAGAGCTAGAAGCAGATATAGCAAAACTATTTAAAAAGATTTCTGAACAATCAAAAATTTTAATATTACTTTCTATAAATTTAAAATCTGCAGTCATTAAAAATAAACATCAGATAAAAATGTTAAAAGAACAATTAGAAGATGAAATAGAAAAACTACCTGAAAGAATTTAAAAAAATTTAAAGCAGTTACAAACTACATTCCAAAAAAGTGTTGATGAATTAAGTTCTAAAATTACTCAACAAATGAAAAAGATGAATAGAATAATAAATGAAGTAAACTCACTTAATGAAAAAGTTGATAAAATGAAAACTCTTAAAATCAATTTAGAAAATGAATTAAAGAAAAATTTACAAGAAAACTCTAAAGAAAATAAAGAACAGTTAGATTCCGTTAAAAGACAATTAGATGTTCTTAAAATTAAGTTAAATGCACTTAAAACGGCGTTGAAGATGAATCAGGAGAAAATGCAAGTTAATAGAAAAGAAATTAAAGTACATCACACACTACTTGACGCAATAGATAAAGTGCAACAGTCAATTAATAAAGTTATCTCGAAGTTGTTGTCCATTCACAAACGTAAATCTTAACACGTAGATATTTTTCCCAAAAGTCAAATTTAATCCTAAAAAATGCCTATAATTTATAAACACAATCTTAAACATTTTGCTTCAAATCAAAAAATTGCTCATGAACCATCTATGAAATCTGTTTACCATTATAACAATGTAGAAACAATCGGAACACAAAAGTTCCTAGGCACCGCAGGTGCCGTTCAAAAAGAAGGGGCTGGCATCTTTTCTGGTATTGGAAGTATCGTTAACTTAATTAAAAATAATAAAGATTTGATTACATCTGCTGCAAAAGGAGCAGCTGCTATAGGTAGTACAGCTAGTGCAATATCAAATGCTGTCAAGTCTCAAAACGAATTAAAACAACTAGAAGCTATTCGTAAACTTAGGAATGATTCTAAAGAACTAAAATATTTAAAAAACCTTTCAGAGGAAACAAAAAATAAAATTGCTAACATTGCTGTTGGGGAAACCTTGAGGAGCGGAGCTCCGTCTGATAGTAAACATAATGAAAAAACAATTGAAGAAATAAGAGGTAATGGCATTAATACCAACCTTCGGTCTAACCAGCAAAGCTGTAGCGGAGCTGGTCTAGCAAAATTTTAAAATTATATTTTAGTAAAATTTTTTAGTAATTTTTTTAGTAAAAATTATTTCTGTGTGTGAGAAAAACAAAAAGTCAAATTATTTTTTATAAAAATGTCTTCGCTTATCGAAAATAAATTTAGATTAGACGATCCTCCGTTCGTCAGTAATAATCAAAAAAAGAATGACTATATAAGAATTGCTATGAATCCCGGATCTTCCAGTAGAGTAAATACTGGAGGTGATTTAATTTTTGAAGTTGATAATCAGCAGAGTTATATATATCTACCTGATTCATTTTTACACTGTGAATATTCTTTGTATAGTGATGCTAATTTTACAACACCATTACCAGAAACCGATAATATTGCACTAGAGAATAATTTCTTTCCAAGATTATTTACACAAATGCGTTTAGATGTTGCAACTCAAAATATAGAAACAATAAGTGATTCTCCAGGTGTAATTGATTCAATGCTTAGATTTGTAACAATTGGTGAAAATAATAAAAAGTATGAAATCGAAGGTTGGTTTCCTGATACTAATGATGGTATAATTGTTGATGATTTAACTCACGCTGGAACAGATGCAGCAGGAATTGCGAAAGATGTAGAAAATATTGCAAAACATTTAAATAAAACAAATAATGATGCATATAAAGAAAGACGTGAATTTAACAAGAAAAGTAAACAAACAGTAAATTGGTCATTGTCTCCATTATTCGGATATTTAGATTATGACAAAATATCATATCAATTAAAATTTAAATTAATAATTCATCGTACAGCAAATAATGAATTAATCTTTTTTGGTAAGACTGGAAAAAAAGCATATTTAAAAATTGATAGACTTGAATGGTGGATTAAGCATATTACTCCTAGTTTAGAGATTGAAACAGCTATTGCAAAAAGATTAAATACTAACAAACCAATTCCAGTAAATTTTCTAAAGAGAACTGCTAGTTCAGTAACTTTTTCCGAACAAAGATTTAACTGGCATTTTACTAGAACTGCGAATACCCCAAGATATTTATTACTAACATTTCAAAGAAATAATTCTCCAAGTTTTGATAAGAACAATAATATCTTCCATATTAATACAATTCGAAGTTTACAAGTTTCATTAAATCAAACCCGTTATCCAATTGATCCATTAAGATTCGATGATACCAATAATCAATTTATGGAAGGATATGATTCTTATCGAAATCTTTGTATAGAATTTGGAGTTGAACCACAATTAACTCCTGGAGATTGGAGACATTTATATCCTGTTTTCTGTTTCGATTTAAGTGCACAATCTGAAGATATTATCAAGACTGGCTGTGATGTAACAATTAATATTGAAAAAAAAGATTCCACAACTTCATTGATGGCTTATGGTTTATTGCTAGAAGATGTAAAATATTCTATTGAAATTCTTAATGGAAAGATGGTAAGGATAAGTTAATTAAAATTTTTTCATAACTAGAATAGATTAAAAATTCTTAACTTGAAATTTTTTAATAACTAGAATAGATTAAAATTTTTTGGTAACTTAAAATTTTTTGGTAACTTGAAATTTTTTAATAACTAGAATAGATTAAAATTTTTTGGTAACTTAAAATTTTTTTATTAAAAATGTCGCAAGCGAAAGGTAATAATAATAAAACTGTTGAATTAAAATTACGTAATATTGTTGACAAAAATACCCCTAAAACTATTACGATTAATAAAAAAAAGTATTACATAAGTAAACCAATGATAGAGAATATTCAATTACAAGAAGAAAAGAATGGCGGGATTCTCCCATTAATTCCACTAATAATAGGTGGCATAGCAGCTGCAGGAAGTGTTGCAGGTGGGACAGCTGGTATTGTCCAAGCAGTAAATAAAAATAAATCAGAGAAGGCAGCATTAGAAGAACAAAAACGACATTATAGAGAGTTAGAGAAAGTTGCTAGGGGAGAAGGAATAGTAGATAATTTTATTAGTAAATTAAAATTAGTTGATGAAGGAAAACGAGTTCTTAAAAATATTCTCCACAATGTTGATGATTTAATTGAAATTAAAGAAACTAAAGATGGTTCTGGAATATATCTAAGTCCTAGTATGATTCGGTAATAACCTCAGGACCTTTGGTCCGATCGGCTAAAGCCTCTGAACAAAGTTCTATCCAGTAAAACATTTATTTTATCTTTTAAAATGAATTCTACAAATTCCGAAAATTTAATTAAATTAAAAATTGTTAATTTAGATTTATTGAATTATCTATTAAACAAAAATAAAAACTCAAACTGTCAGCATATTGGAGGTGACATACAAAAAACATTAGAAAACTTTCCTGGATTTATTTGGAGTAAATATTCAAAAGAAAAACATCTTCCTGGTCATTCATATACCGGTCCAGGAACTCGATTAGATATAAGACTAGATGAGAATAATAATCCGAAACCAGGTGAAGAACCGATAAATAGAGTAGATGCCGCCGCTTACAGGCATGATTTAGCTTATCGAAATCATGATCTAAGTTCTCGACATGCAGCTGATAAGAAGATGATTCAAGAATTAGATAGTATTCAAAATCCTACATTTAGAGAAAAAATTGAAAGAATGTTTGTTAAGAAAGCTTTACAAGCTAAAATATTATTCGGTCAGGGTTTAAATGAAACGACAGCAAAGCTGTCTGAGAGCAACGCTCGAACCTACGCGTCCGAAATTCATAGGGAATACAGAAAGCCTAAATATTTATTGAAAGTAAAAGTATTTAATAAAGATGATATTTGGAGTGCTGATCTTATTCATATGCCGAATGAAAGGGACTACAAATACGCATTGACCGTTATAGATTTATATACACGATACGCTTGGGTAAAGCCTTTAAAAAATAAAAGTGGTCTATCAGTTAAATATGCGTTTGAAGAAATCTTTAAAGAAAGTAATAGAAAGCCAAGGAAATTGTTTGTGGATAAAGGATCGGAATTTTATAACAGAAACGTTCAGCCACTATTTGAAACTGTTTATTCAACTGAAAACGCAGGAAAAGCTGTAGTGATAGAAAGATTCAATCGGACGTTAAAAAATAAATTATTCAAGAAATTTACTGAGCAAAGAAATCAGAAATGGTTGAAGATATTACCAGGAGTTGTAGAAGAGTACAATAATAAAGTTCATTCTGGTATTGAAGAAACTCCAAAGAATGCTTCTGACGACCCTGATTTGATAAGAAAAAAATATTCGAGAATAATTATTCGAATGAGAGTAATCCGAATTTGCAGAAACTTAAGCCGAAATTTAAAATTGGAGATAGAGTTAGAATATTTAAATATAAGAATAAATTTGAAAAAGGCTTCGTCGGATACTGGACTAAAGAAATATTTGAAGTTTCTAAAATAAATCAAAGTTATCCGATTACTTATGAAATTCAAGATTTAGATAATGAGGTTATCAGAGGTCGTTTTTATCAAAATGAATTACAGAAAACAGAGCTTTAGCTTCGCTTGAGTTATAGATTGTTTAACTCTAACATAATATCTAGAAATGATACTCCTTTTTGTAATTTGTACAAAACGTATAAACATAATTGTCCACAATAGGTAGTGCCTGGTGTTTGAATTTGAAACGTATTGTATGTTCCCGTTCCAAGTAATTCTTTTAGTTCATTTGTAGGGGGCAAACCGTATGAATCAAAATAATAGTTCTGCTGATGATTTTTAACGCCTGCTGACCAATGTACACCTTTTTCATTTGACGTATGAAGATTTGTTATGAAATTTACAGTTATTGATGGCCTATTTTTTAGGAATTGTAATTCGTTTCTCATTAGAACATGAAAATTCTTTATTCCTAATCGATTAGCGATTTTCTTTAGGTCGAAATTCGTTGTCGTTTGTGTTCCATATAATTTCAAAAACTCATTTATGTTGCTCATTTTATAATAAAAAAATTTCTTAAGGGAGCCCCTAGAAGACAGAAGGGAGGGGGTATTGATTTAAAACTGTTCTCTAATGATGTCTTTCCTTACTACTTATTCGATTTTGAAATGATTATACTATAATTATTCTAATCTATATTGTTTTATATATTTCCATTTTCTTCATGAACTTCATTTGTAAAATATGTTTCATCGTTAAAATGATTGTTTAAAATTGCCATAACAACTAACCCGCATATCGGCGTTTATGCGTTCTGTGTTCACAAGAAGAATTTTATTGTCATTTGCTTTTATTGTCAATGCACTCTTATGTGCTTAATCTATTCATGTCTTCACAATGGGAAGTACTTTACTACCCGTATGTGTTTGGCAAACGCTAAATGAATTTTGAAAACAGACTTTACAAATGGATTTTGAAAACAGACTTTGCAAATGGATTTTGAAAATAGATTTTGAAAACAGATTCTGAAAATAATTTACGTAGGGGTAAATTGAAATGTCAAAACTTTACGCACGCGTAAGTTGAAATGCCAAAAGTTTACCGATGAGTAAATTGAAATGACAAGAGATAGCACGATAATTTTAGGGGAAAGCTGCTAGATGTTTCTCTCTCTTCAATTATCAGCCAGTGTACGGGTTCATTGAATAATTTTGAGTTTATGAGTTACAATGATCTTCTAGTTCACACAATTAGTACTTTAAATAATGTTGAGCATACAATAACGAAGAATGACTAAGTAATAATTGCGTCTTCTTAATTTATCATAATGCTCTAATCTTAATAATAATTGAGAACCATTTCACCTGTTTTTAATTGAGATAACGAAGGATATATTCTTGCGGTTTCATCCACTTTTGTTTCTTCCATTTTTAAAGAAATATTTTTAGTCACATGATATATTTTGAAAACCTGAAAGATGGATAAAATTCATGAATTTGAAATTCTTAACTTTTATGATTTTCGGTGTCCTGGAACGGTCATGATTTTAAGGGTGAAAATTGTAATTCTCAAATTTTGAGATTTTGAAAAATTTGAAAATTGGGTATTTTTAAAAACGCTTAAATTTTCGCCCTTCGGCCTTCGGCCACGTGAAATTTGAAGTCTACCTAAATTTTTGAAATTTTTGAAATTTTGATTTTTTGAAAAAACCCGCAAAAGTGTGACATCCGGCGCAAGCGAAGCGAAGCAAAGCGAAGCGAAGCGTCGCGCCGGATGTCACACTATATACTACTTACATGGGCTCTACTACATACGATCATGTAATTAATAATTATCTTTTTGGAATGATTCTTAAGTTTACACTCAACTGACGTAATCGATACTTTCATTAAGGATGGTTAAGTTTGCAAAAATGATAAACTTTGTCTCCCGGGCCCAGATAAAAAAATCATCCGGGCCGGGCTTGATATTTTGGAGACTATATCGGCCCAGGCAGGGCACGGAACGGGTCAGGGCAGAAAAAAAACGGCCCGGTGCCAGCATTGATCAGCATAAAGTAAGTCTTCTAAAAACTATGTCTGATGCTTTTGCCTCCGAATTGCAGATATCAAAGACATAATAAAGTAGATTACAATAAAATACTCTGAATAGTTGCATGGAAACAGTCCACTATTCTGCATGATTTGAAAGCCTCTCAAAAGAGAGAGAGAGAACTATGAACTATGAAATATATTTTTAAAAAACCAATTACAGGATTTGCGTTCAAATCTGACACATCGAGTGTACATAAACTGAAAAGATAGTGCAGTTTTACAAGGGAAGTACACGATTACAAAAAGAGTTCTGAAACGCGATTGTCTTAGTTTTAGGTTTTAAAAAAGTATAATTATGGCGAGTTGTTCTGTCATTACATGCAGGTAGCTTACGAAGAATAGGATGGAGAGGATTTAAAGCATTTTTCATTATACTACATGCCATTCTTCGATCTTCGTCACGTAAAATAGTATTCGCCGAATATAGCTTTGAAGTAAAGCTATGCCGATGGCAGCTTTCTAAAAATCGGTATATTTTCCCAATGGAACCACTATCAGATCCATATACAGAAATCCCATATCATATTCTGGACAAAATGATGGCGTCAAAAATTTTGTCGATGTGATTTTGTGCTACTTTTTGTAGTTTTAGATCTTTAATGACGTATATGAGGGATTTCATTCTGTTGATAAGGTCTTCAGTGTGGAGTGAGAAGTTGCAATTTGATTGAAATTTGATACCAAGTATGTTGATGAACATAGCTTCTGATAACAATATTGAATTACATTGACAATTATTCAATGGGCCGTATGCATAAACTTAAGCATTTACTTCTAGCAAAAAGCAAATAGAAAAAGCAAAAGCTTTTTAGCAAAAGCTCTCCGAGAAGCAAATGCTTAAACTCATGTGTATAACAGTTTGCTTTTACTGAATAGCATTTGCTACAAGACTTAGTAAAAGGTTGGACAGCGAAGGCAATTGACGCTACCAAGTGATGCTATCAGATCTATTTATAGTTTGAAACAAACAACATCTTCATTCATCGGTTAATGATTTTTTACTATAGAGCAAAAATAAATAACATCACTACAAAAAGAACACATCGAGCCAAAACTTCCACAAACCTTTGCGGAAAACGCAATAGAGCCAAACTTAAGCTCTACACTACCTCACTCACCTTCAAGTAAAGTTTCATCAAAATCCATCCAATACTCTGTCCTACACAGCCTTCACAATATGACGAAAACGACAAAAATTCAATCCTTAAAACACACAACTAGCCACAACTTCTGCGCATCATTGCGGAAAACGCAATAGAGCCAAACTTAAGCTCTACACTACCTCACTCACCTTCAAGTAAAGTTTCATCAAAATCCATCCAATACTCTGTCCTACACAGCTTCCTCTGTCCTCTAGAGCTTAAGTTTGGCTCTATTGCGTTTTCCGCAAAGATGCGCAGAAGTTGTGGCTCGATGTGTGTTTGAAGATTTGAAATGTCGCTGAATAGGCCATATTTTCAAACTTGTGAAGGCTGTGTAGGACAGAGTATTGGATGGATTTTGATGAAACTTTACTTGAAAGTGAGTGAGGTAGTGTAGAGCTTAAGTTTGGCTCTATTGCGTTTTCCGCAAAGATGCGCAGAAGTTGTGGCTCGATGTGTGTTTGAAGATTTGAAATGTCGCTGAATAGGCCATATTTTCAAACTTGTGAAGGCTGTGTAGGACAGAGTATTGGATGGATTTTGATGAAACTTTACTTGAAGGTGAGTGAGGTAGTGTAGAGCTTAAGTTTGGCTCTATTGCGTTTTCCGCTAAGATGTGTAGAAGTTTTGGCTCGATGTGTTCTTTTTTTCGTGATGTTATTTATTTTGGCTCTATAGTAAAAAATCATTAACCTCAATTCGACACCTCCAGAAGAAACTATGCAATACAGAAAATTGAGATTATCACCATTGAATCAGGCTCGTGTTATGCTTTCAGATGATACATTGTTTTTCGAATTCGGACATCAATTTGTGCAATTTCATTCAATTTACACTTTTACCTAATTTTACGCCACTTTCGCGTTAACAATGTTCAACAACGGTCAACTGCACACAACTTAACAACTTCTATTGTATTAACGCTGGTGCTTTCGAGTTTGGGTTTAAAATAATCCCGGTGTTATCAGCTCCAACAATATGTAAGTTTTATCAAAATCGGCACATCCGTTCACTGACAAACTTCAAATTTGTATTATTCCCATAGTCAGCCATTGCGTGAGTCATCATTTCCCTCACTCGAGGTCAGAAGAAATTCGAATCTCGGATCAGACAAGGGCTTGTCTCGTCTGTGCATCTGTTCGCAGCAAACAATAGCATTTCCTTCACGCCGTAGGAATGCGTCCGACTAATGGAGCAGCTCATCAATGATGAAAAGGAGAATGAGTGACACATGGGCCAACATGATATTGATATCTGAAATAGCATCGTGGAAGTAATAAAGCAGACAATCACTAATTACTTCATTTAATTAGGCAAACCACACCACTATGTTTCCTGAACCAAGCGTCTCAGCTGACCAAGTAAACAAGTTTATTGATTGATTATCAGCCAGCATGCGATTAAATTTGATGAGAATATACAAAAGATATAAGAATATTTTGTGCTGTGCAACGATTTACGAATATGTACGATTTACGATTTATGTATGCAATAGGCATGCGAGTTGTCTGTTGGCGATGAAATTTATCATGAATATGTATCAATCTGCAAGCATCTGTTGTTATGAGGCATAGAGGTCGGATATCAAAGTTATCTAAACCTAGAGAGGACATAGCTATGATCATCTAAAATTTATCATGAATATGTATCAATCTGCAAGCATCAATAAAGATATATTACCTTTCAAATGACAGCCTAAATCGTCGGTGCGTAGCGCCAGACGATTTAGGCTGATCATTTGAAAGGTAATATATTCATTGTGAACCTAGAATCTATGACATCAAAAATCCAACATTTTGATCTGCAAAAGACTCAAATCTATGACAATTTTCTACATAGCCCATGCAACTCAGAATATTAAAGTATGTCAAGCTTGAGATATCTACGAGTCCAAATTACTGATCATAGGAATCAAATCAATGCCATTTTCACTGGGAATGCGGAGATGGACGGTGAAATGCTCTTACCTCAATGGTATTACATAGCAAATTAGACGGCCTTAATCATGCAATTAAGGCTATCTAATTTGGAATTGGAGATATATAAACGACTTTCATAGAAAAATGGCAAGTGAAATATCGGCTGACAACCCTACTTACTCGGTAACAATGCTGTAGTTATCTGTTGTTATGAGGCATAGAGATCGGATATCAAAGTTATCTAAGCCTAGAGAGGACATAACTATGATGGCACGCGTCTGGACTCTGACAGCGGGTCTAGTTCAGATGCTCTCTGTCTTTATCTTGATAAACATAAGATTTACTTGTGATATCTTGATTTACATAAGATAACTTCCTATGTAAATGTATAATCTAACATTTTCACGCACAACAAGATTCACCTTAGAATTGTCATCTGTCTGAATCACAGAATTAGATTCATCTGCGCGCGCTTCGAAGCAGATAAACAAAATATTTAATTCTGTGGTCTGAATATTTATGAAAATGACCGCTAACAAAGTCTGTAGATTGCATTGAAGAAAATTATAAAAGTTGATCGAGTGTTTACAGATTTTTGATCTTCACTCCCATTTTTTACATGCTTCATCTTTATAACCCATTGCACCCATTGCAAACGATCCTGATCATCATCATATTGCAGCATCCTGTTTTATAGGTCCTGTTTTATTTGCTGTGATCATGGGCTCTCTAAAGCCGCGTGTACACTAGTCAACTAGGTGGAAGTCAACTAAACATCACGTGACTTTTTCACTCCGCGCACTCGCTCTGTTCCGAAGTTGGTGTCGTTCAACTAGGTTGACCTCCGTGTACACTGCAATTTAATTGACTGGTCAACTAAAGTACTAGGGAAGAATAAACGTTGAATTTTCATTTCCGCACGAGATGTCGTCGAAAGAGGTTGCGTTGACTGCCGCCAAAGTCGTGGCCGAAATAATAAAGAGAAAGAGGAGGTCAAGGAAACGGTCATGTTGGACAAGAAGGTGGATATTACGAAGAGACAGGCAAGGGGCATCGAATGCTCTATTAAAGGAATTAGTCGTCGAGGATCATGCGGCCTACACAAACCATCTGAGATTGACTGAAGATCAATTTAAATGGCTCCTCCGAAAGGTTGCTCCCTCGATACAGAGACAGGAGACCCTATTGAGATCACCACTATCTGCTGAGCTAAAACTCCAAATTACCTTGAGATATTTGGCAACAGGTGATAGTTTATCATCTTTGGAATACTTGTACGGAGTTCCGAAAACAACTATCTGACGTTTTTTGCCGGAAGTCACGGAAACAATATGGACAGCTCTCCACGATTATGTTCAAGTAAGTAGAAAATGAAATTCATAAAAGTTCATGCATGATTCCTAAGATCCATAATACATGTAGTTCTAATCGTCCTATCTTTATGGTCAAGGTAGCCTACATGTAAATGGTTACATAATAGAAATGCAGGACATGGCCTATGGCAAGAGCCAATTTTTATATATGTACTACGAATACTGCAGCAAAAATATCTTAAAATGAAAAGCATTAGATCTATAATTTACAAACCGAATTAGGGCCTACTAATTGCAAAGAAATAGATTACTTAACTGAAGTTCAGCTATTGATATTCTACCTCATATAATATTAATATATCTAAAACGAAATTTAATATCCTGACCGAAATCTTTTTTATCTTGCTGCCATGATACTAATTGTATTTTAGCATAGGCCTAGGCCTTGTTATGTCATTTAAGCAGAACGAAAAACTCCAGATCAAGTATATATTACAATTTCACAAGTTCAAATATGACGGTAATTCATTAATGTCTCTCCGTATTAGTCTTAAGCGCCGTTCGCTAATAAGACTTTGAATTTCTTGCAGAAGTTCCACAGCGTTTTCTACTGGGAGCTGATTAAGCTGCATCCCGACACTTCGACCAAAAACGTCAAATTCAGTCTCATGTTTAACAGTATTTGTTACTTCTTCCAACGCAGTGACGGCTCTATCTAAAGAATCATCGTGTAACCTTCTCTTCCTAGATTTCTTCATTGGCATCGCATCAGTCTTAGGTGCCGACTGTCCCGGTTGATCGAGCAGATCCGGCTCCTCATAGGTAATATCCTGCAAAAATAGAACGCTGTAATTAACTTTTTGGAATATACGCACGTATCTATCTTAAAAGTTGCCGCTAAAGTATGATGCGGTCTACAAATTGTACATTGTGCCTAGAATTACATACATGTACGAGTTTACATACAAATACATTTTCTCACTCGTACATTTCGAAATACAGTAGGCCTACAGCAACCATTTCACAGACACAAAGCTTTCGTGCCTTACATGACAGCATTTGTCATCTTCTACAATTGTGATTATAGTTCCTGGATCATCCGAACGACTTGAGCCTAAATGTATATAGTATCATAAATTACTATAGTAAAATAATTGAGATCTTAAATGCAAATATTACGAAAACAATGTATAATAATAGTAGTACAAATATAATAGTAGTATAAATCTAGTAGTATAGCAGTAATTACATCATCACCATTTACGAACGAAAACTTGATTCTTTCTCAATAAGCTTAATATTTTCATTCGTAATATGTCTGGTCACAAACTTTTTGAAACCAGTACTCAGTTCATGATTTTGATATGTGTTTGTAAATTATGTCCATTTTTTGCAGGTTCCTCGAAGCGCAGATGAATGGGAAGAAGTCAACAAAGGTTTCACGACAAGATGGAATTTTCCTGGATGTGTAGGGGCTATAGATGGCAAGCATGTGCGTATTCAAAATCCTCCCTGCAGTGGATCGCAATACTATGATTACAAAGGGCATTTTAGCGTTGTTCTTTTCGGCATTGTTGACAGCAATTACAGTTTCATTTATGTCGATGTCGGTAACTATGGCAGCGCTTCAGATGGTGGCATTTTTGGAAGAAGCATCTTCAAGGCTTCCCTTGACGATGGTAGTTTAAATGTACCAGACCATTGTCTTTTTGTTGGTGATGACGCTTTCCCACTACAAACAAATCTCATGAAGCCCTATCCACGAAACGGAACTTCGCTATCTCATTCGGAAAAAGTTTTCAACTATCGGCTTTCAAGAGCTAGAAGAGCAGTTGAAAATGCATTTGGAATTCTGGTATCTAGATTCCGAATCTATGAAAGACCTCTGAGTGTGGATGTTGCGACAGTAAGCTCTATTATTCGGTCTACTGTTGCCCTGCACAATTGGCTTCGCAAGTCCTGTGGCGCAACTTATATTTCATATTTAATCAGAAAATCACGAAACCGGCGAAATTTCACGCGGTCCTTGGCGAGATCTACCTTCTCTCGGTTTCGAAGATGTCAGTGATCATACAGCAAAGAATGCAAAGAAGGTGGCAAAGAAGTTGAGAGACAAGTACATGGAGTACTTTAATGGAAAGGGAGCAGTTCCATGGCAGAATGTCATGGTAGTGTAAATTTATGAAGTGAATATTTTATTACACTGTTCGTTTCATGCATTTCATCAATGACTTATGATGCCAGATGTACTGCCTTACTATGTTTGCGTTTTATTATTTTGTATTTCTATCTATTATAGTAATATGGAAAATCGTTGTTTTGTCTGATAGTGATATATTCCTAGGCCAGACCTATAGTTCAGGGATCCTACCGAATCAGCTGATTGTGATCCTTTCCGGTGATCCGGTAAAGTGATCTGGTCAGGGAATAATGTTGTTCTACAATCTTAGTGACCGAACAAACGAATTCACCCTACAGGATTTCAAAGCAAAGCTAATGGAGGGGAGAGAAAATAGGCTATCGCAGATCAATAACGGAGCTGTTTATTACTGTGATTATGGATCGCTTTAATCGTATGGACTGTAACCGTTAGAATATAGGTAGGCCTACTGCGTGACAATAAATAGTACAGTAGGGCCTAGAATGTTCCTCATTGAAATACATCAGATAAATTCTACTTTTCATTGTCACGAAGTATGTAAGCTTATATCAACCGCGGCTACCACTCTGTAGCCATGGTTGTCACCCAACTCAATTCAGTAATCACATTTCTGTACCGCATACCCAGCTACAAAGAGGTACGTATAGATAACAGTAGTTTTATAAATTACGGTTAAATGAGTTGCTCGTGGACATGCCATACATAGTAAAATCTTATGATAGTTGCAATGTACAATAAAAGTTGATGATACCATTGTCTTACCATGTTTGTTTCTGGTTCAGCGAAATTTGACTTTCCCATAAACTGATCCGCCAATGTGAACCATGACATTCTAGGAGTACACCTCCGCGGTACCGGCCCCAGACTTTTTTGATTTCATAATCTTCTTCTTTTCATTAGCGTAAGTTGTTCGAATGATTTTCAATTTTTTTCTTGCCGCTTTCATGTCGAAGCCATCCGTATCAATACTTTGTATCAAACTGTGCATTGCTGCATCTCTTGCATCTCTATTTTTGTAGTTGGGATGCAGTGAATCCCACAAGCATTGATGTTTGGAATACTCCTCCACGAAATTATACGTTTGTTGGGAGCTCCATTTACTGTTATCCATAGCCATTTTGCGACAGACTCGATCAGCGTCAAGCAAAGTAAATGATTCAACAAATAATGTGCGTGGGAGAGAACAACGATGTCCTCAACCGGTGATAATAAATCGATGGAACCTCAGCAAATCTCAGAGAATCCATCAACGAGTGCTGTGAAGTCAGATATCTATTGCCATCTACTGCTTAGTTGACCTCTTAGTTTACTTGTGAGGTAAAGTGATTTAGTTGACTTCTATCATGGAGTCAACTAAACAGAATTGATGCCGCGCGCTCATTTTGGCGCGTGTGTCGATGAGAGCGTCGATGTGCGTCTAGTTGACTTCCACCTAGTTGACTAGTGTACACGCGGCTTAACAGTGTCGCATATGTCAACTGTAGTTATTTATGCTGATGATGTGAACCTAATTGAACCCATTTTAAAATATGATACAACTACAGATAATATTACGGACATAAAAGCCTGGACTCGTCGGAACCATATGGTCCTTAATCTGGACAAATCAAGACAATTGATGTTCAGTTGTGGTTCCCAATGCACGTCATTGTACCCAGGTATCTGTATATGTATCTAATATGTGAGTGAGTGCAAGATTCTAGGAGTTGTATGGGATGACAGACTCCGATGGAATTCTCACATCGAAGCTATATTGAGAATCTCCTCTCAGCGTTAGTACACTATACGAACTTTGAAATCGCTGTTACCAAAATTCCAAATAATTTATGTATATAAATCCATCATACTGTCGCTTCTGCCGTACTCATCTTCGTTGTTTGTGTGGCTTCCGACTTAACTTGAAGGAAAGCTCGAACGGTTTAACCGGCGTAGTCAGTAGTATAGGGTATGACATACGGCACTCCGCACCGTATGTCATACCCCCCGAATTTTCTGAATATTTTCCGATATTTTTCCAATATTTTACAAATTTTACACACTTGTGATTTTAGCGAAAATTTACAAAACAAAATTTACGTAGTCTAAGAATTTACAAAATTTATGTTATCTTTTCACATAGTCTAAAAATATCAGAAGATTGTATTCAAAATATTGATTAAAAATGGAAGAAACCTCAGAAATGGAAGAAACCTCAAAAATGGAAGAAACTTCGAAAATGGAAGAAACTTCGAGAATATATCCTCCGTTAATAAATGAACGTAGTTCTACTTTAATGGACATTGAAAAGATTAACATTGAAAAATTGAATAAAGAAAAACAGAAAGATAGAGTACGTTATATGAAAGATAAAGAATCACAATTATTATTAAGATTAGAGCATTATGATAAATTAAGAAAGAGATGGTCTAAAGTTAAGAATGTAACACAAGGTATTGGAATATTTTTAACAATAAGTTTAGGTGCTTTAACAATTGTTATTTCTTCTGGCGCTCTTTCAATTCCTGTTATTGCTACTGCTTTAATAGGTACGGGTGTGTATTCAACTTCACTTGTTGCAATGTTAGATAAATCTTCAATTACTAAGTAACGAAAATCATTAAAAAATAAATATTCTCACGTTAAAGAAGTTTATGATAAACTGCATTATTACTTTCAAAGAGTATGTGATGATAATGTTATCACGTTAGATGAGATTGAAAAATTTGATCAAATAGCTAATGAATTAAATCAAATATCATTTCAATTACAAACACAAGTTAATGACAAGAATAAACAGGATGGTAAAATTTCTAATGAAGAAAATGCGAAAATTTTTTTAGAAGAACTAAAAACTTTATTAAACACAACTTAAGACAAAAAAATTTTAGATGGCAAAGCAATAAAAAATAATTTGTTCAGTAAAATGTTTTTGTTGTATTCCAATGTTACCACAAAATTCAAATATTATATTTTAAAAAATAAATAAATATAAAAAATAATATAAAAATATAATATATAAAATGGATAAAATTAATGCTGATAATCAAAAAAGAATTCGACACTTATATGAGTTAATAAAACAAAAAATATCATGAAAGAAAATCATACTCAGCATAGAATAGTAAAAGCTGGTATTCAGTCTGATATGTTTGAAAAAATGCAGCAAACCGAACAAGTAAAAACTGATTTTGAAAAACTATGGAACCATTTAAAATTCTTGAAAAATAACTTGCTAATCATGATAAGCGAGTAAATATAACAGATCCAATACTTGAAACATTATTAGATGATTATGGATTGTTAGAAGCAAATATAGAAAAAAAATACCAAAATCTATGTTATTTGAACATTCTACTTTCTTTTTAGATGAAAACTTCTTTGCAAGATTTTATCTTGGTGGAAAAGAAATATTTCCACAACCTTAACATGGGCTTAATTTTTTCACCAGATAAATCACCTATTAGTTAAGATAGAAATTTTGTTGATCCTTTAACAGGAGCAGATTTTAAAAAAAATGCTGTGGAAGATCTTATAAAATATAAAGCTATGTTAGATAGAGTTGGTGCAATAAAATCTCTCAGACGTTATAAACAATTAGAAAATTTATTATCAACAGGAGTTAAAGTAGGAAAGGTTTTAAAAGAGAAACAACTATATTTTTACCAGATGATCCACAAGAATTACTAAATAGATTAGAGATTTTAATATCTGCAATAAAAGAAGGACATAATTCTAGTTTCAATGAAATTCATGCTATATTAAAAAGACTGTTAGGATAGAAGATTCTAAATGAAGAGGATTATAAAAGTATAGCTGAAATATGTTGTTTTAATTTTTTTTTATAAAAAATATTAATTTAAAAAAATATTTAATAAAAAATATCTATTTAAAATTCATATCTAAAAATGTGTTCAGCAGATTTAGAAAAAAATAATAATCATTTAGAAAATCTATCCGAGATTTTAGGTTCATCGAAATTTAGTACGACGTTAAAAATTACAACAACTACTTCATCACATACTTGTAATCTAGATCTCATTTTACATTTGGAACAAAATAAAAATTATCAAATTGCATTGACTAGTTTCTCCACATTTAACACTATTCAAAACGTTATCAAAAATGTGATTGATCAATTTAGATATTCTACTGATAAAGGCAAAACGTGGAAAGTACTAACTTTTCTTCCTGGTTCTTACGAAGTTGAATCAATATCAAATGAAATTAAGAGAAATTTAGGTATACCATTTAAAGATAAGAAACAATTACATTTCGCAGTTGAACCAGCAGTTAATAAATTTTCTCTTACTTTAGACGAAAATCATCAAGTTGATTTCAATCATGATAGATCATCATCAAAACTATTGGGATTTAATAAACATACCTATAGACAAGGTTATCATTTAGGTGAGAAGATTCCTAAAATAACTGAAACAAATTCAATTGTTGTACATTGTGACATTATTGAAGGAGGATATATAAATGGTAAACTGTCAAATTTAATTTTCGGTTTTCCAGCTTTTACTGTACCCATTGGTTATAGATTAAATGTAATTTCACGAACATTAATATATTTCCCTATTACAAGAAAAACTATTAACAGTATTAACATTAGAAATACGGATGAGAAAGGACAAGAAATAAATTTCGGAGACGAAGAGATTATGATAGATCTTTTGGTCAGAGAAGCATGAGTTTGTTTTTTTAAAATATCGTCTTAAAAAATGAGTGAAGAAATTTCTACAAACCTAGCATTAAATAAAAAAGTGAAGTTCAATCATCATCAAAATCTATCCAATAAAGTTTTATCAGTTATTTGCGGAAGATCAGGATGTGGAAAAACATATCTATTATTTAAAATTTTAACGACTCCAAATTTTTTAGATGATAAGAATCTTATAAATATACAGCAACAGCAGAACAACCTGTTTATCAATTTCTAAAATATGGGTTTGAAAATAATCTTAAAAAAACAGCAATTGCTTCCTAATTTGAAGAATATGAAAAATCTGAATATGAACAGGAAATAAGCTCGTGGTGTGAAGAAGCCGCGAAAAATAAACAATTAGTGGAATCTAATATAAATAAACATATAACGATACAATTAATAGATGATAGTGTTAATATGCAAGATCCCAGTAAATAAGATAAAAGACTGAAACATTGTGTAATTTTTGATGATTGTGTCAATGACAGAAATCAGACAATTCAGAGAAATTATTTTACAAGAGGTAGACATAATAACTGTAGTGTTTTTTATTTAACACAAAGTATCTATTCATTAAACGGAAGTGTTATTAGAAAGAATGCTAGTATTTTTATGCTTTTCGAGATCAATTAAATAAACTTAAGTGATTTTTTAAGAGATTTATGTGTAAGAGATAAAGATGACTTTAAACATTCGTGTAATAATTGTTGGTCAAAAGATTGTGGTTTCATTACAATTAATATTGATAAAAAAATGCATGATAGAGTTATAGAAAATATTTTTTTCTGTATTGAAATTTTTTATTAAAAAAATAAAAAATGTGGAATGAGTACAAGATAGAACATGTACGTCTTAAAAGATAATAGGCATCCTGTAAATCCTGTAAATTCGAAGAAAGAAGTTAAATTTTATTACCATCGCAGATATATGCAATTCGTTAAAGACTATAAAATAAAAAATGGTATAAAAAGTTATGAAAGAACAAATGATTTTCCACTTTGTTTAAGAAGTTTTAGAGTATTTTTAGCCTTTAATAATTTATGGTGGTTAATTCAAAAAGAACATTTTGCAGTTTATGATTTAAAAACATTACGACAATTGAAAATACCTTTATTTATTTCAGACTTTAAAATAAAATTATAATTTTTCTTTTAATAAAAAAATCATAATTTTCTTGAAAAAATATGAATTGTAAAATGAATAAAGGTACGAAACCTATTACTGATGAATTATTAAAAAAACGAATGACAGAATTTGATTTGCTTAAAAAACAAATGAGTGAATTTAATTTAGAGTTTAAATCAGATATAAATGCATTAAAGAAGTTTATTAGAAATGCGAGTAATAGTAGAAGAAAAAATAAAAAATAAATTTCAGAAAACTTAAAAAACGATATAGAAAACTTGAAGATATATGTAGGTGAAAATGAAAAAGAAACTCCTATTACTGATATTTTTTAGATGAGAGAATGAAGGATGAAGTGGGAGAGGATTTAGTAAATCTTTTTAATCCGAATGAAACTAAATATGAAAATGTATCTTTTATTAATGTAGTAAATGATATACGTAAACTATTAGCAAATGGTAAAATTATTAAATTATTTGGAAAAGTTATTAAAAGATAGTGAAAATACAATTCAAAACTATTACGTAACCTTCTATAATAAAAAATCATTTGAAACATGGCTTTCTAATCAAGAAGAGAAATCAGATAGTAATGAATAGATTTTTACAGGTAATATAAGATATGAAGATTTTGGAGTGAAGTTAGTTCAAAGATCACATAGAGGTTCTTGTATTCATATGAAATATAGAATCAAAGAATATATCGGACAGCATTGTTATATTCCTTCTGAAGATTTCTGCTTTATAAGATGTTATAATTTTTTACGTGGCTTCAGCAAAGAACAAGACGAAATTATGAGAGAATATATAATATATCTTATATAAATCTTATATATCTTATATCTCTTATATAAAGAGAAAGCCACATCTAGAACAGGAGTAATGTCAAATTGCAAATTTTCTCAGTTCAATAAATCTTTTGGAGAATGTGTTCAATATTATAGTCCTGCCAATCGTCATTTAAATCCTAGAGGTATTACAACTACTCATAAATATGTTTATTACAATTATTTCCACGAAGGTTCAACAATTGGTCACTATTGTTTAATTAATAAATCTCATAAACCCGCAGCTATCAGAGAAATTGAAAATAATTTCAAACCAATTTATAAAACAGTTCATGATGGAAATTTAACAACACTTCCGTATAAAACTATAACAAAGAAATCAATTGACTATGCTTGAACATATATTTGGGATCTCGAAACTTATCCAGATCCTAACTGTTCATCAGCTCATCCTATTCCTTATGCTTTAGGTGCTATCAATTTCAATAAATTTATATGTTGTTTACCAAAGCAAAGATTGAAAGAATTAGACACACGTTTGTTAGGTGATATGATTAAAATCAAACAATCAAAAGATGAAAATGAAATTAAAAAACTTAAAAGACAAATTAATGAGTATAATAATTTAGCTGAAACAGAATTTAATAAACTTCAAAATTGTGTGAAAATATTTACGAGAACTGATGAATGTCCAATACACCAATTTTTTAAAACTCTTGGAGAATTTAATTATTCGAAAGTAAGTTTAATAGCTCACAATTCATCAGGCTTTGATTCCTATTTTCCGATAAAATCTAATTTTAAATTAACCAAAGCACCACTTAAAACTTCAAGAGGAATATTAACTGCTTCTTTACAAAATCATTATACAACTACAAGTGTTAGTAAATATATTCAAAGATCTTGTGACAAAATATTAAAAAATCACCATCTCGAGGTGTGAGAATTTTAAAATTCCTACCAATGTGTGTAAATTAAAATATGAAATTGGAGAAATAACACATGATAATTATAAAGAAAAGGAAAATGAATGGAAGCCATATTTAGTTAATGATGTTCTTTCCTTAGCATTTTGTATCTTCAAATATAATAATGTTATGCAATATTTAGTTGGAGAAGATATAACTACTAATTTAACATCTTCTGCTTTGACCTTCAATGGTTGGATGAAGAGTGTACAAAATATTAATAATACAGAAAATAAAATACATTCTCATACTGATTAAATACATTGATACATTCTCATACTGATTCAAATTATATTAGAAAATCTGTTAAAGGTGGAAGAGTTTCAGCAAATTTAAGACATTACATATCTCCATTTTGTAACACCGTGATACCAATATAACAACAATATTTACCTGGAAATAATTTAATAGATTGAATGAAAGAGTATAATCAGTTAAAAGACAAGAATGATCTTTGTAAAGAAATTGAACATAAACTCCTCGAACAACATAATGAATTCTTAATGGCTTTTGACGCAACATCATTATATCCATCAACTATGTATGATGAAAATTCAGAATACCCTAAATCTGAATCAGCTAGAAAATTTAGACAAGATGAAGAAGAACAAACAATATAATATCAATTTAATACTCAAACATTTAGACCTAAAACTGGAATATTCTCAGTTGTGTTTCAATATCCGAATGATATGTTTTTTCAACCAGTTCCTACAAAAGATAAAGTTAAAAATCAAAATAATAATTCTCATGAAAAAGTAATCAGGTTTAGGAATGGTATATGTGATGAGGTATTAACTTCTGTAGACATACAAGATTGTTAGATGTGGCGGAAAAATCTTATCTATTACAGGTGGTATAATCTATGAGGAAAATTATCAAGTTTCACCATTTCGAAAATATATTGAAAAACTTTTTAGTTTGAGAAAAAAATATAAAACAGAAGGAAACACTGTAGGCGATGAGTTAATTAAATTATTGATGAATTCGCTATATGGCAAAACTGTACAAAAAGATATAACCACTAAATATCATTTATGGAATGAAAGTACATTGAAGAAAAAAATTACTCAAGAAGTAAAAGATTTTGAAAAAGTAAATGATGAACAATTCTTAACGAAAGATGAAGTGAACAATGATGAATTTCTTAAAGCTAATATTCAAAGCGAATCTACATCATTCATGCCATCACATTTAGGTTCTTTTATTCTTTCTCACTCTTGAAGAATTATGAATAATTATATTTTAGAAATTAATGTTTTCAAAGAAAAATGCATATATTACACAGATACCGATAGCATATACATTTCTAATGAACTCTTCAATAAATTAGATGTTGCTGAATATGTTGGGGGAGAATTGTGTCAAGGGAAAAATGATTATGGAAATGGCGGAATTATTTTTGAAATGTTTACTGCACCTAAAGTAAAATATTGTATTACTGTAGATGAACAAGGAAGACTCAGTGAAAAGAAAACATTTAAAGGATATTCACAAAATAAAGTAAAAGTAGAAGATTTTCTAAAATTATATTCTGGTGAAACATTATCGACTACAGTTAATAAACCATGGAAAAATCTTTAGAAACTGGCATTAGTATTCCTGATAAAAATAATAACACTGAAGAAAAAAGATTTTCTGGTCAAATGAATATTCTTGAACGACAGGCAGCTGATGAATATGGTATTATGTTACCTTATGACGGAGAAAATATACAAGGTGAAATATTTCAAAAAATCTTCAATGAGTGTAATTTAAGTGATGATGACACGTGGGAATAATAATTTTTTAATTACATATAAAAATTTATTACATATAAAAATTTATTACATTACATGAAATTAAAGAACATTCATACACCGAGATACAAACAGCAATTCAAGAATTACCTCCTTTAGAAAATGAAATGGGAATTTATTTTGTACCAACTGTTAAAAAACTTAATAAGGCAAAAGAATCATTGGAATCATTTTCCCACATATTCTATTTTATCCAATTTATAGCAGAATGAAAGAATCATTAGTTAAAATATTAAAAGATATTAAAAATAAAACCAAACCTGTAATTTTAATAACTACTCCAATTTTAGAAAGTAATATAACTATTCCAAATGTTACTAAAATTTATGATAGTGGATTAGTATATTCAAAAGTATTTTTTCAGGTGCTGTTCAATATATAAATGAAAATTCATATTTACAAAGAAAAGGAAGAACTGGAAGAACTTGTCCTGGAGATTATATTAAATTATATGTTGGTTTAAATAAAGAAGCATTTATTGAAAAGATATTTCTGTTTCCTTTAATCATATATAAAAGATTTTATAATCTAAACTTAAATCCTTTAATTGATGCGTATCCTTCAATTGAAATGAAAATACAAAAAGAAGAAGATCTTTTAATTAGATATTTAAATGAATCGAATGATAATAAATTATTTCATACTTTAAATAGATATTCAAATAATTTTGTTGGTTATTTGAAAACATATTTAGAAGCTCCTGATAATAGAAAATATAATCAATTAATTAATTATATCATTCACGCCGCTTAAGATTGGTTTTATATCTTCAAATGTTTTTTGCTTCATCTAATGTAGATTTAGCTTCATATATTATTGGTTTTCCTTTTTTAAATGCATTTCTAACGTCATCCATTGAAGCTTTTAAACATTTTATAGTATCATTATTTGTTAATCTGTTAGGTATTGGTATATCGAATTTTGCATTTAAATAATGATCGAAATAAAAGAAATGTTTCAGGAATAATTGTTAGTGGTTCTTTTGCTTCATTTTCTAAAAAGATAATCATGTCTTCTATGACTTAAGGTGGTAAATTGTTTGCTTTTTTGCATACATGCTAATATCGAAATCTGGAGTTGTATTATATACTTCATGTTCTGTATCTACTAATACATTTAAATCTTTATCATATACTTGCATTTGCTCAACTATAGTTTTAACCCGTATCATTCCATATTTAATATGTGTATAATCTGATAAAGGCATAGATATTTTATAATTTTTAGTAATATCATTAAAGAATGCTGTATTATTTTGTGTAGTTGTATAAAAAGTTTCAACGTTTTCTCTAATCTTATTATCTACATCACAAGCTTTATGAGCTAGTACAACTATTCGTATATTATTATGTCGACCTTTTGTAAATTTTTCTGACATATCGTGTTGATTTGCTAAACTTGCAACATCATCTAAAATTAATAATGAATTTTTTATGGTGTTCCAGCAAAAGCACTCATATCTTTTATCAGAACTAACTCTTTCACCACGAACATTTGTAAATTTTTCCCACTCAGAAGTATGCATACAGAAAACATGTACTTTTGTTTCATCCTCGTAATGTTTGTTTATGTATTTTTTAATAAATGTAGTCTTACCACTTCCAGTTTTACCGTAAACAATGAAGTGTAAATGTTCTTTAATCAATTTATTTTCATTTGTTGCATTATTACTTGTTGCATTATTATTTGTTGTATTATTTTCTGGATAAGTTGTTGTATTATTTGGATCTTTCCATCCTTTAAATTTTCCATTTCTTGTTTATAAAAATTTATCCTCTTTTGTTCTTCTGTTTGAAAGAAACCTAATTTATTTAAAAAACAATAGAAAATATATATAAGAACAACTATAAAAACATTTTTATACAATGAAATTTTATAAAATTCCAAAGAAGTGTAAGATCTGGGAGAGGTGTTTTTACATGCCTAACATTTGGAAAAAACTTTTTTTCGGTATACCTCCTAAATATTTTTTATTCAGAATATATTTATTCGGAAGATTATTAAGATTTTCTAAATAAATATCATTTGGTAGATTAGGCATAACTAAGGAGAATTCATATCTTGAAAATGATTATTTTCTAATAAATCTTCCATATTAAAAGTTAATCCATTATTGGACGCATAAGCACTTCGAGTACTTTTAATAGTACGAGTACTTTTATTACTTCGATTACTACGATTATTTGCAATATTTTCATAATCATTAGTTGATATAGGTGAATATAATTCTTCTAAATTTTCTTTTTCCATTTTTTCTTTTTCATTAAAAACATTTATTAATATACATTTTAACTCCGGACTCATAGTCTAACACTCTTTTGAGTGTTTTTACCTCTCTAGCACCTCCGGAACACTACGGAATTTTTGTTCCCATACTCCAAAGAGGTATTTCCGAAGCTCACCTCTCTTCCAGAATACTTAAGACTCTTTTGAGTATAAATTAATTACTTTTTATATCTAGAATTATTTTAATATAAAGGAAAAAATATGTTAGTATAAATAAATAAAAATTATTTTATATCTAAAAAATATTTTATATCTAAAAATTATTATTCATATTTAAATTAGGACAAAGTGTTACATGTCTTGGGAAATTTTTCTTCAATATAATTTTTTGACAAGCTCTGCACTTTACTTTTTCTTTTAAACAATCCTTACACTGGTATTTACTATCATAGAACTCTGTCTTAGGTTTCATAATTTGACAATTTGCGCATTGTCTTGTAGAATTGATACAAGAATTATAATGATTAGTAATCCCTTGACTTGTAAAATAACAATTACGACATAGCTGATCCTTCATATTATCTTTTTTGGTCTCCTCTGGTTGTTCACATAATTTTAAATGACGTGCAAAATTTTTAGACGTTATATTTTTATTACAACAGGAACATATTTTTTTCGTATTACATTGGATAGATTGTCATGTATCCATACATTGAAGAATTTAATTTTTTAAGGCATATTAATTTCTTCCTGATTTAGATCTACATGATTATTTTTAGCTGCATGATTATTTTGGACTACGTTATTTTTTCTAGCTGTATAAAGATTTTGTCCTTTATGAGGTATAAACAAATGTTGTAATTGTTGAATATTTTGCCCAGGTTAAATATTTTGTTCATATTGTTCCATTTGTTTACCGCATGGTGTTTTTTTCATATGAGAATATAATAACGCTTGATTCGTAAAACGCATTTTACAATTTTGACACATTTGACACATTTCCATTTTTTTATTTTTGTTAGAAAACAAAGTTACTTTTTTATTGTTAAAAGATGATGTTACCAAATGTTGGTGGAGGTGCATATATCCCGAATAATCGTGAATCAGGAATAGAAATAGAAAATTATATCATGAAAACTGGAGACGTTTTATCTGTTCCATTACATCTTTCTATTCTTCCACAACAAAATACAGAGTTAACGAATAAACAATATGTTGATACACAAATCAATGACTTAAAAGAAAAATATATAAACGATGTTTTGGTTCCATTGATGAATGAATTAAAGTTGCTAAAACTTAATGACAAATCATTGAAAGAAAAATTATTAAAACTTGATAAAAAGGATAAACAGCTAGAAGTAAATATAGCAAAACTTTTTTAAAAAAATTCAAAACAATCAAAAATTTTAATATTACTCTCTATAAAGTTAAAATCTGCAGTTATTGAAAATAAACATCAGATAAAATTATTGAAAGAACAATTAGAAGATAAAATAGAAAAACTTCCTGAAAGAATAAAAAATATTTAAATCAGTTACAAACTACATTCCAAAACACCGTGAGTGAATTATGTTCTAAAATTACTCAACAAATTAAAACAATAAATCATTTGATAGATGAAGTAAAAACAATTAATCAAAAAGTCGAACAAATAAAAAATATGAAAATTAATTTAGAAGATGAATTAAAGAAAAATTTGCAAGAAAAATCTGAAGAAAATAAAGAACAATTAGATGCTGTTAAAAATCAGTTAGATGTTCTTGAAATTAAGTTGAATGCTTTAAGAACAGAATTAAAGAAAAGTGAGAAAAAATTAGAAGTGAATGAAAAAGAAATTAAAACTCATCATACTCTTCTTGATTCATTGAGTAAAGTACAAACCCAAGTTAATAGAGTAATTCACCGGTTATTAAAAAACAAAACTTTGTTTCCTACAGTAAAACAACAAACTTAAATTTTAACCTAAAAAATGCCTATAATTTATAAACACAATCTTAAACATTTTGCTTCAAATTAAAAAATTGCCCATGAACCATCTGTGAAATCCGTTTACCATTATAACAATGCAGAAACTATTCAAAAAGAAGGAGATGGAATATTTTCTGGCATCAGCAATAATATAGGAAGTATCGTAAATGTTATTAAAAATAATAAAGATTTGATTACATCTGCTGCAAAAGGAGCAGCTGCCATAGGTAGTACAGCTAGTGCAATATCAAATGCTGTTAAGTCTCAAAACGAATTAAAACAACTAGAAACTATTCGTAGACTTAGGAATGAAGCCAAAGAACTACAAGAAGTTAACAGTCTCTCAAAAAACAAAATTGCTAACATAGCAGCAGCAGGTGAAACCTTTAGGAGTGGTACTCCGTCTGATAATAGTAAACATAATGAAAAAACAATTGAAGAAATAAGAGGTAATGGTTTAGCAAATTCTAAAATATATTCTAAGAAAATATTTTTTCTGTGTGTGAGAAATTTTTTTGTGTGCGAGAAAAAACAAAAAAGTCAAATTATTTTTATAAAAATGTCCTCCCTGATTGAAAGTAAATTTAAATTAGACGATCCTCCGTTTGACAGTTATAATCAAAAAAAGAATGATTATATAAGAATTGCTATGAATCCCGGATCTTCTAGTAGAGTAAATACTGGAGGAGATTTAATCTTTGAAGTTGACAATCAACAAAGTTATTTATACTTACCTGATTCCTATTCTTTATATAGTGATGCTAATTTTACAACACCATTACCAGATACCGATAATATTGCATTAGAGAATAATTTCTTTCCAAGATTATTTACACAAATGCGTTTAGATGTTGCAACTGAAAATATAGAAACAATAAGTGATTCTCCAGGTGTAATTGATGCAATGCTTCCATTTGTTACAATTGGTGAAAATAATAAAAAGTATGAAATCGAAGGTTGGTTTCCTGATACTAATGATGGTATAATTGTTGATGATTTATCTCACGCTGGAACAGATGCAGCAGGAATTGCGAAAGATGTAGAAAATATTGCAAATCATTTAAATAAAACAAATAATAGTGCATATAAAGAACGACGTGAGTTTAACAAGAAAAGTAAGCAAACAGTAAATTGGTCATTGTCTCCATTATTCGGATATTTAGATGATGACAAAATATCATATCAATTAGAATTTAAATTAATAATTCATCGCACAGCAAGTAATGAATTAATCTTTTATGGTAAGACTGGAAAAATGCATATTTAAAAATTGATAGACTTGAATGGTGGATAAAACATATTACTCCTAGTTTAGAGGTCGAATTAACTATTGCAAAAAGATTAAATACTAACAAACCAATTCCAGTAAATTTTCTGAAGCGTACTGGTAGTTCTGTAACTTTTTCTGAACAAAGATTTAACTGGCATTTTACTAGAACTTCGAATACTCCAAGATATTTATTACTAACTTTTCAAATAAATGATTCTCCAAGTTTTGATAAGAACAACAATCTTTTCCATATTAACACAATTCGAAGTTTGCAAGTTGTTTTAAATCAAACCCGATATCCTATTGATCCATTAAGATTCGATGACACCAATAATCAATTTCTGGAAGGATATGATGCTTATAGAAATCTTTGTATAGAATTTGGAGTTGAACCACAATTAACTCCTGGAGATTGGAGACATTTATATCCTGTTTTCTGTTTCGATTTAAGTGCACAATCTGAAGATATTGTTAAAAATGGTTACGATGTAACAATTAATATTGAAAAGTAAGATTCCACAACTTCATTAATGGCTTCTGGTTTACTGCTAGAAGATGTAAAATATTCTACTGAAATTCTTAATGGAAAGATGGCTAGGATTGGTTAGTCAAAATTTTTGGTAACTCAAAATTTGTTCTTAACTTAAAATTCATTATGAAAAATGTCGCAAACGAATAATAATAAAACTGTTGAATTAAAACTACGTAACAATTTGACAAAAATAAACCTAAAACTATTGCGATTAACAAAAAGAAATATTACACAAGTAAACCAATGATAGAGAATATTAAATTACAAGAAGAAAAGAATGGTGGAATTCTCCCATTAATTCCACTAATAATAGGTGGCATTGCAGCTGCAGGAAGGGTAGCAGGTGGGACAGCTGGTATTGTCCAAGAAGTAAATAAAAATAAATCAGATAAGGCAACATTAGAAGAACAAAAACGTCATAATAAAGAGTTGGAGAAAGTTGCTAGGGGTGAGGGAGTAGTAGATAATTTTATTAGTAAATTAAATTTCGTTGACGAAGGAAAACGAGTTCTCAAAAACATTCTTCATTATGTTGATGATTTAATAGAAATAAAAGAGAGTAAAGATGGTTCTGGAATATATCTAAGTCCTAGTATGATTCGCTAAAACATTTATTTTATTTTATCTTTAAAAATGAATTCCACAAATTCTACAAATTCTACAAATTCCGAAAATTTAATTAAATTAAAAATTGCTAATTTAGATTTTTTGAATTATCTATTAAACAAAAATAAAAACTCAAATTGTCGGAGTTACGAAGGTAACGACGAACATAAACATTAGAAAATTTTCCTGGATTCATTTGGAGTAAATATTCAAAAGAAAAACATCTTCCTGGTCATTCATATACCGGTCCAGGAACTCGATTAGATATAAGACTAGATGAGAATAATAATCCAAAACCAGGTGAAGAATCAATAAACAGAGTTGATGCAGCAGCTTATAGACACGATTTAGCTTATCGAAATCATGACCTAAAATCTCGTCATGAAGCTGATGGGAAAATGATACAAGAATTAGATAATATTCAAAATCCTACATTTAGAGAAAGAATTGAAGGAATGTTTGTTAAAAAAGCTTTACAAGCTAAAATATTGTTCGGTCAGGGTTTAGACAAAACTCATAACTCTGAAACCTACGCGTCCGAAATTCACAAGGAATATAGAAAGCCGAAATATCTATTGAAGGCAAAAGTACATGTATTTAATAAAGATGATATTTGGAGTGCTGATCATATTCATATGCCGAATGAGTCTGATTTTAAATACGCATTAACCGTTATAGATTTGTATACTAGATACGCTTGGGTGAAGCCATTAAAAAATAAAAGTGGTTTATCAGTGAAATATGCGTTTGAAGAAATATTCAAAGAAAGTAATAGAAAGACAAAAATTTGTTTGTTGACAAAGGCTCTGAGTTTTACAATAGAAATGTTAAGCCACTATTTGAAACTGTTTATTCCACTGAAAATGCTGGAAAAGCTGTAGTAATAGAAAGGTTTAATAGAACGTTAAAAAGTTCAATTATTTAAGAAATTTACAGAACAAGGTAATCAGAAATGGTTAAAAATATTACCAGGAATTGTTGATGATTATATCAATAAGATTCATTCAAGTATTGAAGAAACTCCAAATAATGCCTCTGAAAATCCAGATTTGATAAGTAGTATATAGTGTGACATCCGGCGCGACGCTTCGTTTCGCTTTGCTTCGCTTCGCTTGCGCCGGATGTCACACTTTTGCGGGTTTTTTCAAAATTTTCAAAAAATCAAAATTTCAAAAATTTAGGTAGATTTCAAATTTCACGTGGCCGAAGGCCGAAGGGCGAAAATTTAGGTAGTGACAAATTTTCAAAAAAAATCAAAATTTCAAAATTTTAGGCGGTCCCAAAATATCCCGTAATCGAAAATTTAGGCGGTCTCAAAATATCACGTGGACGAAAATTTAGGCGGTCTTAAAATATCACGCAATCTAAAAAATATCACGTGGTTGAAAATATCACGTAGCCGAAGGTCGAAAATGTAGGCAGATGAAAACTTAGGTAGCCCAAAAAATATCACGTTGACCTAATATAGCAGAAGATTGTATTCATAATATTTATTCAAAATATTCATTTAAAAATGGAAGAAACAAAAGTCGAAGGAACCTCAAGAATATATCCTTCGTTATCATATGAACGTAGTTCTACTTTAATGGACATTGAAAAGATTAACATTGAAAAATTGAATAAAGAAAAACAGAAAGATAGAGTACGTTATATGAAAGCTAAAGAATCACAATTATTATTAAGATTAGAGCATTATAAAAAATTAAGAAAGAGATGGACTAAAGTTAAGAATGTAACACAAGGTATTGGCATATTCTTAACAATAAGTTTAGGTGCTTTAACAATTGTTATTTCTTCTGGCGCTCTTTCAATTCCTGTTATTGCTACTGCTTTAATAGGTACGGGTGTTTTTACAACTTCACTTGTTGCAATGTTAGATAAATCTTTAATAACTAAGAAACGAAAATCATTCAAAACTAAGCATTTACATATTAAAGAATACTATGATAAACTACATTACTACTTTCAAAGAGTATGTGATGATAATGTTATTACGTTAGATGAGATTGAAAAATTTGATCAAATAGCTAATGAAGTAAATCAAATATCATTTCAATTACAGTCAGAAAAAGTTGATGATAAAAATACAAAGGATGGCAAAATTTCGAGTGATGGTAAAACTTTTACTGATGGTAAAATTTCTAATGAAGAAAATGATAAAATTTTTTTAGAAGAGCTAAAAACTTTAAGCGAAAATTTAAGCAAAACTTTATTAAACAAAACTTAAAACGAGAAACCTTTAAACGAAAAGATGTCAGACAACAAAGCAATAAAAAAATAATTTGTTCAGTAAAATGTTTTTGTTGTATTCCAATGTTACCACAAAATTCAAATATTATATTTTAAAAATGGATAAAATTAGAGCTGATAATTTTAAAAGAATAAAACAATTAGAAGAGTTAATAAAACAAAGAAATATTATGAAAGAAAATCATCTTTAACATAGAATGATAAAAGCTGGTATTCAATCTGATATGTTTAAAAAAATGCAGCAAACCGAGCAAGTAAAAACTGATTTTGAAAAAGCTATGAAACCATTTAAAACTCTTGAAAAGAAAGTACAAATAATGATAAACAAATTGATATAACAGATCCAGAACACAAAACTATATTAGATGACTATGGATTACTAGAATCAAACATTAATAAGAAATTACCAAAATCTATGCAATTTGAACATTCTATTTCATTTATAGATGGAAAAACAATACCTAGATTTTATCTCGGACAAAAAGAAATATTTCCACAACTTTTCGAGGTATAATTTTTTCACCAGATAAATCTCCTTTTAATTTAGATAGAAATTTTGTTAATCTTTTAAGAGGAGCAGATTTAAATAATTATGCTGTAGAAGATCTCATAAAATATAAAGCTATGTTAGATAGAGTTGGTGCAGTAAAATCTCTTAGACGTTATAAACAATTAGAAAATTTATTATCAACGGGAGTTAAAATAGAAAAAGGTTTATCTGAAAAACAGAAAACAGAAAAAACTGTATTTTTACCAGATGATCCACAAGAATTACTAAATAGATTAAATATTTTAATATCGGCAATAAAAGAAGGACATAATTCTAGTTTCAATGAAATTCATGCTATATTAAAAAGACTGTTAGAAAAGAAGATTCTAAATGAAGAGGATTATAAAAGTATAACGGGACATCTCTGATGTCTTTAAGGGCTCGCCCGTAGCTGAAATATGTTGTTGTTTTTAATTTTTTTTATAAAAGACATTTATTTAAAATTTTAACTAAAAAATGTGTTCAGCAGATTTAGACAAAATTAATAATCATTTAGAAAATTTGACAGAGATTTTGGGTTCATCAAAATTTAGTACGACGTTAAAAATTATAACAACTACTTCATCACACACTTGTAATTCAGAACCCATTCTACATTTGGAACAAAATAAAATTATCAAATTGCATTGACTAGTTTCTCCACATTTAACATTATTCAAAACGTTATCAAAGATGTGAATGATCAATTTAGATATTCTACTGATAAAGGCAAAACATGGAAAATACAAACTTTTCTTCCTGGTTCTTACGAAGTTGAATCAATATCAAATGAAATTAAGAGACATTTAGGTATACCATTTAAAGATAAGAAACAATTACATTTTGCAGTTGAACCGGCAGTTAATAAATTTTCTCTTACTTTAGACGAAAATCATCAAGTTGATTTTAATCATGACAGATCATTATCAAAGCTATTAGGATTTAATAAACAAACCTATAGTCAAGGTTATCATTTAGGTGAGAAGATTCCAAAAATAACTGAAATAAATTCAATTGTTGTACATTGTGTCATTATTGAAGGAGGATATATAAATGGTAAATTGTCAAATTTAATATTCAGTTTTCCAGCTTTTACTGTACCCATTGGTTATAGATTAAATGTATTTCCCCAAACATTAATATATTTCCCTATTACAAGAAAAACTATTAACAACATTAACATGAGAATCACTGATGAAAAAGGACAAGAAATAAATTTTGGAGGTGAAGAGATTATGATAGATCTTTTGGTTCGGGAGGTATAAACTCCCGTTCGAGAGGTATAAACTCCCGTTCGGGAGGTATAAACTCCCGTTCGGGAGGTATAAACTCCCGTTCGAGAGGTATAAACTCCCACGCTAAGCTAGAGAAGTTTAATTTTTTTTTCTTCTTCTTTTAAAATAAAAATAAAATTTTTTATTAAAAAATGAGTGAAGTGCTCCCATTAAATAAAAAAAAACTCAAATTTAATCATCATCCAAATTTATCTAATAAAGTTTTGTCAGTAATTTGCGGAAGATCAAGTTGTTGAAAAACATATCTATTATTTAAAATTTTAACGACTCCAAATTTTTTGGATTATAACAATCTTATAATTTATACAACAACGGCAGAACAACCCGTCTATCAATTTTTAAAATATGGATTTGAAAATAATCTTAAAAAAACAGCAATTGCTTCATTATTCAAAGAATATGAAAAATCTGAAGATGAAGAAGAAATAAGTTCGTGGTGTGAAGAAGCAGCAAAAAATAATCAGTTAGTTGAATCCAATAAAAATAAGCATATAAAAATACAATTAATAGATGATAGTGGTAATATGCAAGATCCCAGTAAACTAGATAAAACAATGAAGCATTGTGTAATTTTTGATGATTGTGTTAATGACAGAAATCAGTCAGTTCAGAGAAATTATTTCACAAGAGGTAGACATAATAACTGTAGTGTATTTTATTTAACACAAAGTATGTATTCATTAGACGGAAGTGTTATTAGAAAGAATGCAAATATATTTATACTATTTGAAAAAAAACCCAAGAAACTTAAGCGATTTGTTAAGAGATTTATGTGTAAGAAATAAAGATGAATTTAAACAATCGTGTAATAATGCTTGGTCAAAAGATTATGGTTTCATTACAATTAATATTGATAAAAAAATTCATGATAGAGTTATCGAACAATTGTTCTCTGACTAGGCTTCGCCTCGAGTAGCTTTGCCCCGA
Source organism: Prostheceraeus crozeri (assembly GCA_907163375.1). Taxonomy (NCBI): domain Eukaryota; kingdom Metazoa; phylum Platyhelminthes; order Polycladida; family Euryleptidae; genus Prostheceraeus; species Prostheceraeus crozeri. The sequence goes on from CAJQUW010003203.1 coordinate 284,949, forward strand.
CTGAAAGTCGATAGAAAATATTTTCGCGGAGTGACCGAAAGGGGTGACCGAATAATTTTTTCTTATAAATTTTTTGTTAATAAAAATTAAAAAAAATATGTTGGATGCTTATGAGATAGAGCATGTACCAGTTTTAAAAGATTATCGTCATCCTACAAATCCTGTAAATTCGAAGAAAGAAGTTAGATTTTATTATCATCATAAATACGTAGCGCTCGTTACAGATTATAAAACAAAACATGGTATTAAACCGTGTGTTAAAACAAAAGACTTTCCACTTTGTTTAAGAAGTTTCCGAGTATTTTTGGCGTATAATAATTTATGGTGGTTGGTTAAGAAAGAACATTTAACAACACATGAATTAGAAACATTACATCAATTACATATTCCTGTGTATATGTAAAAACGGAACCGAGGTTCTATGTAAAAAATCATTTCTTTTTAAAAAATATGAATCGTGAAATGTCTCTCGGACAAACGTCTAGGATTGATGAATTAATCAAGAAACAAACTGCTGAGTTTGATGCGCAAATTAAACATAGTAAACGTAGTAAACGTATTAAAAAACAGAAACGTACTAGGCGTAGTATTAGACGTAATACTAAAAAACAGAAAAGTGGAACAAAAGAAATATTAGAAACTCCTATTAGTGATATCTTTTTTGATGATAGAATTAAGGATGAACTTGGTGATGATTTATGTAATTTATTTAATCCAAATGAAATTAAATATGAAAATGTATCTTTTATTAATGTAGTAAATGATATGCGGAAACTTTTAGCAAATGGTAAAAGTATTAATTTACTTGGAAAAGTTATTAAAGATCAGGAAAATATAATTCAAAATTTTTACGTAACCTTCTATAATAAAAATTCATTTGAAATATGGTTTTCGAATCTGGATGAGAAATCCGATGCTAACGAATGGATTTTTACAGGTAATATTAAATATGAAGATTTTGGAATGAAGTTAGTACAAAGATCGCATAGAGGGGCAGGGATTAATATGAAATATAGAATCAAAGAATATTTCGGTGAATATTGTGATATTCCTTCTGAAGATTTTTGTTTTATTAAATGTTATAATGTTTTACGAGGTTTTAATGAAGAACAAGGAGAAATGATGAAAGAAATGTTTAATAATTTTTATATAAAGAGAAAGCCACATCTAGAACAGGAGTAATGTCAAATTGCAAATTTTCTCAATTCAATAAATATTTTGGAGAATGTGTTCAATATTATAGTCCTGCCAATCGTCATTTAAATCCTAGAGGAATTGAAACGTTTCATAATTATGTTTATTACAATTATTTTCACGCAGGTTCAACAATTGGTCACTATTGTTTAATTGATAAATCTCATAAATTAAAAGCTATTAGAGAAATTGAAAATAATTTCAAACCCATATATGAAACAGTTACTGATGAAAATCTAACAACACGTCTATATAAAATCATAACAAAGAAAAAAAATTGACTATAGTTCAACATATATTTGGGATCTCGAAACTTTTCCTGATCCTAACTGTTCAACAGCTCATCCTATTCCTTATGCTGTAGGAGCTATTAATTTTAATAAATTTATATGTTGTTTACCGAAACAAAGATTGAAAGAATTAGAAACACGTTTGTTAAGTGATATGATTAAAATTAAACGATCAAAAGATGAAGATGAAATTAAAAAACTTAAAAGACAGATTAATGAGTATAATAATTTAACTGAATTAGAATTTAATAAACTTCAAAATTGTGTGAAAATATTTACGAGAACTGAGGATGATGAATGTCCGATCGGGGGAAACCCAGAGGACGTATGTCCGATCCATCAATTTTTTAAAACTCTTGGAAAATTTAATTATTCGAGAGTAACTTTAATAGCTCACAATTCATCAGGTTTTGATTCCTATTTTCCGATAAAAGCTAATTTTAAATTATCTAAACCGCCTCTTAAAACTTCAAGAGGAATATTGAATGCTTCATTACAAAATCCTTATACAACTGAATGTGTTAGTAGATACATTCAAAAATCTTTTAGATTTAAAAACAATATGAAAAAAGATTCACCGTCAGGTAAATTAGCACTTCAAACTATTATAATGAAATGTAGTTATCAACATGTAAAAACAAGTCTTTCTAAATGGTGTGAGAATTTTAAAATTCCTGTGAGTGTGTGTAAATTAAATTATGAAATTGGAGACATAACACATGAAAATTATAAAGAAAAAGAAAATGAATGGAGACCATATTTAGTTAACGATATTCTTTCTTTAGCTTTTTGTATCTACAAATATAATAATGTTATGCGAGATTTAGTTGGTGAAGATATAACTACTAATTTGACATCCTCTGCTTTAACATTTAACGGTTGGATGAAAAGCGTACAAAATGACAATATAAATATTCATTCTCATATAGATTTATGGGCTAGAAATTATATTAGAAAATCTGTTAAAGGTGGAAGAGTTTCAGCAAATATAAGAATATACATATCGCCATTTTGTAGCATCTTGTTACCAATATTAAAACAGTATTTACCTGGTCGCTCCCCTGGGGAGACTTTGTCCCTTGGAAGTAATTTAATAGATTTAATGAAACAGTATCGAGATTTAGGAGATAAAACTGAAATTTGTAAGAAAATTTCAAATCAACTACTTGAACAAAAACATGAATTTCTAATGGCTTTTGATGCCACATCTTTATATCCATCAGCTATGTATGATGAAAATTCAGAATACCCTAAAGCTGAATCCGCTAGAAAATTTAGACAAGAAGAAGAGGGGGAAATAGTATATAAATTTAATACTCAAACGTTTAGACCTAAAACTGGAATATTTACAGTTGTGTTTCAATATCCGAATGATATGTTTTTTCAACCAGTTCCTATTAATAGAACGGTTAATAAAGTTAAAAATCAAAATAATAATTCTCATGTAAAAGTAATCAGGTTTAGAAATGGTATATGTTATGATGTATTAACTTGTGTAGACATACAAGAAATTGTTAGATGTGGGGGAAAAATCTTACATATTACTGATGGTATAATTTATGAAAAAAATTATCAAGTTTCACCATTTCGAAATTATATTGAAAAACTTTTTAATTTGAGAAAAAGATATAAAGCAGAAGGAAATACTGTAGGCGATGAGTTAATTAAATTATTGATGAATTCCCTATATGGCAAAACTGTGCAAAAACATATAATCACTAAATATCATTTATGGAATGAGAATACATTGAGAAAAAATTTCACTCAAGAAGTAAAAGATTATGAAAAATTAAATGATGAACAATATTTAGCGAAAGTAGAAATGGAAGATGATGAATTTCTCAAAACTAATATTGTAAAAGATGGGAAGACGTCATTCATGCCATCACACTTAGGTTCTTTTATTCTTTCTCACTCTAGAAGAATCATGAATAACTTTATTTTAGAAATTAATGGTTTCAACGAAAAATACATTCATTATACAGATACTGATTCAATATATATTTCTAATGAGCTCTTCAATAAATTAGATGCTGCTGGATATGTTGGTGGGAAATTGTGTCAAGGGAAAAATGATTATGGAAATGGTGGAATTATTTTTGCAATGTTTATTGCTCCTAAAATAAAATATTGTATTACTGTAGATGAACAAGGGAGACTTAGTGAGAAGAAAACATTCAAAGGATATTCACAAGATAAAGTAAAAGTAGAAGATTTTCTAAAATTATATTCGGGGAAAACATTATCGACTACAGTTAATAAACCATGGAAAAGATCTTTAGAAACTGGAATTAGTATTCCTGATAAAAATAATAATACTGAAGAAAAAAAATTTTCTGGTCAAATAAATATTCTTAAACGTCAAGCACCTGATGAAAATGAAATTATGTTACCTTATAACGGAGAAGATATTCAAGCTGAAATATTTCAAACAATCGTCTGTGAGAGTAATTTAAGTGATGATGATGACACGTGGGAATAATAATTTTTTTATTACATCTAAAAATTTTATAACATCTAAAAACTTATTACATCTAAAAATTTTATTACATCTAAAATTTTATAACATCTAAAAACTTATTACATCTAAAAACTTATTACATATGAAAATATATTTATCGAATATTTTGGTATTTTCTATTAAGTTTTATCATATAAAGTTTTATCAAAAGATAATTTAAATTTTTTTTCACTAACTATTGATTCTTTATCATCATCATCATCATCAATTGATTCTTCATCATCATCATAAATTGATTCTTCAACATCATAAATTACACTTTTTGGTATAGGATGCCATTCCCTGATAGGATACCATTCTCTTATTTGAATATCTAACTCTAAATTACATCTTTTATCTGATAATAATATAATAGAGAAAAATATTGGTCTTTGATCTCTTTCGGAAAATTTAATAACACCACCATAATCTGAATCACTTCTAGTTTTTATTAAAGATGATAAAATTTTAAATTGATTAGATGTAAATCCTAATTTAAATTTTGTAGACCCGACACATAGTTGTCTAACAGTATCTTCAACTATTCCATCATTATTATTTTCAATTGTAAGAAAATGAAATTTAGATAAATTTTGATTATATGTAGTATTAATATCATGTACATCAGTATGAGATATAAATTTTTCTTCACTTAAATTTTTATAATTACTAATATTTTTATAATCTTTATTACCATTCACACCTTTTTCAGATGTTTCAGAATCATCGTCTATGTTATCATCATCTATATTAACATCATCATTATTATTATAAGATTCTTTAAGATCGGGCAAAGCCCTAGAACCTTCGGTTCGTTTATTATGATTATGATTATGGCCATTGTTAATAGTATAAGGTGTTGTCCACATATAAAGTTTTTCTTGTTGAGCTAAACCATTTATATAAGATTTTAACAAAATAATATTTAAGTTTGAATATAATCCTATATATGTATCATCATCATATCTTTGGGGCATTTCTAATGTTTCTTGTTTATAAATTGTATCTCTGTAATAAACTTGACATAATAATTCTTCATTATGTTTTTTACTCTCGATATGAATATTATATTGGTTTTGTTCATCAACAAATAATCTTATTTTTTTCTTTGGAAAAAGATTTTAATTTTTTAACTAATTCTTTAATATTGATATAATTAATAATTTTAGTTTCTATCCAATCAGTATTACTAATTGGTAACACTGCTCTAATAAAACCATAAACATTATTATGACCTATTATAACCATATTTTCTTTATTTAGTTCTACATAAGCCACATCATTATATTTACTAACAATATCCATAAATTTAATAAATGGATCACCTAGAAATAAGCAATAGTTAGTTTCTATAGAAGGTAAACCTTTAGTCTGTTCTCTAAATATTTCGGCTTGTAATTCAAATAAAATATTAACATCTATACATGGATTATTATTATTATCAAAACATTTATTTTCAAATCCCGTTGATCTCGTCGAATAAGAAGAACAGGATGATGCGGACGAATATAATTTTTTAAATTTGCTTTATCCATTTTTTTATTTTTATTAGAAAAAATTTTATTTTTTTATTGTTAAAAAATGATGTTACCAAATGTTGGTGGAGGTGCATATATCCCGAATAATCGTGAATTAGAAATAAAAATAAAAAATTATATCATGAAACTGGAGACGTTTTATCTGGTCCATTGCATCTTTCTATTCTTCCGCAACAAAATACAGAGTTAACAAATAAACAATATGTTGATACACAAATCAATGACTTAAAAGAAAAATATATAAACGATGTTTTGGTTCCACTGATGAACGAATTAAAGTTGCTTAAACTTAATGACAAATTATTAAATGAAAAATTATTAAAACTTGATAAAAGGATAGAGAGCTAGAAGCAGATATAGCAAAACTTTTTAAAAAGATTTCAGAACAATCAAAAATTTTAATATTACTTTCTTTAAATTTAAAATCTGCTGTAATTAAAAATAAACATCAGATAAAAATGTTAAAAGAACAATTAGAAGATGAAATAGAAAAACTACCTGAAAGAATTTAAAAAAATTTAAAGCAGTTACAAACTACATTCCAAAAAAGTGTTGATGAATTAAGTTCTAAAATTACTCAACAAATGAAAAAGATGAATAGAATAATAAATGAAGTAAACTCACTTAATCAAAGAGTCGATAAAATGAAAACTCTTAAAATCAATTTAGAAAATGAATTAAAGAAAAATTTACAAGAAAACTCTAAAGAAAATAAAGTAAAGTTAGATTCTGTTAAAAGACAATTAGATGTTCTTAAAATTAAGTTAAATGCTCTTAAAACGGCATTGAAGATTAATCAGCAGAAAATGCAAGTAAATAGAAAAGAAATTAAAGTACATCACAGGCTGCTTGACGCAATAGATAAAGTGCAACAGTCAATTAATAAAGTTATCTCGAAGTTGTTGTCCATTCACAAACGTAAATCTTGATCGACGAAGTCTTGGGTTTCTAACCTATCGGAGCGAAGCTCCTCGAGGCTTTAGCCGATCGGACCAAAGGTCCTCAGGTTACTAACCAATCTTAAACGTAAATCTTAGCGCAAATATTAACGTAAATATTTTCCCAAAAGTCAAATTTAATCCTAAAAAATGCCTATAATTTATAAACACAATCTTAAACATTTTGCTTCAAATCAAAAAATTGCTCATGAACCACGTATTAATCCTGTTTATCATTATGATAATAGAGAAACAGTTCACACGGAAGGAGCTGGCATCTTCTCTGGTATTGGAAGTATCGTTAACTTAATTAAAAATAATAAAGATTTGATTACATCTGCTGCAAAAGGAGCAGCTGCTATAGGTAGTACAGCTAGTGCAATATCAAATGCTGTCAAGTCTCAAAACGAATTAAAACAACTAGAAGCTATTCGTAAACTTAGGAATGATTCCGAAGAACTAAAAAATTTAAAAAAACTTTCAGAGGAAACAAAAAATAAAATTGCTAACATAGCTGTTGGGGAAACCTTGAGGAGCGGAGCTCCGTCTGATAGTAAACATAAGAAGAAATCAGGCGTAGCCATAAAACGTTCAATTGAAGAAATAAGAGGTAATGGTGTTAACAACAACCTTCGGTTTAACCAGCAAAGCTGTAGCGGAGCTGGTCTAGCAAAATTCTAAAATTATGTTTTTTAGTAAAATTTTTTTTAGTAAAATCTTTTTAGCAAAATTTTCTTAGCAAAATTTTTTTAGTAAAATTATTTTAGTAAAATTATTTTAACAGAATTTTTTCTGTGTGTGAGAAAAACAAAAAGTCAAATTATTTTTTATAAAAATGTCTTCGCTTATCGAAAATAAATTTAGATTAGACGATCCTCCGTTCGTCAGTAATAATCAAAAAAAGAATGACTATATAAGAATTGCTATGAATCCCCGATCTTCCAGTAGAGTAAATACTGGAGGTGATTTAATTTTTGAAGTTGATAATCAGCAGAGTTATTTATATTTACCTGGTTCCTTTTTACACTGTGAATATTCTTTATATAGTGATGCTAATTTTACAACACCATTACCAGAAACCGATAATATTGCACTAGAGAATAATTTCTTTCCAAGATTATTTACACAAATGCGTTTAGATGTTGCATCTGAAAATATAGAAACAATAAGTGATTCTCCAGGTGTAATTGATACAATGCTTAGATTTGTAACAATTGGTGAAAATAATAAAAAGTATGAAATCGAAGGTTGGTTTCCTGATACTAATGATGGTATAATTGTTGATGATTTATCTCACGCTGGAACAGATGCAGCAGGAATTGCGAAAGATGTAGAAAATATTGCAAAACATTTAAATAAAACAAATAATGATGCATATAAAGAAAGACGTGAATTTAACAAGAAAAGTAAACAGACAGTAAATTGGTCATTGTCTCCGTTATTCGGATATTTAGATTATGAAAAAATATCATATCAATTAAAATTTAAGTTAATAATTCATCGCACAGCAAATAATGAATTAATCTTTTTTGGTAAGACTGGAAAAATGCATATTTAAAAATTGATAGACTTGAATGGTGGATAAATCATATTACTCCTAGTTTAGAGATTGAAAAGGCTATTGCAAAAAGATTAAATACTAACAAACCAATTCCAGTAAATTTTCTAAAGCGTACTGCTAGTTCAGTAACTTTTTCCGAACAAAGATTTAACTGGCATTTTACTAGAACTGCGAATACTCCAAGATATTTATTACTAACATTTCAAAGAAATAATTCTCCAAGTTTTGATAAGAACAACAATCTTTTTCATATTAACACAATTCGAAGTTTGCAAGTTGCTTTAAATCAAACCCGATATCCTATTGATCCATTAAGATTCGATGATACCAATAATCAATTTATGGAAGGATATGATTCTTATAGAAATCTTTGTATAGAATTTGGAGTTGAACCACAATTAACTCCTGGAGATTGGAGACATTTATATCCTGTTTTCTGTTTCGATTTAAGTGCACAATCTGAAGATATTATCAAGACTGGTTGTGATGTAACAATTAATATTGAAAAAAAAGATTCCACAACTTCATTAATGGCTTCTGGTTTATTGCTAGAAGATGTAAAATATTCTATTGAAATTCTTAATGGAAAGATGGCTAGGATCGGCTGAAGCCCAAGACTTTGTCGATTAATTAATTTTTTTTCATAACTTAAAATTTTGATAACTAGAATAGATTAAAAATTTTTGATAACTTAAAATTTTTCGTAACTAGAATAGATTTAAAATTTTTGGTAACTTAAGAATTTTTAGTAACTTAAAATTTTTTTATTAAAAATGTCGCAAGCAAAAAGTAATAATAATAAAACTGTTGAATTAAAATTACGTAATATTGTTGACAAAAATACCCCTAAAACTATTACGATTAACAAAAAAAAGTATTACATAAGTAAACCAATGATAGAGAATATTCAATTACAAGAAGAAAAGAATGGCGGGATTCTCCCATTAATTCCAGTAATAATAGGTGGCATAGCAGCAGCAGGAAGTGTTGCAGGTGGGACAGCTGGTATTGTACAAGCAGTAAATGAAAATAAATCAGAGAAGGCAGCATTAGAAGAACAAAAACGTCATAATAGAGAGTTAGAGAAAGTTGCTAGAGGGCATGGAGTAGTAGATAATTTTATTAGTAAATTAAATTTAGTTGATGAAGGAAAACGAGTTCTTAAAAATATTCTCCGCAATGTTGATGATTTAATTGAAATTAAAGAAACTAAAGATGGTTCTGGAATATATCTAAGTCCTAGTATGATTCGGTAATAACCTCAGGACCTTTGGTCCGTAAGGTAAAACATTTATTTTATCTTTAAAATTTTTTTATCTTTAAAAATGAATTCTACAAATTCCGAAAATTTAATTAAATTAAAAATTGCTAATTTAGATTTATTGAATTATCTATTAAACAAAAATAAAAACTCAAATTGTGAAATTTATGAAGGTAACGACGACAAACAAAGTTTGGCTACTACCTACGGTGGTGACATACAAAAAACATTAGAAAACTTTCCTGGATTTATTTGGAGTAAATATTCAAAAGAAAAACATCTTCCTGGTCATTCATATACCGGTCCAGGAACTCGATTAGATATAAGACTAGATGAGAATAATAATCCGAAACCAGGTGAAGAACCGATAAATAGAGTAGATGCCGCCGCTTACAGGCATGATTTAGCTTATCGAAATCATGATCTAAGTTCTCGACATGCAGCTGATAAGAAGATGATTCAAGAATTAGATAGTATTCAAAATCCTACATTTAGAGAAAAAATTGAAAGAATGTTTGTTAAGAAAGCTTTACAAGCTAAAATATTATTCGGTCAGGGTTTAAATGAAACGACAGCAAAGCTGTCTGAGAGCAACGCTCGAACCTACGCGTCCGAAATGTCGAATGACCCAAGCCGCTATGCGTCTGAAATTCACAAAGAATATAGAAGGCCTAAATATCTATTGAAAGTAAAAGTATTTAATGAAGATGATATTTGGAGTGCTGATCTTATTCATATGCCGAATGAAAAAGATTATAAATACGCATTGACCGTTATAGATTTATATACACGATATGCTTGGGTAAAGCCTTTAAAAAATAAAAGTGGTCTATCAGTTAAATATGCGTTTGAAGAAATCTTTAAAGAAAGTAATAGAAAGCCAAGGAAATTGTTTGATGATAAAGGGTCGGAATTTTATAACAGAAACGTTCAGCCACTATTTGAAACAGACGAAAGTCATCGCCAAGGCTCAGTTTATTCAACTGAAAATGCAGGGAAGGCCGTAGTGATAGAAAGATTCAATAGATCATTAAAAAATAAATTATTCAAGAAATTTACTGAGCAAAGAAATCAGAAATGGTTGAAGATATTACCAGGAGTTGTAGAAGAGTATAATAATAAAGTTCATTCTGGTATTGAAGAAACTGCAAAGAATGCTTCTGACGACCCTGATTTGATAAGAAAAAAAATATTCGAGAATAATTATTCGAATGAGAGTAATCCGAATTTGCAGAAACTTAAGCCGAAATTTAAAATTGGAGATAGAGTTAGAATATTTAAATATAAGAGTAAATTTGAAAAGGGCTTCGTTGGATACTGGACTAAAGAAATATTTGAAGTTTGTAAAATAAACCAAATTTATCCGATTACTTACGAAATCAAAGATTTAGATAATGAAGATATTAGAGGCCGTTTTTATCAAAATGAATTACAACGTACTGATTTTTAATTATCATTATTACTATTATTATTATTGGAACTAACGTTTCGGGAATGAAATTCCCTTGTTAGGCGTAGCCATAGAACCTACGGTTCGTTCAATTCTAACATAATATCTAGAAATGGTACTCCTTCCTGTAATTTCAATAAAACATAAAGACATAATTGCTCACAGTAAGTAGTTCCTGGTTTTTGAATTTGAAATGTATTATAAATTCCATTTGCAAGTATTTCTCTTACTTCATTCGTAGGTGGAATACGTATGAGTCAAAATAATAATTATCTCCGTTTTTACTAAAGATACCTGCTGACCAATGTACGCCTTTTTGGTCTGAAGTGTGAAGATTCGTTATGAAATTTACAGTTGAAACTTTGTTCCGGGAACTGAAGGTTCCTGTTGGCTTATTTTTGATCAATTGTAATTCGTCTCTCATTAGAACATGAAAATTCTTTATTCCTAATTGATTTGCGATTTTCTTTAGGTCGAAATTTGTCGTGGTTTGCAACCCATATAATTTGAAAAACTCGATCAGGTCAGTCATTTTAAATGAAAACAGAAATCCAAATTGAAAATGTCATTGTCACTTTTCAGTCTCCACGCAAATAAGTTGCAATAAATGTTACTACTTGTTACTTATGAAGTAGAGTCCAACATTTATATGAAAACAGAAATCCAAATTGAAAATGTCATTGTCACTTTTCAGTCTCCACGCAAATAAGTTGCAATAAATGTTACTACTTGTTACTTATGAAGTAGAGTCCAACATTTATATGAAAACAGAAATCCAAATTGAAAATGTCATTGTCACTTTTCAGTCTCCACGCAAATAAGTTGCAATAAATGTTACTACTTGTTACTTATGAAGTAGAGTCCAACATTTATATGAAAACAGAAATCCAAATTGAAAATGTCATTGTCACTTTTCAGTCTCCACGCAAATAAGTTGCAATAAATGTTACTACTTGTTACTTATGAAGTAGAGTCCAACATTTATATGAAAACAGAAATCCAAATTGAAAATGTCATTGTCACTTTTCAGTCTCCACGCAAATAAGTTGCAATAAATGTTACTACTTGTTACTTATGAAGTAGAATTTCACGTTTGCATGTCTTCTAATTCCTGCGTGAGTCCAGTATGTTGCGCATGTTGTTGTTCAGTTTGTTGCACATTGGGTGAATCAAATATGGATTCTGCTATTCTTTGCTGTTCCTCCTCTTTTTCACGATCAATATAATCTTCAAGATGAGCAAAATTCTTCATCACAAAGTAAATTGATAGAGAAGAATTGGCTAAGTTTGGATAGTTCTTTGATAATTTGAATAATTTGATCAGTAATGTCACATATAAACGTGAAAACTTTATTTTGTGGGTCTCATTTAACTCTTTCACGAATTTTGTATAATTCATATTAGACAATAACTTCAGTCGCTGAAGCACTTCTCCTTGTAAAACATAGCAGCGTAGAAGATTCCGATGTGTAATTTTCTCAAAACCAATGAGTTTATTCAATGAAGAGATGCACGATGATGTACTTATAATATCCTTTTTCTCGAGAAATACAGGTAAATTGCTGCTGTCAACATCCTTGAATGAATCTCGGATTATTTCAAACACTTCTCTCTTTTTATCTTCTTCGTTTCCACTCATCTTCTGTTTCTTTCTTAGTGATTCAAGAATAAATTTTGTTGATATCGTTTTGAAGAAATCAAGATGGTCTGGTGAAATAAGAGGCACAACTTGAACCACACAGCAACAAAATTCTCTCTCTATTTTCCTGACGGAAGACATTGCAAATGAGAACTTTGCTTTCTAGCGCACACGGAACAATGACAGAAGAGAGAGAAATGAAAACAGCTGCCAGATGCTTTGGCGTCATGCGGTTGTGCTGACGTGCTGGTAAGAATTAAAACAACTTGCCTAACGTACAACTAAAATCTAATTGTATCACAAAGCAGTAGCAACTACTGGAATTAGAAGAACGTCAGATGAAATAACAATAGTGAGAGCGCCTAAAGAAATTGTTAAACATGCTCCAACGCCTTGTGTTACATTCTTAACTTTAGTCCATCTCTTTCTTAATTTTTTATAATGCTCTAATCTTAATAATAATTGAGATTCTTTATCTTTCATATAGCGTACTCTATCTTTGTGTTTTTCTTTATTCAATTTTTCAATGTTAATCTTTTCAATGTCCATTAAAGTAGAACTACGTTCATATGATAACGAAGGATATATTCTTGAGGTTTCATCCACTTTTGTTTCTTCCATTTTTAAATGAATATTTTGAATAAATATTTTGAATACAATCTTCTGCTATATTAGGACAACGTGATATTTCTTGGGCTACCTAAATTTTCATCTGCCTACATTTTCGACCTTCGGCTACGTGATATTTTTCGACCACGTGATATTTTTTAGATTACTTGAAATTTTAAGACCGCCTAAATTTTCGTCCACGTGATATTTTGAGACCGCCTAAATTTTCGATTACGGGATATTTTGAGACCGCCTAAATTTTTGAAATTTTGATTTTTTTTAAAAATTTGTCACTACCTAAATTTTCGCCCTTCGGCCTTCGGCCACGTGAAATTTGAAATCTACCTAAATTTTTGAAATTTTGATTTTTTGAAAATTTTGAAAAAACCCGCAAAAAAGTGTGACATCCGGCGCAAGCGAAGCGAAGCGTCGCGCCGGGTGTCACACTATATACTACTTTGATAAGGAAGAAGATATTTGAAAATGATAATGAGAATGAAAGTAATGCTAATTTATAGAAACGTAAGCCGAAATTTAATATTGTAGAGTGAGAATATTCAAATACAAAAACAAATTTGAAAAAGGTTTTGTTGGTTAGTGGACTAAGGAAATATTTGAAGTTTGTAAAATAAATCAAACTTATCCGATTACTTATGAAATAAAAGATTTAGATAATGAGGAAATAAAAGGTAGATTCTATGAAAATGAATTACAAAATACTGAACTTTAATTGTCATTATTTAATTCTAACATGATATTTAGAAATGGTACTCCTTTTTGCAACTTGTATAAAACGTAAATACATAATTGTCCGCAATAAGTAGTTCCTGTTTTTTGAATTTCAAATGTATTATAAATTCCGTTTCCCAGTATTTTTTAATTTCATTTGTAGGGGGAAGTCCGTATGAGTCGAACCAATAGTTTTCTACATTAGTATTCTTTTGCCCTGCTGACCAATTTACTCCTTTTTGTACTGATGTATGGAGATTTGTTATGAAGTTCAAAGGAATCGGTTTATTTTTAATCAACTGCAATTCATCTCTCATTAATAAATAAAAGTTATGTATTCCTAATTGTTTAGCAATTTTCTTTAAATCGAAATTTGTCGTGGTTTGTTTGCCGTACTGTTTTAGGAACTCAGTCAGACCAAAAGCTCTGGGAGATACCTTTTCACCATTCATTTGAAATGAAAAATTCTATTAACTGTCAACAATTTGTTAAATGAGATACATTTTATAAGCATCAATGAAATCCCTATGACAACGTTGACGTGACAATTGTAACTTTCTAAAACAATAGAGTTCAAGTAAACCAATGAATCGCTGCCATTTTCTGAGCAGTTCTGGATTGAAATGAGGTTCTGTTCGCGGTTCCGGTCGGAGAACTGGCAGCGCATTTGGCAAGTGTATAAGTGCGGGTAACAGCTGCTTGTTCTGAAATGCAATGTTTCATGAATACAATGCTTCATGAATGCAGGAAGCAGCTGTTCCCTACAATTGGGCGATCATCAGAGTGCAAAGCAGTAGCAATAACAGGAATTGAAAGAGCGCCAGAAGAAATAACAATTGTAAAAGCACATAAACTTACTGTTAAAAATATTCCAATACCTTGTGTTACATTCTTAACTTTAGACCATCTCTTTCTTAATTTATCATAATGCTCTAATCTTAATAATAATTGAGATTCCTTATCTTTCATATAACGTACTCTATCTTTGTGTTTTTCAATGTTCATCTTTTCAATGTCCATTAAAGTAGAACTACGTTCATTTATTAACGGAGGATATATTCTCGAAGTTTCTTCCATTTTTGAGGTTTCTTCCATTTTTAATAATTATTTTGAATACAATCTTCTGATATTTTCAGACTATGTGAAAAGACTACATAAATTTTGTAAATTCTTAGACTACGTAAACTTTGTTTTGTAAATTTTCGCTAAAATCACAAGTGTGTAAAATTTGTAAAATATTGGAAAAATATCGGAAAATATTCAGAAAATTCGGGGGGTATGACATACGGTGCGGAGCGAAGCGAAGTGGAGCGCCGTCTGTCATACCCTATACTACTATAGTCATGCAATAATATGTGGTAAGGATTGTAAGTGTGATGACTTTCCATCTATTTCATCAATGAGGAAAAATCGAGCAATGGAATTTTTCAGAAGGTGTGAAAAGTTCCCGTTGCATCCTCTTCATGACTTAGTGCCCACATGAATGAATAATGAATAATGATAATGAATGAGATCATTTGACTTTATTTTTTTGCAACAAGTTGCTTACGTTGAAATGTAATGTACTTGATAACTTTTGACTGTTTTTCTCTTCTTTATGTAAATGGCTGATTATCATCTGTGTGAATATGCGCTTGCTTACTTACTTACTTTTAGCATGCCTCTAATCGAATTCTGCAGACGATTTTCTGATTTCATCTTCAATGCCCACTCATGTTGTTGTTTTTCAAAAGTTAGGAATTCCATTGAACATGTCATCTTTCCTAAAAATAGAAGATACCATGCACATGACAAAAAGCACTCATTTTCATTGTTTATCAGTATATCATATATAATGGTGTGCTATTCATTAAACATTTCAGGACTTATTACCCACAATAACTGATGGTAGATATCACTTCAGCTACTACTGACAGATATGATGACGACTGAGAGCAAATGAAAGAAATTTGGCTGGCCGGTCATATTAGTGCATGCGCCTATTAAAAGTTTTGATCAAAATATTGCAAAATGCCCTTCTCTAACGAGTCGTCTGACAGATTTGCAAATACTTTCACCATTACCGTCACATTCACAAGGATGAGTATCATTTGAATTCAGCTTGTAGCCGCTATAGATGCTTGCTGGAGATTTATTATGTCCTCTCTATGCTAAGTTAGCTAACAATCCGACCTCTATGTTGTGAGGGCATCACTTGAGTCATCTACTGAAATGAAAGTTGATTTGTTGAAAATTAGAAATGACGACACATTCATGTCAATGAGACGGATTGCTAGGATTTCAATTCAACTCATATTTTAGATGTAGGCAGGTGGCCGGATTAAGATGCCCAAGCCCTGGACCGAAGAAGAAATGATCGATAGATGCGAAAATTGAGATTATGAAGGATCTCACACATGTATACATGTAAAATTAAGCTTCGATTCATTATGCCGATGAAGTGAATGTGAAATCACACAAATGCAGTAGTTAGCAGGTGGTTGATTGAGGGTTAAATAAATTTCTGAAAAAGTACTTTTAGCTTTGTGATTTCTATTTCTTCTAAAATTAAAGACTATCACATTATTTAAGGATCTCAATGAACTTTCTTAGAAAGCCAAAGAACAAAATGACTTGATAAACATCTGAAACTCGCATATTCGATATATTCTTAATAATAACTAAAGTGAGTTTGATTTTTGTGATTTGCTGAAGATGATCTAACTTGAGATACCAAAGTAGGCGGACAGATTCTCGCCCTGTCCTTTCTACAGTATGACAATCGTGCTTTACAATCGTTTATGACACTAGAAACTTCTGTCTGAATGGGTCCGACCTCAGACCGAACCCAATTGTGAACGATAAAGTCATTGAATTCCAGACCGAAACAAATATCTTGTCTGCTTTATTGGCTACTATTCTCAATAAATCATTAATAGACCTTCTTGTAGAACTTATTGACTTGAGTTGGGAAAAGTGATGGATTTCTGAGAGAAGGCAAATGAGGTCGATCTATGTTCAGCATCTTATTCTTAAATTTATTTACGATTTCTCAGGAAGTGATTAAATTGTGCCTTGTACTTTCGTTTTTCAAATTGCTAACATTCTTAGAATCTTAGAATCACATGTGCAGTATTTGGAATTCATTTTCGGACAACAAATAAGTTTGTTTATATTTGAGCAACATTGCTTCAAATTAGACACCTTATATAAATGAAATGATATGTAGGTTTCAGTATTTTACACCATTTCTAAGTCATAAAAACAACTTCAAAAATTTAATAGCCGCCAGTTCAAGTTGACAGTCGACCAAAGCGATAGTCTCAGATCCTTGTTGTTTTTCCTGTGTATTTGGATTTACTTATCTTGCAGGTAAACTGATATACGACACAGCTAATATCGCAGTTATATTTTTCTGGAAGTTTATGACAAACAACGCAATTTTCATGTTTATTTACCGAGTTTCTTCTTTTCAGAACGTGTTTTAACTTTTTATTACCGAAACTGACAAATCGTACATCTACAGGGTGTCTGTAAAGTCGCGCAAGTTGTGAAATGTCTGCCATTTAGAGAGAAATCATCATATGAAGAAAAGTAAACTATATTTATGTAGCATATTAACAGAGGTTTTGTGTGCGACAGAGGAAAGCTCTCTCACTTGTTTTTCAACATAATACCAGCTCATTAAAATTCGACCTACATTTAACAGCATCATTATAATTTATGTTCAATAAGATCACCGTCGCAATCGATCACCATTTGTAATCTTGCCACGATGTTGGACACACCAGCTTCTAGCTGTTCTGGTGTGATGTCAGCGCAGATGTTGATGATCTTCTGACGGAGCTCGTGCAATGTGCTTTGCTTGTTTTCGTGATAAACTTTAGCCTTTAACCAGCCCCAGAACCAGTCTTCTTTTTCGTGACTGTGAATAACACTCTATCAATCTGATCATAAAGAATGACGCTTCATGCTGACTCATCTTATCTGCCGACTCGCTGAGCGTGGTGCTGATTTAATTGATGGATCATTGTTATTCCCATGTCATGCTAGGAAATGGATCTGCAGACTCGTATTGAGATGCAATGTTATTATTCGTGTGGAAGGAATGCATCTGGGGCTTTGAGACTTTTTAAATCTCAACACTCTCTTGTGAGGGATCCTTTTTCCTTATCATCTGTGACACGACTTATTAAGAAGTTTGAAGAGACTGGTAGTGTCGCGGACTTGCCACGCAGTGGTCGGCCGATAAACGAACTGGACTTATCGGCCGACTGAACGATAAACCAAAACGTCTGGCGTTTGCAAATTGGATTCTATCCCAGCCAGACAAAATTCCTGACATCCTTTGGTCTGACGAAGCCAACTTCAGCCTGGATGGCCAGGTTCATACCCATAACTGTCGTATATGGTCGTCAGCAAAACCTGAAAGCTATCTTACAAAATCTTTGCATTCTCCAAAGCTATGCGTTTGGATGGGACTTTCCTCAAAGTTTGCTCTCCACCCATTTTCTTTGATGAGACAGTTGATTCTGAGAGATACCTGGAGATGCTTCAAACACATGTGCGACCGCAGCTAACCTCTAGGCAAGCTGTCCACCACGATATTTATGCAGGATGGGGCACCACCTCATTTCGCCAGCAATGTTCGGAAATTTGTATGCAGAACCTTTACTGATGACGGAATTATCAGTCGAGGCTGCGCACATTCCTGGCCCCCGAGATCACCCGACCTCAACCCTCTCGAATTCTGGTTCTCGGGCTGGTTAAAGGCTAAAGTTTATCACGAAAACAAGCAAAGCACATTGCACGAGCTCCGTCAGAAGATCATCAACATCTGCGCTGACATCACACCAGAACAGCTAGAAGCTGGTGTGTCCAACATCGTGGCAAGATTACAAATGGTGATCGATTGCGACGGTGATCTTATTGAACATAAATTATAATGATGCTGTTAAATGTAGGTCGAACTTTAATGAGCTGGTATTATGTTGAAAAACAAGTGAGAGAGCTTTCCTCTGTCGCACACAAAACCTCTGTTAATATGCTACATAAATATAGTTTACTTTTCTTCATATGATGATTTCTCTCTAAATGGCAGACATTTCACAACTTGCGCGACTTTACAGACACCCTGTAGATGTACGATTTGTCAGTTTCGGTAATAAAAAGTTAAAACACGTTCTGAAAAGAAGAAACTCGGTAAATAAACATGAAAATTGCGTTGTTTGCCATAAACTTCCAGAAAAATATAACTGCGATATCAGCTGTGTCGTATATCAGTTTACCTGCAAGATAAGTAAATCCAAATACACAGGAAAAACAACAAGGATCTGAGACTATCGCTTTGGTCGACTGTCAACTTGAACTGGCGGCTATTAAATTTTTGAAGTTGTTTTTATGACTTGGAAATGGTGTAAAATATTGAAACCTACATATCATTTCATTTATATAAGGTGTCTAATTTGAAGCAATGTTGCTCAAATATAAACAAACTTATTTGTTGTCCGAAAATGAATTCCAAATACTGCACATGTGATTCTAAGATTCTAAGAATGTTAGCAATTTGAAAAACGAAAGTACAAGGCACAATTTAATCACTTCCTGAGAAATCGTAAATAAATTTAAGAATAAGATGCTGAACATAGATCGACCTCATTTGCCTTCTCTCAGAAATCCATCACTTTTCCCAACTCAAGTCAATAAGTTCTACAAGAAGGTCTATTAATGATTTATTGAGAATAGTAGCCAATAAAGCAGACAAGATATTTGTTTCGGTCTGGAATTCAATGACTTTATCGTTCACAATTGGGTTCGGTCTGAGGTCGGACCCATTCAGACAGAAGTTTCTAGTGTCATAAACGATTGTAAAGCACGATTGTCATACTGTAGAAAGGACAGGGCGAGAATCTGTCCGCCTACTTTGGTATCTCAAGTTAGATCATCTTCAGCAAATCACAAAAATCAAACTCACTTTAGTTATTATTAAGAATATATGGAATATGCGAGTTTCAGATGTTTATCAAGTCATTTTGTTCTTTGGCTTTCTAAGAAAGTTCATTGAGATCCTTAAATAATGTGATAGTCTTTAATTTTAGAAGAAATAGAAATCACAAAGCTAAAAGTACTTTTTCAGAAATTTATTTAACCCTCAATCAACCACCTGCTAACTACTGCATTTGTGTGATTTCACATTCACTTCATCGGCATAATGAATCGAAGCTTAATTTTACATGTATACATGTGTGAGATCCTTCATAATCTCAATTTTCGCATCTATCGATCATTTCTTCTTCGGTCCAGGGCTTGGGCATCTTAATCCGGCCACCTGCCTACATCTAAAATATGAGTTGAATTGAAATCCTAGCAATCCGTCTCATTGACATGAATGTGTCGTCATTTCTAATTTTCAACAAATCAACTTTCATTTCAGTAGATGACTCAAGTGATGCCCTCACAACATAGAGGTCGGATTGTTAGCTAACTTAGCATAGAGAGGACATAATAAATCTCCAGCAAGCATCTATAGCGGCTACAAGCTGAATTCAAATGATACTCATCCTTGTGAATGTGACGGTAATGGTGAAAGTATTTGCAAATCTGTCAGACGACTCGTTAGAGAAGGGCATTTTGCAATATTTTGATCAAAACTTTTAATAGGCGCATGCACTAATATGACCGGCCAGCCAAATTTCTTTCATTTGCTCTCAGTCGTCATCATATCTGTCAGTAGTAGCTGAAGTGATATCTACCATCAGTTATTGTGGGTAATAAGTCCTGAAATGTTTAATGAATAGCACACCATTATATATGATATACTGATAAACAATGAAAATGAGTGCTTTTTGTCATGTGCATGGTATCTTCTATTTTTAGGAAAGATGACATGTTCAATGGAATTCCTAACTTTTGAAAAACAACAACATGAGTGGGCATTGAAGATGAAATCAGAAAATCGTCTGCAGAATTCGATTAGAGGCATGCTAAAAGTAAGTAAGTAAGCAAGCGCATATTCACACAGATGATAATCAGCCATTTACATAAAGAAGAGAAAAACAGTCAAAAGTTATCAAGTACATTACATTTCAACGTAAGCAACTTGTTGCAAAAAAATAAAGTCAAATGATCTCATTCATTATCATCATTCATTATTCATTCATGTGGGCACTAAGTCATGAAGAGGATGCAACGGGAACTTTTCACACCTTCTGAAAAATTCCATTGCTCGATTTTTCCTCATTGATGAAATAGATGGAAAGTCATCACACTTACAATCCTTACCACATATTATTGCATGACTATAGTAGTATAGGGTATGACAGACGGTGCTCCGCTTCGCTTCGCTCCGCACCGTATGTCATACCCCCCGAATTTTCTGAATATTTTCCGATATTTTTCCAATATTTTACAAATTTTACACACTTGTGATTTTAGCGAAAATTTACAAAACAAAGTTTACGTAGTCTAAGAATTTACAAAATTTATGTAGTCTTTTCACATAGTCTGAAAATATCAGAAGATTGTATTCAAAATAATTATTAAAAATGGAATAAAACTTCAGAAATGGAAGAAACGTCAAAAATGGAAGAAACTTCGAAAATGGAAGAAACTTCGAGAATATATCCTTCGTTAATAAATGAACGTAGTTCTACTTTAATGGACATATTATTGCATGACTACGCCGGTTAAACCGTTCGAGCTCTCCTTCAAGTTATGTCGGAAGCCACACAAACAACGAAGATGAGTACAGCAGAGGCGACAGTATGATGGATTTATATACATAAATTATTTGGAATTTTGATAACAGCGATTTCAAAGTTCGTATAGTGTACTAACGCTGAGAGGAGATTCTCAATATAGCTTCGATGTGAGAATTCCATCGGCGTCTGTCATCCCATACAACTCCTAGAATCTTGCACTCACTCACATATTAGATACATATACAGATACCTGGGTACAATGACGTGCATTGGGAGCCACAACTGAACATCAATTGTCTTGGTTTGTCCAGATTAAGGACCATATGGTTCCGACGAGTCCAGGCTTTTAATAATAATAATAATAGAATGCTTTATTTATCATACAAAAGCGGTATGACTAATACAAGAATTGTTTGGTACTGACAAAATCAACGTGTCAAAGTTACGAACGTGACGAAAATCGAACAAATGAGTTGTTATACAAGGATGAGTTCCGACGTAAAGGAAGAAGGGCACGGGAATGTCTGATATCATGCTTAGAGTCACGCAAAACAAAAAATTGGGACAACGGATGACAGTCTTTATGTATACAAATACTTTTAATGATCTTCACATATATATTTTATGTCCGTAATATTATCTGTAGTTGTATCATATTTTAAAATGGGTTCAATTAGGTTCACATTATCAGCATAAATAACTACAGTTGACATATGCGACACTGTTAGGGAGCCCATGATCACAGCAAATAAAACAGGACCTATAAAACAGGATGCTGCAATATGATGATGATCAGGATCGTTTGCAATGAGTGCAATGGGTTATAAAGATGAAGCATGTAAAAAATGGGAGTGAAGATCAAAAATCTGTAAACACTCGATCAACTTTTATAATTTTCTTCAATGCAATCTACAGACTTTGTTAGCGGTCATTTTCATAAATATTCAGACCACAGAATTAAATATTTTGTTTATCTGCTTCGAAGCGCGCGCAGATGAATCTAATTCTGTGATTCAGACAGATGACAATTCTAAGGTGAATCTTGTTGTGCGTGAAAATGTTAGATTATACATTTACATAGGAAGTTATCTTATGTAAATCAAGATATCACAAGTAAATCTTATGTTTATCAAGATAAAGACAGAGAGGATCTGAACTAGACCCGCTGTCAGAGTCCAGACGCGTGCCATCATAGTTATGTCCTCTCTAGGCTTAGATAACTTTGATATCCGATCTCTATGCCTCATAACAACAGATAACTACAGCATTGTTACCGAGTAAGTAGGGTTGTCAGCCGATATTTCACTTGCCATTTTTCTATGAAAGTCGTTTATACACGTATATCTCCAATTCCAAATTAGATGGCCTTAATTGCATGATTAAGGCCGTCTAATTTGCTATGTAATACCCATAGACATCGGATAACATTATTAGGACTAGACCGGACAGCGCCTATTTAATACACTATCAGCTGATGGCCACAAGCGAATGTCGCTACCGAGTGGCTTTAATTCTGAAAAATTGTTTTACTATGCTATTTGTGTAAACAAACAGTAGCGCAATTTTTAAATTAGCGAAATTTTTATTAAATTTCCTCTGGCTGTAGAATGCTTTCTTTTGAAAATCCAAGATAATGTGCCTTGAAATGACTCCAATCTTGAAAAGATAGATCGAAAATGAATTTGCTCTTGGCGTGAATGAAATTGTTGGAGTAGATTTCGCATAATCTTCAGAGTACAGTTTTCAGCAAAAATTTTTTATAGATGTTCTTAAGCCTAACTAAGAAATAAGCAGAAAGACATTAACATGGCAGTAAGATAAATGAAACGTTTTCAGAAATGGGCTTCTTAATCGGTTTGGTATTACTCCTGACTCAGGTCACCCCCTAAAAAATCTATCACTTATACAGATTATTCCGCAGAACTGAGATATGGCGTCTCATTAATCATTTTGTGAACTTCGAGCTTCCCGGCTAAAGATAAGCAGCACCCGGAATAACTGGGATTTGTCCTGGCCACTTCGGGCAAAAAGCACTATTTTACATCATTTCTTGTGAGCGCGAAGGGCGAGTTTTCCCGAGTACAATGAAAACAGATTTATTACAACAGTGTGTACGTAAAATTTCTATTATCATGAGATTAAAGATAGGCTGTTCATTTGCAATTACCTGTGAAATGAAATGTCTTCTGCTGTTGCCAATTCGGAGTATTTAAGTCTGCAATTATGGACGATGCAATATCTCCTCATTTCTACTCTCTCTCAGCTGATAATAAACATGTGGTTATCGATATCTTAAATTCTCTCGTTGTCATAATTGTTTTATACAAACAATATTTCCATGTCGCTACCGAACGGCTTTAAAGGCCACGGGAAATCAGCTGTGTCCGGTCTAGTCCTAATAATGTTATCCGATGTCTATGGTAATACCATTGAGGTAAGAGCATTTCACCGTCCATCTCCGCATTCCCAGTGAAAATGGCATTGATTTGATTCCTATGATCAGTAATTTGGACTCGTAGATATCTCAAGCTTGACATACTTTAATATTCTGAGTTGCATGGGCTATGTAGAAAATTGTCATAGATTTGAGTCTTTTGCAGATCAAAATGTTGGATTTTTGATGTCATAGATTCTAGGTTCACAATGAATATATTACCTTTCAAATGATCAGCCTAAATCGTCTGGCGCTACGCACCGACGATTTAGGCTGTCATTTGAAAGGTAATATATCTTTATTGATGCTGCAGATTGATACATATTCATGATAAAATTTTAAATGATTGATAGCTATATGTCCCTCCCTAGAGAACTTTTGATAACGACCTCTATCTCTATGCCACAACAGATGCTTGCAGATTGATACATATTCATGATAAATTTCATCGCCAACAGACAACTCGCATGCCTATTGCATACAGACCGTTTCGTAAATTGTTGCACAGCACAAAATATTCTTATATCTTTTGTATATTCTCATCAATTTTAATCGCATGCTGGCTGATAATCAATCAATAAACTTGTTTACTTGGTCAGCTGAGACGCTTGGTTCAGGAAACATAGTGGTGTGGTTTGCCTAATTAAATGAAGTAATTAGTGATTGTCTGCTTTATTACTTCCACGATGCTATTTCAGATATCAATATCATGTTGGCTCATGTGTCACTCATTCTCCTTTTCATCATTGATGAGCTGCTCCATTAGTCGGACGCATTCCTACGGCGTGAAGGAAATGCTATCGTTTGCTGTGAACAGATGCACAGACGAGACAAGCCCTTGTCTGATCCGAGATTCGAATTTCTTCTGACCTCGAGTGAGGGAAATGATGTTTCACGCAATGGCTGACTATGGGAATAATACAAATTTGAAGTTTGTCAGTGAACGGATGTGCCGATTTTGATAAAACTTACATATTGTTGGAGCTGATGACACCGGAATTATTTTAAACCCAAACTCGAAGTTGTATGTAGTTGACCGTTGTTGAACATTGTTAACGCGAAAGTGGCGTAAAATTAGGTAAAAGTGTAAATTGAATGAAATTGCACAAATTCCGTCCGAATTCGAAAAACAATATATCATCTGAAAGCATAACACGAGCCTGATTCAATGGTGATAATCTCAATTTTCTGTATTGCATAGTTTCTTCTGGAGATGTCGGTGAACGAATTGACCAAACATTCATACTTTTAAGTCTGCTGACCACAGCTGACCAGACATAAGCTAAACGCTTTGCCAAATTAAAGTGCCTCGACATAACCTTTCACATGGTACAAAGGTTATTGAAATTGAACATCTTTATCAATGAGAGAGTCTTGTGAGATTTTTTTAGCAACATTTTTTTGTTAAAACTTATTAGTATTGTATCTTTTTGTACATACAGCCAATCCTAAAAACCGTGTATCATGATGAAGCTGACATGATAGTTCATGCTGTCTGCCATCTTTCATGAAAAAATTCTGTCGTCTTCATGTTGAAATCCTGCATCAAAGAAAGCGCTCAATTTTTTTCATAGGGCCAACTGACCACAGCTGACAACACATGAAAACGAAATATATGTCAAAACAATCTATGGAACATAAGGTTTCATATGGTATATCGTTTATCAAAATTTATCCGGGATTTCAACACGAAAATTTCATTTGAAAATGGCCTAGCCTTTTTGTGCAATTACTTTTGAAACTGTCTGCGGTTGTGCTATTGCGATTCAAGCGGCACCTGCTAAAACATTAGCAGCTTATTCATATTAAGAAATACAGATCGCTTTCTTTTTAATGGTAGCAATTTAAATGAGGAAAGCAAAAGTTCTCATTCCAGCCAACGGCAATATCAACAACCACCATCCAGATATACTCGCATACGGAATTGATTCATTCATTGTGTTGGCTACCATCTCAACAATGCACCAATTGATACTATGTATTTTAGTTATCTATCGTGCAAAATTTGTGATTGCCTTTGAATTATCTTTACACAAAACAAGAATAGAGTCAATGGCACTGAATTGCGTTGTTCACTGTGGAAACCGCAGTGTTCTCGTGCAATGGCTCTCTCAGAGAAAGTCTCAAAGTAAAATTTAAATAGCAAGAGGGTTCTGGCTACATATAAGCATATGTGACTGTTGATATTTAGCGGGAAAGTTACTGCTTCTTGCAATTTGAAAGCAGGTATATTTAGGCCTACTTTAACGACTTATGAAAATGGCAATGGATTCTCCGGCTAAGATTTTGCCGAAAAATTCATGTTAGGCTACCGCACCTAAGAATGCCTATGTTAATGAATTTTATTTTGAGGCACT
Source organism: Prostheceraeus crozeri (assembly GCA_907163375.1). Lineage (NCBI taxonomy): Eukaryota > Metazoa > Platyhelminthes > Polycladida > Euryleptidae > Prostheceraeus > Prostheceraeus crozeri. The sequence goes on from CAJQUW010003203.1 coordinate 311,128, forward strand.
CCGACATTCTTCGGGTAAGTTTCTTTAGAACCATTTCACAATATGACCATTTCCTCAAGCAACCAGAAACAGCTTTACTTGCATTTCACAGAAATCAAATACACATAGGACTGCTATAGGAATAACAGGCCTGTTCAAACAGGTATGGATGATTCGGATGTGGGTGATTGTGAAATTGTTATTAATAAAAGAACAAAGAATATTATTGCAAGAATTTTTCCCGTATTTAATATGAATGTTGAACCATCTTACATTTCTAACCAGGTAGTCAAAATAAGGTGTAAAATTATCCGGTCATTTGAGGGTTTAGGTTACAGTCCCAAAAACGATCCTAAAAATCATAGCTCTCATTTTGGTGTACGTTAACTGTGTGTATGTAGAAAGGCTGCATTATGTTCTGTATTCTACAACGTCGGAACCATAAACACTTTGGTCGGAACATACTATAGCCTACTTATAAATGTACAGAATAGTAGATATTGCACTGTTAATTGTGCTCAAGTATTGCACTAATGAGTTTAAATCATTGAATGTTATTGCATTTTTATAATGCCTACATTCGAAAATTAGTCATGAAGTCACTTACAAAATATCATAAAACACGTTATAAAATCATCAAGTAGCAGGCCTAACTTTATAATTCTCACGTGTAAGTACAATAGAAAATAAATAGAAAGATGTCCTCAGACTTGAACAATTTAAACGCAACAATTTTACAATTAATTATGATTTTATATAATACAATGCATCTAATACATTTATATAATGTAATCAAATTATATAATAAAATAAAAATAAATCACATTATAATATTATATTTAATGTCGAGTTCAACTGGCTCTCTTCAATCTTCATGAATAGAAAAAAAGCAACAGTCATCTCAAGTCCACGACAATTTCGTGCACCAAAGTTACATGTCAGTCATTGGTCATTATCAAATTGCTCTACTTGCATAACGATGCTTCGCATGATGCGCTTTGCTTAATTTTTTAATATCAACTTGGGTTTGGCTGTGGGTCCAAGACTCTGACCCAATTATCATTTCTGCTATAAAGAATACCTATTTTTGAAACTCGGAGAGCATGAGATCATGGCTTCCCACCCGCGCTACAACAAGTCTTTAAGTATACAACATGCACCTTTTCATGTACAATGGATAAACAAAGGACAACGCGGTCATCATTAGATTCACCATCGGGAAAAGGATCATTATGAAAAAATGAAACATAAAAGTCCGAGTATCTGGTGTCGATCCTCTTTTACGCTAATTTGCCATGTTAATTCAGAAATATCGATGGTGCCCCTTCATCACTGCCCCAGACGTTGTAAAACGAATTTCAATTTCCATGGATACATGCAATTTTGATAACATGAATTACTGTGACTATCGATCTGCAATTAACAGTAGCCTGGTCAATGTACGAATAACGAGTTTTCTACGATTTGTTTAGGCTCCTGTGTTTGTGAATTTTATGCAAAATTACATGTTATTCATACAAATTGGAGTGAAACACTTACTACAAAGATGAAGAATAACAGAAATGCGAAAATCCCGATTAAAGCTTTCATGTTCGTACTAGCAGGAATGTAAACGCATGTATCCTGTATGAATATTCGGAACTTCATTTTGCTTTTATATCGTAGAACTTTTGAACAATAGCTGATGCTTTCCCACACAGGAAGAGCATGTACTATACAGGAAAGCCACATCAATGGACACATAAAATGCAAATAGCGGAAATAGATGTCTGTTATGGCTTTAATGCTGAAAATTGACATTGACATGAAAGAACCTTCTGATAATGAGTTGCCATGTCCATGGGACAGAATACTTACAAAAGATTGACTTTCGATAATTTAACTGATAAATGAACAATTCTGAGCAGGGATATTTAATCGGAGTCGGAGTCCCTAGAGGCCTATCATTTTGCTCGGAGTCGGATTCGATGACAGGGCTCCGACTCCGGCTAACATACTGTCTCGAAAAGCTACATTTGGAGAAATCACTTAATTTTTTTGACAAATACTAGTCAATGATATCTTAATCAAGTTGCGTTCCTGATCATCTAATTAAATTATGATTTCATGAAGTAGAATGTGCATAATAAGTCTACGTTTTCTAATCATTGCATCACTCACATTATGCTACACAAAGAACAAAATAACAGTTTCCCGGTCAGCATCTGATGGATGCAATATTATTTATTTCAATTATTCATTGTCGTTGATTCAATGAGTCATTCACCGGTCTAGAGAATTGTTTAGCTTACTAGAATCTGGTCTGCTTCAAAGAATTCTAATAAAAAATTCTGTCTGATTCGGTAAGAATTAAAAGAAATTTTCATTGCTAAAACCCGGGTTAATTTCGGTCTAAAATAAAAAAATATAAGTTTCTTAAAAATCGAATACTTCCCTCATATGTACCAAAATACTATTCTTTATGTCGATGAACCTCCGTAGCGCACTTGGACGAAGATCCCTAGTCATCACCGGTGTTCCCCTGAAATCACTTCATCAGCAATGGAGAAGGACATAACGACATGTGACATCCTTTTTCCAATTTCACTTCATTTGTGAATGCTCCCTGTATGATTCTATTATTTGTTAATTTCCCTGAATCAAGATTTCAATGCCAATAAAACTTTCGTATTAGGCATTTTTTAGGCTCATGATATCCCAAAATGGGTCTATAGGGATTACCCAATAGAGGTCCCAAGATAGGGATTAAGTTGTCAAAACAGGTGAATTTCCAGTGTGCTTTTTATTTTTTGTGCACAATTCATCGATTATAAAAACAGTTTGTAACCTAGTGATTTTTGTATCACCCTGTGATAGGATGGTAACGCCGATCAGTCTTGCTTTTATATACCGGTTCTATGAAGATTATCTCCACATAAGCACTGGTGACAGGACAGAATTTTAGCAAGGATATTTCACAGAATCCAATTGTGAACGAAAATAAGGAAGGATCACTCTCGCCTTTAATTACTTTGATTGGCATTCGGGCGGTCTTCACTAGGGTCTTTTCGTGGACACTCTCCTGGAGTGGCATCGATTAGCAGCTGTTGTGATACCTATGAGAGGAAAGAGCTTTTGACTATTTGAATTATCAATTTTGGAATTAAATTTCATTTTGTCTACGCTATTGGAAGCTGTAAGTACATTTTGCTAAGAAGTGGATTATTGCCGGTTGGGAAGCGTGTGAAGGCCATCATGTCATAGCATGGCATGAACGCGTGACAACGTCGGAGTGGACATTTGGAGAGATGGTGCACTTACGATCACAGTGAGCATTATATGAAAATGGCTTGCTGGCCCTCTGTGAGCGTGGCAACAATTATGTATAAATATATTTTTTGCTTGTTTTGCTTAATTTCTAAATCTAAAATACCTGATTGGAATTGATCAGATATTTTTTGATCGTTCTTTGATCTTTTAGTTAATTTGATGTTTGTAAATTTTGGTTTCAGTTCATTTTCTTTACACTTTTGATTGAATATTATATCATTGTTCAGTTTAATGCATTTATGAAATATTGTTTCTGTTTTTCATACTGTTGTTTTTCGTTCTTAGATGATAATTTCAAAATTATAAATGAATACCATTTGATTGTGAAATACTTTATTTCGTTTCGCGACGTTTCGGATTCAACTGTGTCCATTATCAAGCTAACAGTGCATGCTAATGGATATAAATTATAAATTTCATATTATTATATTATATTATTAATATTACATTAGTTTTATAATATAAAAGGATAATGGACACAGTTGAGTCCGAAACGTCGCGAAAAGGAATAAAGTATTTCACAATCAAATGGTATTCATTTATAATTTTGAAATTATTATCTAAGAACGAAAAACAACAGTATGGAAAACCAGAAACAATATTTCATAGATGCATTAAACTGAACAATGACATAATATTAAATCAAACGTGTAAAGAAAATGAACTGAAACCAAAATTTACAAACATCAAATTAACAAAAAGATCAAAGAACCATCGAAAAATATCTGATCAATTCCAATCAGGCATTTTAGATTTAGAAATTAAGCAAAACAAGCAAAGATTATCCTCAATGCAAAAGGAATTGGCCAAAAATCTTGTATATTTATTATATATACACCAATCTCAAAAATGTGTGTCACCTTTTAATATAACCAAGCAAAACCTCTTACCATACTATAATGAATGTTTCTATTGCATAAGTTAAGAAGAGCAATTAACCTCGTGATATATAGTGATAACGAGTTAACTTTCATCATCTTTTTCATTGTAGCGTTTAAATAAAAAACAGTCGCTCCCTTCTTTCGGACAAATTTCCTTTATTGTTTTAAAAACATATGTACAAGGGCCCGACGCGTTTCGTCCTCCGACGTTATCAAGGGACCATGAGCTATACAACCAGGCGAGGGGTTAAATAGTAAAAGTGAGCGGTCCATCAAATCATCTCATGTTTTCTGTTCAGGAGAGGTTTATTCTTAGCTATGTGACGACTTTCAGACAACTTCGTGTGAACTGAAATTACGTTGTTTGCTTAGAATTGAAAGGTCAAAGTTCTTGATTTGTACGTCAGTCAGGTTGCTGTGATCTTTATCAACATGTTCAGACAGTGCACTATTTTGATCGCGATTTTTCAAACTCCGTTGATGTTCAGCATAGCTATGTTTAAGCGGACGACAAGTATGCTGAACATCAACGCAGTTTGAAAAATTGCGATCAAAATAGTGCACTGTCTGAACATGTTAATAAAGATCACAGCAATCTGACTGACCTACAAATCAAGAACTTTGACCTTTCAATTCTAAGCAAACAACGTAATTCAGTTCACACGAAGTTGTCTGAAAGTTGTCACATAGCTAAGAATAAACCTCTCCTGAACAGAAAACATGAGATGATTTTAAAATGTGTCCCCATCTTAAGATGTCCCTTGCCACATTTCTCAAGATGTTCACTCAACTTTATTTGTCTGTATATGGATTATTCAATTACTGTTTGTAGACTCTAACTCTAGCTCTTAAGGATGTACCTGTTTCACCTATGTAATATTCTTTGCAGCCATGACAAGTTATAAAATAAATCAGATTAGAAGATGCACAAGTCATATCATTTTTTATAACAAATGTTTTTCCATTGAAGTTATAAGAGTTGCCTTCCATGAAAAATTGGCATGTACCACAACGTTGGTCATTTCATCTTGTGACAGAAAAAAAGTTAATATCATTTTCTAAAAATTTCGATTTACGGAGACTTTTTTCACATTTTTAGATTGCCGCTTGCTGTTAAGAAATAATTTGTCTTTGAAGATGTTTTTAGTCTGTGGATCACTTTTCAAAATTGAGTTAAAATGATTAATCATGGGAAGAACATTTATATTTCGAGGATTATGCGTGCATACAAGAGGAATCAGGGAATCGTTTTATTTCTTTTTACATAATTATCATTTAGTAAGGTTGAACGATCAAGTTGTAATGCCTTGGATATACCATCATCGATTAAAGAATTTGGATAACATTGCTCTTTCAAAAATGATTTCAAGTCATCTAGTCGGTTTTTGCGGATTGATATATCGATAAAAAATGATATATATTCTTCTATCAAGACTGTATGGAATTGAACGCTTAATGTGAGATGGATGACAAGAACCAAACTTCAAATATTGGTGCGCATCTGTTGGTTTATAAAAAACATCTGTGAGAATCCTAACTTCATTTTTAATTACAAGTATATCCAAGAAAGGGATCTCATTTTCACTGAATTCCATGGTAAATTTTATATGAGCATTTATTTCATTTAAAATACCGGGTATGATGGAAAGCATGTAATTTATCTAAATCAAATTCCCATATTAGGAAGCAATCATCCAAATAACTTTTCCAATTTTTTGAAATTGATTTTGCGAAATCTTCTCCCCATGTTTCGATGAACCTTTCTTTTAATTTTACCTGCAACTATTCAAGGGTAAAGGTGGCATAAGTGGGTGCTACTTTAGTACCCATTGCTGCACCTTTTATTTGAATATAATTTCCGTTTCCGAATACAAATGTATTGTTTTCCAATATCAATTATAAGCTGTCCAATATAAAGTCTTCAATGATTCTCTGACAAGTCAAACTTGAGAATTGTCTAAGCCAATATTTCACGGCGGTTATACCTGGATTATGAGGAATATTAGTGTATAGACTAACAACGTCAAAAGTTACTAATATAGAAGATGGAGGGACACTTTTTGGAAGATAATTTAAGAAATCCAAATCATCACGAACGAAGCTGTCAATATCTTTACACAGAGGTTTCAGAATTATATCGATGAATTGGCTCAGACGTTGAGTAGGAGAATTTGGACCTCCTACAATGGGTCTGAAAGGTAAATCTGCAGGATTTAAACATTGCACATATTCACATTTATGAAGTTGTATAACGTTTCTGATTATGGCAGATTTGTGAATCTTTGGTAACCCATAGAAGCTACTGGTTTTATATTCAAATCTAGTCAGACAGTCTTTTTCTTTTGACGTAGGATTCATGCCTAATGGTCCAAAAACAGTACGCTTTACTTTTTGCATGATATTGAAGTCATCATTTTAGTGAAATAAGAAAATTATTTTTTCACGAACGACTCCAGAGGCGGTGGATCGGATGAACGATGCATTATCAAGTTTTTAAAAGATGAAAACGTCGCAAAAATCAAAAAGTGAAATAATTATTTAGTCTCTACCGGTTTCAATTGGAAACAAGATGACAGAGATTGACCAATCTTCATCAGGAGAAATATAAAAAGAGCTTATATTGAAGTATGTTATTATATTTATATTGAAGTCATCATTGTCAGATATGCTTCTGTAAAAATTTGAATCTTGAAGCATAATAGGAATAGAGTTTTTATAAAAGTCCGCAGTTCTAGATGATAAGTTTGAAACTTTTATATCTTTTTGACTTACTTTGTCTTCTGCATCATCTTCACAAGTTTGTTGAATTACCATTTCATTGACTGTTTCATGACGTTTTTCATCATTGTCCAATTTACTTATATCTTTCACTTCGCCAATAAATGATTAATGATAATTATCAGTTCTTTCATAAGAATGAATATCAGCATGAGAATTTGATTGTGTGTTTGATGAATTTTCAACAATTATTGTTATTTTGATAATCGGCTGTCTTGGAATTCTCTTCTGTATGGAAAGATTTTGTTTCTTGGCTTTGCAATAAACGCTTCTCGAGCACAATTCACTTTGCCTCCTCCTAAAAAATGTACTTATTTATTTTGTTGGTTTTTTTGTATAAGGAATTGAACTGTGGAAATTTTGATTCAATGGGATTTGGTATTGAATTGCTTACGATGTGTACACTGTAAACCAGCACCTCCTAAAATCGAAGAAACAAGCATCCTAAAGCGCCACACACTAGAATTTTAGGAGGTTGCGTGAAATAGAATGTTGACATACTAAAGAGAACAATAACCCTAGTGCGCTGGCCTCCTAAAACGCTTTGCTTTAGGATTTTTTTATTAGTTACGAATAGTATCTTGCTTTAGTGTGTGATTTAGGAGGTGCTGGTTTAGAGTGTATAATGTTCATTGTGTTTCGGCAATCTCGAATTTCTATACACATTAGGCTTAAATCGTTGATTTTGATTTTTTATGATTCTCGAGGAAAAGTAAATCTCACTCTAGTAGAATGATTTTCATTGTAATGTGGAATATTTTGTTTCACAACTGCTGCATATGTTCTATTCGCAATCGTATTGGTTTTCAGTTCTTGGTTTCTCACAAAATTGAAGGGTTTCTTGTTTTTATATTGCTATTACCATATCTCCTCTCATAATCTAATAGCCATGATTCTTTGTAACGCCATCGGTTGTAAGACAAAGATTCTTCCTTTTTAAAATCAGTGTTCCACACTTGAAGAAGAGTCTCTTTCACAATGCCACTTGAGAATTTCGAACAATGCCATTTTGAGAATGTCTTGACTGATTTTTGTTTCATTTTTTGGTACATTTCTTATTTCTTTGATGCGAAATTTCATCGGAAGTATAGGTACTTCTTTTTAGTAGGCAAAAACCGGTTCTGTCTTCTTCTAAAATTTTTATGGCTAAGAGATGACGTTAAAAACTATTTACAGTCCCGACGTTTCACGCCTTCGCGCTTCCTCAGGGGCAACACAAACTAAAAACACAAGTAAGACTGACAGCGTAAGGATTCTTTTTCCACCTAAGTCTGATAATGTTCGGCGAGATTTTTTATGCAAATAATTCCAATAAGTCATTTTTCGTCTATGAAGACAATCCTCCCAGATGGAGTTCAATTTCAATTTTGTCTTTTCAGCCTCTTGCTTGAGAGTAATTTCATATACCGTACTTCTCTACACATTTCATCTTGTTGCAAGATGCTAGATGTAGATGATTCTTCAATTTGACAATTCAGTTTCATTTTCTCTGTTGTCATTGCACTGTTTTCAGGTACTACATAATTCTTTTCATTTATCTTTATCAGATCTTGTTATAACTCATTCGTACATATAGTTTTGTCAATCAAAATGTTGAATTTTTCTTTCAAACTTTCTTGCGTTAGCATCGTTTTTTCTATTAAATCATTGCACTTTTCCAGCAATGTATTCAACATATCACTTTCCGGTAAATTCATCGTTTGTAGACTTGACTTCGACGCTCGCAGATTTGATTTTTGGGTTTTCATCTTGACTACTGGCAATATAAACAGAAAATATAATAGGTAAAACGCAGTATTCAGTAATGTATATCAGAAACTAGAACCCAAATATTCAAATCAAAAACAATTGATGCACGAGCGCTTTCATTTCTATCAATCTTCAGGTGCATTCAAAAATACATTTTAAGTGAAAGTTAACATGATGAAAGTTAGCATGATAACATGCATAATACAAAAAATAAGCTATAGATATAAAACGCTTCATAGATTTCTTGTAGATGAAGTATTGAGCTTAGGCTTGAATAGATCTATGAAATATCTTTCTTTATATTTGCGTTCTATGTCACTATCAATTTGAATCTTATAAAATGGGAAAATCTTAAAATGTCCCTTGCCACATTTCTCAAGAACCTTATTGCATAAAAATATCTCGCCGAACATTATCAGACTTAGGTGGAAAAAGAAGTACCTATACTTCCGATGAAATTTCGCATCAAAGAAATAAGAAATGTACCAAAAAATGAAACAAAAATCAGACAAGACATTGCAATGGAACGGATGAAAGGAGAGATTCGCATTCTACAGACCAGGGGCCTGTTTCATATAATTGTCAGCTGCTTGTGACTTTCATCAGACATAACCATCGAAAATGTTCATGTGCCTTATGGCAACTTGTTGCATATAGACGAATAGTTGTAAGTTCATTTTCAGAGGCGATTTCATGACCCTTGTGAAAATGTTCATGAAAGTTACAAAGAGTAATCACTATTTTTGTCAGTCCATCCATCGCTACCGATCTAATTTGGTTAATGATCATTTCCAAAAAAGCCAAAATCACAAAATTGCCAAAAAAGCCACAGAAATCAGCCGATTACCCAAAAAAGCCAAACTCAAGCTCATAACACCACTCTACATCCACGCTATCAGTTTCATTAACATCGCTACCGATGCCACTCCTCCACAGCAATTCAAATCCACAAAATCAGTCCACATTTCGATTCTCAAATCCAAAACAGCCAACATATTCTGCGCTACTGCACCGATTACCCAAAAAAGCCAAACTTAACCTCACAACACCACTCTACATCCATACTATCAGTTTCATTAACATCGCTATCGATACCACTCCTCCACAGCAATTCAAATCCACAAAATCAGTCCACATTTCGATACTCAAATCCAAAACAGCCAACATATTCTGCGCTACTACACCGATTACCCAAAAAAGCCAAACTTAACCTCACAACACCACTCTACATCCACACTATCAGTTTCATTACCATCGCTATCGATACCACTCCACAGCAATTCAAATCCACAAAATCAGTCCACATTTCGATACTCAAATCCAAAAAAAAACGCCCAAATATTCTGCGCTACTGCACCGATTACCCAAAAAAGCCAAACTTAACCTCAGCACACCAGTCTACATCCACACCATCAGTTTCATTACCATAGCTATCGATGCCACTCCTCCACAGTAATTTAAACAAGGTGAAATTTCGGTCAATAGTGTAAATTTCCAAATTTATTTATTTACTGGACCTTGTTGATTGTCGCGTCTTCGTTTCTGTCCGTCCGATTTGGTGACAATAACAAGGAATGATGTCTGTAAAACTACTTGCTGCAGGATTTGAGTGGCCATCAACTCTACTGTCTATGCGTATAATATGAAGTTCTGTGAAGCCAGCAATTTGGAGATTTTGGCTTTTCTACTTTCATATTTTCGGTGGGAGAACCCATGTGGAAAAACCGAAGTAGGAGTAGGTTTCTTATCCTATTCTAATACATTCTTTATTTTTCATTGTCATGGTTGATAGACGTTATAAAAAGCATGTAGCCTTCGTTTCACAGAGTCGGATTATTTCAGATACTCTGCTAAATACTGATATAAATACTTATTCTTAGTCTACAGAGTTTGTAGGAAAAGTATGGATTGATGCTTTACTGCTGAGCCTAATGTGGTGAGAAGAGAAAGCTTAGCTTTCATGTCATTAGTGGAAAAGCAATTCTACGATAGCCAGAAAATGATGTGAAATCAGTAGCAAATGCGTTGTGAATGCTGAGTAATAAGCTAACTGCTGTGTAGGCCCAGTAAGCTAATAAGCTAATAAAGAATCAAGTTGTCCACTCTAGTTCGTCACTGGCGGTCATAAAGTATCCGAAGTAAAATCTACAAAAAGAGGTCCATTAGAAAGCAGTTTTCTTCCTCTAAACTTTCTATAGAACAGAGGTTCCCAAACTCCGAACCACGGTCCGGATCCGGATCGCGGCATTATCTTCACGGACTACAATGATCCCGAGATGTACACTCTACTCCTTGTAGTTTATTTCGTTATTAATTAGGCTTAATCTGTCCTTTTGAGTCACTGACCACATTTGAACTAGACTTGTGAAGTATATTTCTGTGAAAGCAAAGACAGTGTGTCGCATCCTTACTTTCATGATGAATTTTTTTTGAAGAATATTTCATAGCTTCTCTTATTTCAGTGCTTTTCCAAGTCATGATGTTGAAACTGTGGTATGTGATTTTCAAATCGAAATGCAGATACCGCGACTATTGTGACGTCTGGTAAAAGATCGAAATTCTATAATCGCTTTAAAAATTCATTAAATATTAATAATATACTTATAGAACTTCCCGGGACGAGCACACCAGATGCTTTTGTTAAATATTTGGCAAATACTTGACAACATTTTACTAAACTTCTACTAAAATTTATCAAATATTTATCAAACATAGCTGATGATTTGCCAATTTTTAGCAAATAGCAAATTATTTGGTAAAATTCTAATAAAATATCTCAAATTTCTCTCTGATATTATCTTACACAACTCTTACGTGAATTCCCAACAAAAAAACATTCTAAAACTGCTCAGAAAATGTCGTGAATTTGCTATAAAAACATTCCAAAAAATGTTATATGTTCAAATGACAATACATGAGATGATGAGAATATTATGAAAATGTTATCTTAAAACATTTTTAGAATGTTTTCTAGACATGCCCCAATATTTTGCCACAACATATATCGTAGATGAACTGTAGTTTTATCAATAAAATGTGAGCATCCTGCGAATCCACTTAATGAGTCACGATGAAACTAAGTTTAACGATGTGTAAATATATTGCATTATAATTATAACATGTTTAATTTACACATAATAAAACTTGTAGGTTTGATCTTGACGCATAAAGTGGGTTCGCAGACCGCTCACATTCTATTGATAAAATTACAGTTAACCTACGCCGTAGCAAAACATTGATGAAATTTACCGTTGATATTAATTGAATATATTGTTGATCGAAGTCATCCTGCTGCGAAATGCTCCAAGGATTAACAGCAGAAAAACTCAATGCTGCTAAAGCCAAAACATTCGGAGGCAGTGACAAGAATAGCCCTACATATTTATACATTATAACTGTTGATTGCTGTCATCATGCTACGAAATGCTCCAAGGATTAACAGCAGAAAAACTCAATGCTGCTAAAGCCAAAACATTCGGAGACAGTGACAAGAATAGCCCTACATATTTATACATTATAACTGTTGATCGAAGTCATCCCGCTACGAAATGCTCCAAGGATTAACAGCAGAAAAACTCAATGCTGCTAAAGCCAAGACATTCGGAGGCAGTGGCAAAGAATCACATAATTTAAAGACTCACCTCATCAGCAGATGTCAGCCTACAGAACTGTCGTAATTGCTCCTCTACCATCAATTGTGCTGGTTTGGTCAGTTTCAATCAGTTCCCATTTATGATATCTCTTTGATAAAAAATTTATGATATTGCGGTCTGAAATGCACAATAGAGTTTTTGATGCAAAAAGTATTGAATGTGTTTGACGCACATAAGAGAAGGAATAGGCCATACAGAATATAACATAATTGAAAAATAGTAAGATGACACAGGTTTTGATCGAGCTTCTATTATAAGAATCATATCAGGTGATATTTTAACTATCTTAGTATCTTTTATCATCCCAATAATTTACAACAGCACGAATTAATCCATGACACATTTTCCCCACGGTGGACAACATACGCCGGTTAAGCAGAAAATCCGATTTGATATTTGATGTCAAATAATTTCCCCATTAACTGAAATCAGTGACAATAAGGTACCCTCAAATGTCTTGCACAAATCCGAATTATACAGTGACGCATTTGACATTTAAAAAAAACCACAAAAATTCGTATTTAAAAAAATATGCCAACCCTGCATGTAGGCCGGACAAACGACGGTTTAGATGTGCACGCAAGCTACATTATCGACAGTATCAATCAGCGAATTAAAAGAAGATTCAATCTTTTTCCATACGACCAGCTGGTACAGTGATAATAGTGTGGTCCCAAAGAAGCCCTGTGATCCTGATGTTTAGCACGAACACTTCACTTCAGTCATGTATCTTAGACAGTTTCAATGCCACATTGGTGGACTACTTTTTAGTATCCCTTTCTCTCTCAAGAATAGATTTTCAGTAGATTCAATGACGCATGGGACGACTGCTGTGCACATTGCTAAGCGGTGCGCGCTGTCATGGTGAGGATTGTCCATAGAATATGGATTCTCTCTCTATACTCGATACTGATGAATTTCAGAGGAAGTTAACTTTCTTATGATTGATACGATTTGATGAGGGACCACACTATCATCATCGTACCGACCAGCTCCAGAATGAAACACCTACTGGAAGGCAGCCGCATACGCTGCGGATTCTATTCGATAATCCGGAGAACGCTTGCAATTTTTATTAAATGGAGAAAATTAATGTTTATTTACCACCCCTATTTTTGGGAAATATGCCTCATCATCAAGGATCGAAGTCTCCATCTCCTATCATAATGAATCACACGATTAATTCTTTAACTGAATGCACATTTTATTTGGAAATTGAAGGACATTATAATTTGAATGGTTGGCTTAGAATGTTTTTTCAAGTCATCTGTTTTTACACCTGATTTACAAATACGATTTATTTGCTACTCACATGTCTGAATAATAGTGACGCACCATATACACTCCATCTGGACACTCATATCAACGCTAATGATCTTAAACAAAGGATGGCAACATGCATATTATCCTCAATGAATAGTGAAAACTGCGCCGTCAGTTTTCACTTCGACGAACTGAATCACACCCTCACACCACAGGAGGAATCCGTGAACTGACTGATAGACGTAGCGCGCGGCGAAGAAATGCTTTGCAATGTTCGAAGTCGGGAGGCTCGCCATCTTGAAGACATGATAATCCGTTCTCAGAATAGGTCAGAAATATAAATTAGATAATTGCAGAGGTTGGGATGCATTAGAATAAAGTAATGCTTTAGAAATAATCATGAAAACTGATTACTCGTGCAACATGCTCGTGACACACTCGTGAAACATCGGGAAATGATAGCAACTCTGCCTTATACAGACTTCTAAATATAGCACCCAATATAGGATTCTCGTCACGGGAATTCCTATCGTTTCCTGAGAACGATTAGAGCAAGTTCGAAGCGATTACTACAGTTCGATAGGATCTCAGAGTCGGTGAAATTTCACACGACTTAAACTGTTTCTTCGATTTAAGGCTCATATCATGACGTATCGAGTAGTTTTCACAAAGATAATACACAAGATTCATACAAGCAAAATGGAAGTAAAACATACAATTTCGAACACAATATCTGATTGCTACATTCGTGCTGAAACTTATTTTCAAGCTCATTTGACCAAGCATCGAATCACAGGTCTTCAATGAGAGATATTAGTGAATCAATGCCTTTTGTGACAATTTCTCATCGATTCTTGTCAATCAAAAGTTTAATGCTCCTGACAACACACTGCGTTTTGGATGGCAAATCAGATCTTATCTGAAAACATGAATTTAATTAATGTTTTGTTCTGACATTTAGGATAATTTGACTAATATGTCATAAATATTTAACAAAATTAAAAAGTTTTTTATAATTTTATTATTTTGCTTGGAAACTGGTAGGCCTCTAACAAAATTAGCAAACATAGTAGGAATTTATCAAATTTTCTATTTTTCACAAAATTAGCAAACAGCTAGCAAGTTTCTAGCAAAATTATTCGGTTTGCTCGTCCCGGGTTATAGAACACTTATAGAATAAGTAATACACTTGTCATGCATAATGCTCTTTCTTTCTCTCGTCTGCCTGAACAGTTTTATTTGTTGATCAATATCAAATTAATAAATCAATCAGTAAATTTTTGGCATACTGCACAAACATGCGCTAAAATTATTTTTAGTATATGATAAAATGCATGACTAAGTAATTCACACTTGTATGTAATTATAAGACTATCGTGTCTGAACTATTCTTGATAGTTTAAGTCTAATATTATAATGAAAAAGGAAGTTTCAAATATAAATTATTGAAATTTGCAACAATGAAATACGTTTATCTTCATTGTTACTCCATCTTAAGGCAGCTTAACTGCTTAAAAACAGATGTTAGCGAATCCCGGAATCCTGGTCAACTAATCCCGGGATTAAAAACCTTATTGATCAATCAGTTTGATTATTCAGCGTGTGAGGCGACTAGGGATTGCAATCCCGACCCCGATTTTCCAAATCCCGGTTATCGAGGATTTATCCCGGGATTTTGGTCAAAATCCCGAGATCCCGGGATTTAACAAATTAATCACTAAAGCCACACTAAGTACATGTAGACTACATATATATGCTACATTATATGGCGGTTTGTTACTGATGATTATAGTTCTAGTTTAATTTAGAGTAATCTTACTAAAGGCACTCAATCTAAGACCTGCAAGTGCGTTTTATCGATCATCACAGAATTTCACAGGAGCTGGATGGTAGATTGCATATGAGTTAACACATTGACAATTTTGATTTTGTCACTTTATACTTTCATGCTAAGTAATCTGGGGCTTACATGTAGCTAGGTCTATTTGCGATCTTCGTGCAGATAGATTTAGGCTACAAGACATAATAAATTGTATAGTTATTACCATCAAGAACGATGCATGATTACGAATAGTATACATGTATTTATGAATATGTTTATAACAATCAGCAAAATAACCATAGAAATCAGATACTATATAAAGGCTAGAAGGGTCATCGTGTTGAAACCGCCTATCCCGACGTGGGCACGAATTGTTCGGGACTCCGAGCAGCTTTAATTCATTTTTAAAATGATAACCCACGTGTTTTACAGCTGTTCGCAGATGGTTGCGCCCGTTAAAATTACAGCGGTAAATTGGTTAGCGACCGTAAATTCCATGAGTTAGCGTTCTATTTTGTCATTGAAAAGTAGAAGTGAAAACATAATTAATTTTTATAAGCAACTAGACTTGTTTTATGCTGAAATAGACACACACCGGTTTGTATTTCGCCGCATCTGAGTGCTACATGAATGAGTGCTACAATGACTACTAACTCAAGCCGCCTAAATGAAAGTAAGTGATGTGACATTTACAATTATCAATAATAATTGTAGCAGGAGCACCGCTATTCACATATTTTCAGTGATAGTTTGACTTTAATTCACCCATTTATGTTCTGAAATAATAATTAGCGGAAGGTGTTAATGGATATGACAGGTTGCAAAAGTCAGATTGATTATCTCTACTTAGACATCTATAGGCATGCAAAAATTCAACTTGATGATCTTAATTTAGCCTAGACTTGAAGCAATTTGTGAATTTTTAATAGATCAATTAGACACGCGTTAATCTTAAATATATCTCAACCCTGTCAATAGCATGAACAACCTTTTTGGTTAGACTGAGACTTTGCATGCTTGCTTTGTCTTTCTGTCATAATATCCGATGCTGTCGATTTTATGTGGAAAATGACAAAATATATAATGTTGAATGAATGTTTAGGAACTATGATTTTGATAATTTATTACTTTTGGGTCATGCAAAACCCATATTGTACCTACTGCAACCTAGCAACTGATGAAACTAGATTACCAGATGAAACAGTTGATTTGTAACACATGTTCTGCGTAGTCAACATTGATAATAAAGATGTTCACGCGAATTAATTAGGGACAGATTTTGATTACAAAGATACTGTCGTGAATCAATGTGGTACAACCCGCATGCTGTTGTTGCCTACCACCAATAAAAATGTCTAGATGCACTTTAGTAAGAAGTAACTAAATACATGAAAGAAACAATCTTAGGGGAATTGCTTTACGTAGATTTTTGTTTGCAATCCGAACTAATCACGAGCGTTATATGTTTCTACTACCGTGCACTTCCGAATACCGATCAAAGGAGGTCCATTCCTGAGAAGCACAAGTCTAATTCTAACATGTTCAATACCAAAAGACACACATATGAAAAATCTCTAAGTTTATGATTTCAAAATTCGAGGGTGGGAATCCATTTCAATTCCTGATGCCAGTACATCACCAACACAGACCGATGTTTTTCACTGTTGACTCCGTTCTTCATTGGAATCAACTTACAGCATACGAAGGGTCAGCGGGTTAGGTTATCAAACTTACATGTAAGTCAAGACAAGGGTTAACATTTTAGGCGCTTGGACATATGGTAAACATGAACACCTTTATCCATTCTAAGTAAACTGTTCTTTGAAGTTTCGTTCATTAGCCTGTCATGGGTTTGACATTTGTCAGTTTCTACTTGTTGTGACTACAATTTTCATGCACTTGGTTCTTGAGAAATATTATTATTAATTGACAAAAATGGTATGTAGTCGCATAAAACCAAATTTGCACATACATATATGCTCACATACCCAGACTTACGTTGTAATTGTTGTGTTGTAGTTGTTCAATTTTGAAAGTTCGTTTATACACCATGACAGAATTTACATTCATATTGATGAAAATGCCGATGATGATTTTGTAATTAGGTATTTCCAATAACGGAAAGGTGCGAATTGTTGATTGTAACAACAGCGTCGATTTTTTCATGTTCAATGAATAAGTCCAGTGAATAATTCAAATTAATGTAGTGCGATGAAGAATTCCATTGAATGAGTACATAGAAAGTTGAGTATCAAAACATGAAGTTGAAGTCTAAAGAATATATTTTCCTGGAAGAAGAAAGAGTTTTGTTGTCTATTAACGGGATAGGGCAACACTTATGAACAAAATTAAGCTTTCCGCAATGTGATAGCCGCATGTTCCTGTACTAGCTGCTACCGGGTATGTAATTGTCTCACCAATTTCCCAAATCGATGAGGTACACCAGAACACCTACGGATTTAAAACGTTTTTGACATATTGACGATGAAAGAATGGTCGCTGCTTTTTCGAACAGTTAAGCAATGATATACATATATTTAGACCAACAAGGACAAAACAATGTAAAAATGCTTGCAAAAAACTAAAGGTAGTTATGCCCATTTCTGCATTACCAACACAGATTCCCTCTGCATGGTTGACATCTGCAAAGTGATCTGGAGAAATGCATCGTCAATGAGGCCATCGAACGAGGTTTTCACCACGATTGGTTGAAAAAGAAAAGGATCAGCTATATGGGAAAACGTGAACGAGATTGATTTCTCTCCTGATGAGGCTGTGGAACCAGCTCTGGTGGCTGATTCATGCAGTCCTTTTCGAGAGCGAATATCTCTGCATGTTACGTTCCACATCAGACACTGACTCCATCTGGCCGCTTCCCATCGCCATTGTCCATTCCAAACTAGTTCGATAATTGGCGAAAATCCGCATCTTTCCAGTGCTCTGAGAACAGTTTCATTCATGGCCGAGTGTCCGGCACTAAATCGACAAGATAGTGTGTGCAGTCCATATTTGCCATTTACGTCACCGCAATTGCAGGGGAATTTTCAGCAAACTGCTGCACCTATGAGAAGTGTCACTGCTATTCGAGTAGTGTCACTATCTATTATTGTTGACAATACTTGAAACTGGAGTCACATGAAGCTATGACCCACTCCACACAGATTGTGCTGCTGAAAGCGACCTAGAATTTTATTCCAGGCACGTTGAAATCGTCAGTATCATCATGTTATAATCTATAAACGTGCCACGAAAAGCGACTTGTGTCGAAAACAACTTTACTATTTGGCGGTATCTGCAAGGGAATCAAACCTACTTACAGATTGAATATTGAAAACATATTACAATTCCAATTACTTACCAAACTTATTATGGAGGCGTCAAGAAGCAAACTACTTCGAAGAGCAACAACTAGACATTTGAAATTTAGACATAAGCACTAGGATGAGCCATAGAGAAATAAGCAAAAATCTAGGAATTAGCATTACAGTGCAACCAACATAGAAGTCATAAGAAGTCAAACAAACAGAAATATTACTTCAAGGAGGCAAGCAAGCTGGCAAGTCGAATGCGCCCTCCACAATCTCCACAAAGCTCAGTCCATCGTTGGTTGAAATGTGAAATACAGTCAGACAAAATTTCAGTGAATGTTGCATAACAGGCGGTTATAAATTATACAGAAGATGGAACTGTCATGAAGGTAGTTCCAAGAATTACAAAAGATACAATGAATACTACTGTGATTTTTGTCAAATTTAGCTGACAAGGCAGGACTTAAATCAGTAAAAAGTGGTGCTCTACACTGAATCATAGGCCAGCTGCGAAACAACTGCAGTGATCATAAATACATACAGGTTCTCTTTTTTTGTGAAGTTACGGTAAGCCACTGTTAACTCGTTAGATCAGGGGCTGCACAACATGTTTTCGTTTAGCAATATTTGAGTAAATATTGCGGGACACAGTGTCGGGACACTTTCATATTTCAGTTTAGATTCGTGCAATTTTTTCAAGCAGCATTCATACTTAGCAATTCAATTGCCTTAACTTAGATTAACTTAAATCTCAACTTCAATTTCATTCATGCATTATCTACAAATGATTTAAATTTAATCCATGCTGTGTGTTGCTCCAATTATGGAAGTTAGTGTATTTGTGTCGGAGTTGAAAGACTCCACTCCGGTGCTATGGGAGTTCGAATACAAATGCCGACTCGACTGTGAGCAGCTACATGAACTGCTGCAGAGATCCGTAAAACTGGTTAAGCATTAAGATGATGAACTGATTCTTTGAAAACGTTAAAGTAAGTGATATGACTAGTCATTTACAGGATTTATGATTAAAATTTCACATTTGTGGAATTTGACTTGGAAGACATGGCTATCTTGGATGGAAACTATTTCCATTACTTGAAACTTTGCGTAAGGATACAAAATCGTCTGAAATTAATGTTTAGAACTCGTAACTTAGTGATTGGAATAGTCATTCACATGCTTGTGATGAAAATTTTGCACTTTTTAGAGCTTGGCTAGGTAAAGATCTGTATTGGACAGAAGCTGTTTCCAATATATAAAGCTTTGTGCATGGACATGATATTGCCCGAAGCATGGCCTGAAGATTTAAAAACTGGCATGCTGAAGCCATCAATATCATCACGTTATAATCTCCACAAAGTTTGGTCCATCGTTGGTTGAAATGCGAAATGCAGGCAGACGAAATATCCGTGAATGTTGCATAACAGGCGGTTATAAATGATACAGAAGATGGAACTGTCATGAAGGTAGTTCCAAGGAAAATAGAAAGCAAGAACCTTCCATCGGTAGTTAAGCAGAACAAAAACTTAGAATCACTATTCCAGGAATTACGAAAGATGCAATGAACGCTAGTCTGATTTTTGTCAAATTTAGCTGACAAACCAGCACCTAAATCAGAAAAGTGATGCTCTACACTGAATCATTGGTTTACTACGAGACAAATACAGTGCTCATAAATATATGCAGTTCTCCCTTTTTGTTAAAGACCCAGTCCGCCCAATTTGTTGCCCTGTTTAGATAGCTCATGATGTTTAAGGAACTGTGTGCATATTCATTCGTTCGTATCGAGATGCATTAACACACACGGAGCCGATGAAAGTATTCTCGTGACGTCATTCGGGGAAGTCAAAGGAGCAGACAACAGTACAGCCTATTGATATCAGCCGCGGGCTCGCCCCTTGCTGACGCTGAAACAGCAAGCGGAATCGCCAAGCAATCGATCATGGCAGCTTCTAAAGAAAGTAAGTGATCCTGTTTCATTTTGGTGCGGTAGATTTATAATACAGAGTCAGGACAATGCCCAAATTTTCATATATTACAATCATCATTTACGAATTTGTCAGAACTACGAATTAGCGATGAACTGAATGTATAAGGCGCAATGAACTAATGAACGCGATGAAGATGATAAATGTTTATCGCATTTATTGATGCCAGATGATATAATTTTACGATATTTCACTTGAGTATTTCACATATTAGATTTCTGATTCAGTATTATGATAACGCCCATAGCTCCATATTTTACATTAATACAGCATAATTTACGATTTTGTCAGAATTACGAATTAGCGATGAACTGAATGAATTAGGCGCAATGAACTAATGAAGGCGATGAAGATGATAAATTTTGTAGCATTTTTTTGATACCAGATATGAGTCCAGTGCATTGTGCCCCATCGAATCGTGTCTTGAAAAATGCAAAAAATAATTACATTGAATATATTTGTCACTTGTATCCTACTTCATCTTTTTTTAAAGCATCAAACTCAAAAAAGAAAATAAATGACAAAAAATAATGGACTCAAAACTCAAAAAGACTTTTGCTGTTACCTGATTTTATTAATATTTCATATTCAAATTGAGGTTTTCGTAAGAGCGTCCAAAAAGATTTTTAGAGTAACCTAATCACAAAATCATCTAAATACATGTAAATTTTAAGTTTACATTATTACTCGCATCTCACGAATAAAATTTTTTGGATCAGACTCAACTCACATTTTATTCTAACCTTCATTATATCGTCTTCGCTTGAAGATAGGTGATTCTAATTCCAAGATAATTTCAAAAATGAAAATTAATGTCGAATTACGCATGAACATGAATATGAATAACAATTTTGCAAAATAAAGACATAAATAAATGAAAATGAAAAAAATACTCACTTGAAAGCCTGATCTCATTCTCATTAATAAATCTATGAATAATTGTTGTCATTTTATTACAGATAAAGAAATAACTGGGTGTGCTTTTGATCCCAGTAAAGTGTCAAGGAAAACAAAAGGCGAGTATTCTGAAGCAGGTGTCGCTCATCCAACTGAAGAGACTGAAGAGGACATGCATCCTCAAGTGATTTGTCCAGACGAACGGCGCTTATTGACATCATCGTCATTGTGTTTATGCACGAACTGTGAAGTTATGCCTTCATCAAGAGAGTGTGTTTGCTGCCTTGAACAAAATAGTGTTGATGAAAAACGTTATAATGGATGTATCACTTATAACTCCGATTTTCAAGCTACTTGCTTGAATCAGGGAGTGCTAGACATGTCCATCGCTATGTGCGCTTCTTTTTTGGCAAAAGCACCCGGTGCAGATCAGCGAACACCAGAGCTTTACCGACATATACCCTACTGTAATTTTGTGCATTGGATATACAACAAGAGTTTGGGCCGTCATAACCGTCTAGTCATTCCATCATGTGTGGTTATAGCTATCAGAAAGGCATATCCTGACCCAGAAATGAAATACAAAGGGTTTTCTTTTCGTGATTCTGACACTGCGATGTAAATATCATATTTTCGTCCTTTGTACAATAATTAAATAAATTTATAACACTAACCAAAAAAAATATTGATTTAAAGTTTTTAATTTAATAAAAAATAAGTGGGAAAATGATATTTTGAGGTACTGAGTACGAATATGATCGTGAAAACTGTTAATCACATTTAGCTTAATTCTGTAAATGCATGCTTTTTAACGTGCTGATAGGCCATATTTTATAATACATTAAACAATACATGGATTTGCAGTACATGTGTTAGATTACTATCTTGAATTAATCTGTTGATTTATTCGTGAATTTTTCGCAATTTTTTTGTGTTCGAGTTTATTGTGAAATTTTCTCTAGAGATCACTCAGATTCACTGTCTTCGGATGTCAGAGTATTTTTCGGGTATTGAAAAGAAACTCAGATCTGGGGTTTTTTACGGATTTTACGTCACTTTTTACCCCTACTGGGGCCTTGGACGGTGCTGACTTAAGTCAGACTTTGTTTGGAGCGTTGTGGTGCTTTGTAGTCCGGATGCCCTTCCTGCCGACTTCCAATGACACTTTCCGGGTTCGACCTCTGGACCATACGATCGCTAGTCCAAGTACGCAACCACTGTGCCACGGACACCACAACATATGGGTGACAACTTATCTGGGTGAATTTTCTTATTTGTGTTGCACCCAAAAACTGCACAGGACTGAGGCATGTTTCACACTTAGGATGATGACCAAGCAGCTTTGCTAACAAACGAGAAAAAGATACATTTCACTTTGATGCAGAGCGAGCAAAGCAGTCGATGTTTGTTTACTCCATGTAGCGTTGTCGCTGCTGTAGAGACTTTCACGGCAGCCGGCGGGTGATTCCACTAGTGACGTCATCACTCGAGAAAGAAACAGCGATTGCAAGCTGATCCACGGTACAATCGTTTGTCAGAGCGTGTAGACAGATTCACCACATAGGGAATTAGCATGATTGCGTGAAAAAAACGTTAGGTAAATTTGGGCGGACTGGGTCTTTAAGTTTCAGCAACCCACTTTTAACTTGTCATATACATGTACTTAACTAGTCGGCTGCTTCATTTCCCGACAGTTTCCTATCTCAATCAATTAGACAATCGCTTAACTAGTAATTCATAGCCAAAATTCAATACAATCCTTTTTGAAAAAAATCGTCAGTCTGAACAACATGTTGATAAGTCAGATAATTTCTTTGGCTCCGCATTCTCAAATGATGACATTCCCGATGTCTTCACTACATATTGCGGACACAACTACTCACCAGTAGAGGCGAATGTGATCCGCCCTACCCACAAACATTTCACTAAACCGAACCGACTAAGGAAACTGATGCTGCTTTCAAGTGACTGCTGAAGAGGTGTTATTCAAAAGAGCTAACGTATATTGAATGAGGATGAGAGCAAAGGTCTAAATTTAAAATACGTAGGACACCTGATGAATGAATCGTAAGTGGATCTTTTGTATTCCTCCGCTATTACTGTTTACTTCCCGGGTCACTTGTTTCCATTGTTGATATCTGTGAGCCTTCGATAGAAGTGTGAAGCTGCGAGCGAGGGTGGAGTGGTATTCAAATATTGAGGGTGAGTCCTTTGGCTTTGCTGTCATGTGAACATTTTGTCGACATCTGAGCATTGTTATGGATTGAAGCCATGATAGGAAAATGTACAATGGAAAGTTGCTGCTTGATGACTCAAAGAACGATTACAATCGATCAATTTCACGTTTAAATTACTCAAGGCAATGAAACTACTACAATCTTCACCGGTGAATATTCGTAATAAAGCAGAAATCATTCCAGATTTTTGTAAGAACGATTTGCAGAAAAGTGATGTTGAAAGGAAATATGGAGTGAAACGACAAGCATTCAACTCATGGCCTACAGAGGTCGATCAGATAAACGCGCATATTGAAAGATCGACTTTTGGGACCAGTCGCAAAAGAATTCATTTTCCGGAGTTTTTACGTGGAATCAAGCTTATTGCAATGGCTTCGACAGAAGAGATCAGAAGCATTCCCAATAACAGGCAGTATCCCCATCTACCCATCGAGAGAAAACCAATCAATTTGCTTCAAAAATCGGCGTGATCAATTTCAAGTACAACGACGGATGATTCCAACGCTTCAAGTCACTGCATGACATCGAATGCCGACCCGTGAATGGAGAATGCCGATCCGCTCCATTGGCTTCTGTTGCGACGTGGAAAGATGACATACAGACTATTGTAAAAGAATGACATTTACAAGACGTCTATAACACCTTCGAAGTCGAAACTCCTTTGTCTTTCGCAATTGCTTTCAGATTCGATGTTAGCATCAAAAGGCAACAAATGCATTGGAAGAAAATAAAGCAAACAGCAGATGACTATAATGGTAATGGCAAACATGGACGTCTCTTTGATATCAGCCTATTCGAAAAATGTCGATGTTTCTCTAGGATCAGAAAGTTGCCTGTCACTTACAAAGCGAACAGAAGAGCTTTCTTTGATTATATGTAGAAGAGGATAGCCGTTTGGTATCGAAAACTCCAAAATCGACTCTCTCCACATAATCAAAAAGAGCAATAACGGAGGGTTTTTCATCAAAGAACAGAAGATCGTGGATGATCAGCACTGTCTTCGATGACCATATGCAAAAATTTGACAAAGAAAGGACACGAGAAGGAAAATCGATCCTCATCGTTGATAACTGACTATTCTCCGATGTGTGACCTGAAATGTGTTCATTCATCCTCACGCTAACTCCCGGACTAGAAAATGTCCGCATAAATTCATTAAAATTCAAAAAGCTATTGAGAGGTATGCGTACAGTCTGTAGGATTTAAATCCCGCTTCTTTCAGACGTTGATATACAGCTCTAAAGCAACAGTTGATACCAACAGCAAATCTCCAGCCTTTTGCTAGACGCGAAACTATCTGAAACCGATTTCTCTTCGCTGGAATGATCAGATTCAATCTGTGACTATCACTTGTCTTCAGAAATTTGGTCATCCAGATCCTTACAACTTTGCTTCTTCACACCAACGCGCCCACCAATTCCAATCAGCTAGCCTACATGATACATTCAAACATTGACTCTTTAACAACATTGCGCATGCTACGTCCACAACGAATCATTTCAACAATTTACGATTTTTTCTTGGTGCTTCATCATGCAGCTACGACTTATATCAAAACGACAGCAAAATTTGCAATTCTACGATGTCCAAACTTAAACAAACGTTGATCCTGTGCAAAAGGATGAACGGTATCTTCATATGTTCATGCAAGAAAAGGCACATACACGTAGAAATGTGTTTGAGATCAAGATCGACTTAAATATTTAACAACGGCTATTGATTAGATAAGTGTTTTCTGTCACGCATCACAGTTCAGTCTTAATTGTAGTTTTATTAAAACATCAGTGCATGTTTCTGTCACGCAACGTAGTTCAGCCTTCATTGAATATACTTTTCATTAAGACGCATTATATAAATGTTCATCACTTACCAAATCCTGCTATAAGATGTTCTCCACTTGAATCAAAATTCAACTAAATTTTCCGATGAATGATGTGATGAAGCTATGATAGTCCCAAACACTTTCTACATCGATAAAACCACAGAAAAGCATTTCAACAATGAGATGTTTCTTTAGTTTCGAGTATGTTGGATTATCTCACTACTTTGAACACATTAGCAATGAAAAGCACATATTAGAGCGGTCAGCATTAGCATCCCCCAAGCTCACTTTAACACTTTGAGCGGAGAATCGAACTCCTGATGCCAAATATACTGCCATACTCTTATATGCGATGTACATGAAATCATAGATGAAGAAGGAACATCTGTAGAATTTGGAAATGCAATAAAGCGGTAGGCAGGTAGGATTTGACTTTTTAGGTGATAATTATTTTGGTTATTAAGTACCGTAGACTTATCTATGTAGACTAATCAAAATGCGAATTGAAAAGGTTGGTAAAAGAAGCATATGTGCGGGTGCTAGGTAGCGGTGACAGGTGGATGCCTTACCAGAAGTTGCGATATCGACATTTGGACCATCCATTACCACCTGCAGGAGTCTAGAATTGTCCAGGCCATCGACCAATCCCTCAAGAGCTTTGTGCATCTGAGATGTATCAGCATGACCAAGAAATCTAGAATTCAGGTATCTTGTCATCGCCCTGTCTTCTGTTCAATACCTTCTGTGAACAATGAACATCCATTTATCCGCGATGAATTTACGTGAGTTTCGTAGCATTTCAGATTTCAGACTGTCATCAGAGTCCTAATCAGCCAACTACTATCTATGAACGCGCAAGGCGTGGGAGTCTTGAACCTGCTGAATAATCTCCAGAGGCAACTCGCCCATTGGCCGATCAATCTGATCAAGCTCACATCAATGGCGTGGGTCGGATGAGAAAACGAAGCATCCGTCCTAATGCCAAGGATCCAGATTTCCTCGGCTGCGTACGCACATTCCGTCTGGACATTTTCAAAGCAGCTTTCCCCACCCATCAGAGTGGATCTGGTCGCAGCTTTGGAGAAAAGCGCAGCAGCAAACTAAGAAAGCACATAAAAGCAAAACTGGCCTCCTTGTCTATACAAATTGCTGAAAATTAGTGAAGCAGACGTACAATGTTTCAAAATTAAAATTATAAATGCTTGTCCAATGACCATACTTTTCTAGCGAATTTGCACTTATTGATCAAATCTTCAAACGATATAAAAAGTGATGCTTATATCAAAAACATGGAATTTCTACTTTTTCTTGTTGTACAGTAGGCAATTTTGTTTATTTTGTCATCAGTCATAGATACATTTAATCTTTACTGCTCCCAATTTTAAAATTCCCTGATTTTTCCCGAGTTATACACACTGAATTTTTCGAAGTAACGATTAAAATCTCAGCGAACTTATCGCATGATTTTTCGGAACAAGGGAGCCACATACTTTGACCCGAAAAATCATGTCTGTAGAAGATTACGTAGTAGGGCCTATTTTAAGGAAGGGAACTGAAATGATAGATTTCAGGAAAGTAGGCCTATGCTATGTTTCACAAGATTCCAGGATATGTCATGAAATGACTTCTTCTAGATACCCGTAATCTCCAGGTTCAGCCGCATCTCTCACATGTATTTCATTGCCGCTTTCATCTCGACACCAAATTGATCTTGGACATAGTAATAATCCATCGCCGGCTATTCGGGAACACCCACTCAACTTCGAATTTACCCGAAAATAGGAAATGCGAGCAACTAGCCGACTGCTATGCAGGCTGGAAGTCATTTTCCTGTGAAAGCATCCAGATTGACCGAGAGACAAGTGACTGACCGAGATGACATTCGCAACTTATTCGATCTCATGAAGGTATTTGAAAAGGAATTCAACCAATTAGAGCTAGGACACAGGATGACTAACATAATTCAGGCGAGAACACACTAAATCCTGCTACAACACAGAGCCCATGGAATTTTCTTCTGATGGCCATGTTACCACGGCTCATCTGTTTCAGCTCCAAAAGCAATTACTCAATGTAACAAGAATCAGGAATTAGAATAGGCCTATGTATCGACACGCACCTTTTTCTTGCTTCGTCTTGCTTGGTCATGTTCTCGGACTTTCTCCTTTTCCTCGTCTCCTTAATTTATTAGCTGGGGAAATTATGTTCGAAGCAAACTTGTTTCCTAGCTAAAGAGACTTCAATAACACTAAAAATGACGGGTGTACTAGCAACTGCCTTCAGTTGCACACAGAGACATGAGTGACACTCCCTTCACGTATTCGATTCAACAGCTGTGCGAACTGCGGCAACGTAATTGTGTATGCATCAACAGAGATGTTAAGCGCAAGCTCAAGTTTTTTCGTATATATGTGGATCATATCAATGTCATAAACAATGAAAGAAGACCTACGGTATCATACAAAGATGTCAAATCACGACCAAGAAACTTGTTCCCACTCAAATTGATAAAGGAAAAGGCTTCGCTTGTTCTATCGAATTTGCGATCGATAAAATTGACGAGCTGACCTTGAGGATGAATACTATCAAACCTGATCTTGCCATCTTCACTGAGTCTTGGTTGGACTGTTCCGTGCCAGATGACGCCATTTTCATTGATGGATACAAAATCATACGACGTGACAGGAACTGTAGGGGTGGTGGAATCATTAGATCAATATGTGCCTGAAATTTTTCTGGTGTGGATTCCTACTTGTGATTCGGAGATTCTTTTAACAGGCCTGTGATTAGCTTATTAGAAAAATTGAGGAATTTTTTTGAAAAATTTGAGGAATGTAAACGGAGCCTAATATAATAATTGCAAGAAAAACTCCAAATTTTAACAGGGATTTTGGGCCAAACTTCATGAAAAAAGTCATGAAGAAGGCAACCCTAGAGTTGACCACACTCCACACTTTTTGAAGTTATATGTTTTACAAAAGGATATTGGCCTGGTCATAATTACTTTCCGCGTTGTTGCGAAATTAATTTGTTACCTCAAGTACTATCTGCTTAGAATGTGTCGAACAGAGGATGTCAGATCAAGCTGCTGACATCGTTGTGCTTCACGCTATCGTCTCCAATTCAATGATGCTTGTCAGATTTGTATACTGAATTTTTTTTTAATGTAGGAAATATCCTCAACTACATGCATCTGGGGTTTAGTGACGATTAATTTTTACGGTTTTTAGACAAATTTGGGAGGAGAGCAACCCGTAAGCATAGAAAGCTTAAAATCGTTGACGGAATGCTTGTGGTTAAAAAGTCGGTAGTTATTTATTATGAAGGATACGCCACATTTCACACTAATTTATTAATATTACTTTATACTGCACAAGTTTTGGTGGCCCTTGTTTATCTGTTAGCCCTTTGATCACATCACTCCGATCTACATTTAAATGAACATGAATTCTCTCATACGACACAAAAAACTGCTAGGAACAGGCTTGCTAGCTGAGTGGTTGGTCTCATCTAAGCAAAGAGTGAAAGATTATCACCTCTATTGCCATGAAGTTCCGCAGAGATATTGACAACCACATCTTGCAGTAGACCCAGGTTGAAAATCTGCCAACCCAGTACTATGTGGTTTGATGAATGTCTTAATTAATCCAAGTTCGCATACAACGATAAACAATCTGTGCATTACTTTCACACCAAGCTGTGTTCAGCAAATTATGAAAACGATCTATAAGTGGATAACTCATCCAGGATAAATGTCGGTCGTCAGACCCTGAAAAATGTAGCAGCAAACAGACTCATGGAATAGCAGAGCCTCATAAGCTTCCAACCTCCGCACGCTAGTGACCAGGAGGCAGATAGACACTAAATTTGGAGACCATCCGCTTTACCCCGTCGCATGCGTTCATGTTCAGCGGAAATAAAATGGAAGAGAATGAGTGAAACAAAAGCTTCAGTTGATAAGAGCACTGAAATCCAAGTGGGATGGGATATCTACACGTTATCACATAATGGATATAGAAGATCGATAGCCTAAAGTTCTTTAAGAAGTACAGGAATGCATTTGGCAGCCATATAGTCGCAGAAACATATAATGAAGGCGGTGAAACCGGTTCAGAAAATTAATGAAAATAATTAAATAAGCATTTTACTGTTGGAATTCTACGCAAAATTATGAAGTTTGAAGAAAAAAATTGCTTGTAGTGTTCAATATACAATTTCGGTATACTGATCGCAGTGTTTCACGCATTAAACACGTGAAAGTGCTGCACTAAGGAGTTCGGCAGACAATAACTTCAGACAACTTCTCTGCATAACAAAATAAGTTCGGACGAACCTGAACATTTGCAACCCTGTAGCTTCCAGAAATTAAAACGACGTGAAACAAAATCAAAGTATAAATCATGATTGATTCATGTTTAGCAGTCAGGGTGTAGGATACATGTCATATGATTCTATCTTAGCCTCTTGATTGGAAGTTTACAGATAATCACCATTCGCTAAAAAACAAGACATTGTCCGACATTTAGTCTAAAATGTGTCACATTTGAAGAATTTCTTTTAGTTTAGCTATATTTGAGGAATTTTTCAGGATTTGAGTGGAAAAAATTTTTGAGGAATCTGAGGAATTTGAGGAGCAATCACAGGCCTGCAGTAAATATGTTGTCAAAGATTGACTCGCATCTTAGTCAGAGGCGGATCCAGCTTTTCGGCGCGAAGGGGGTCGACAAAATAAAAAAGTGCGATCAATGTACAATGTACATGTGCGTGTGTAAGTCACGACGCATCTCTACATTGAGTGTGAGTTGCTTCCCTACACAAGTACATCAAAATATGAAAATCAAAATGAAGTGTCAAGAAAGCCTGATATTAGGTCTATTGTTTCTTCACTTTCATTGCATTTCGAAAACTTCATTTTTTTAATACCTTCCCATCATGCCTCACGTTGACACAAAAATGTGAAAATAAAAGTCACTGAAGTTAGCACTAGATCTGGCAGTGGATTTTTAGAAATAATTTGTTCATCACATCAGTTTTCAAAAGTTCCTCTCGGATGAGTAAAATTTTAAATTTTAATCAAAAAATGCACGGAGAGATTAACTGATGCTTTCCTGATCATATTTACGATTTTGTTCACACCAAACAACCACGCATTCCTATTCTAAGAACAATTCCAAAATTTGTTCATCTCATTGGGACTACCTCGCAGCCCTGCAAGACGACATTGTCATTTTTCGCTTACTGACACTTCCTGACTACGAACAAGAAGTAACTAGGGCTTGCAGGGCTGTGAGGGTGTCCAAATATAGTGAACAAATTCTGGAATAATTCTTATAATGGGAATTCGTGGTTGTTTTTTGCGAACAAAGTGTTGTTTAGCGTCGGGAAGTAGCAATAAGTGAAAAAATGACAATGTCGTTGGTTTCTTTTATGTTTATGCTATAGTAGCGAGTATTGTAGGGCTGGGAGGGACTCCAAGTGTGTTGAACAAATTCTCGAATGGCTCTTGGAAAAGGAATCCGTCGGTTTTTTGGTATGAACAAAATCGTGAATATGATCATGAAAGCATCAGTTAATCTCTCAGTGAATTTTTTGATTAAAATTTTATCCTGATCCGAGAGGAATTTTTGAAAGCTGATGTGATGAACAAATTCCTAAATCATTTTTCATCAGGCAAGTGGAAAATCCGGATTGAAAAAATTATTTCTAAAAATCTACTGCCAGATATACTGCTAGCTTCAGTTTCTTGAAAATAATTATACGCTAACTGCAAAACCATTCTTGAATTCAAATTCCCCGCAAGCATCCTTTTCTTTTTTCCACAATGTTGTTTATAGATTATGGTGTCTAACCTATCAGATATCACTCAAGCGACATCGATTGACAGACGAGCCGTCTCGGATTTGCCCTCATGAGCCGCTCAGTAAAAAAATTTGGTTGGAAAACTGAACACTTCTGTGTAATTAACGACCATCATGAAATACTGTGTAATACCGGTATTCAAAGATTTCAAAACTTGCTTATTTCAGTATGTTAAACTTTGTAAGCAACTTATTTGTCCTGATCCCATTTCAGTACTCGACAAAGACATCGAATGATTTCTACTTCGAAGGAAAGGAGCTACCATTGATATTTTGTGCTGATCACAGATATCCTTGATTTCCAAATTTCATACGTCTTCATATCTTCCACTGTTTTTTGCCACGATTGTCAGTCTACCAATCATTCCTCGGAGATGGTGCACAAGAGATGCGCCTTCGGATGTCTGACGGCATAAAACGGTCTCTCTGATTCTGAGGAGATTTGGAGAATTGGAGAGACGCATCCAACCAGGATGAGCTGTCTGATGTTGGGGTAGATGTCCACATCAGCATTGCTGAGATTCCACCACTATGTCATGTATTAAAGGATTTCAGGTAAACAAAAGTGACTTAAAGATGATAGGTTGCGGTTGTGAAAAAACGTGACTGTTCCAGGCTTTTAGTGAATGCCATGACGTGATTTTCCTTTCATAATACAAAGCTGCAGGCCTTGTTCTTCATATAATTCAGCAGAATCGATACTAGTAAATTACAAATGTAATTGCTGAAGCCCTAAGCCATTTCGGGCTGGTTTCAAACAACAAGCAAAGTCAGAATACAAAATTGATAAAGTTCAAACAACTCTGGAAATACAGAAGGTAGTAGAACCAAACTTCCTACAGCACTTAACCACACCCTATGATATAGCGCATTACAAAATTGAGACCAGTCCTGCACAAAAAAATACGCTCATGGGAAACATTCATTCTCATTAAAAATTAATTCAATTTCATGGGATCACCAAATACCAATCAAAAACAAGCATAGATTTTCTGTAGCATACCAAAGCGGAAAATGATCTTCGCTGGAATTATGTAATTTTCACTAGAATAATGCTATGCCCACCGATCAACCAACCTTGTATTCGCTCTGAATAAATTGATGAAATATTTTGATATATTTCCTTGCATTCATTTTCATCTCTGGCTTAACGTGCACATATATCTCTGGCTGGATTCTTGCATAATAACCTGTATCTACCGGCGTGTTGGGGAAGTGTGTGTTAAAACTCAGATATGATTAGTAGAATACTATTTGACCGGTTGTAGAACTGTACAAACTCATTATCCATGTAGAACCGTCATTTTATGATAACTCTTATCATTTTTCGAGGAAATCGGTATTTTCCGGTTTTATACCGGTTGTTCGTGTAGAGAAAATGCTGGAAGTTGCTAGACAAATTCCCTAACTAGGTAACACCAATACTTGCACCAAATCTTAGTATTTGAATTTGTATTTTGAAATCGAAGGAGTTTGAATTTTGAAATCACTTTATCTGTGCAAACCAGGGCTTTCGTCGGAGGGGGGACGCTTGAGAACGGAGTTCTTACCTGCCTTTGTTGTGGAACGCATAGGAACGCCAAAGTGCCCTCTTCGAAACGGTGTCATTCTGAGCCAGATGGTACATGATCATCAAGTGTTATTAATAATATTCTGAAAATCCTAAATTCATTTGTATAGAATTTCTGTAACGGCCTTTTTGTTTCAAGAATGGCTACGTTTGTGTAAATAGAATAATTAAATATTGAGTTGCATCCTCAGTTGAAAAGCGGGAACAAACCTGAATAGCAGCTATTTCCTCCAATATCAAGAATCATCAGCAGGCCTAGTTCACATCTCTCAACATCGACACAACTCCCTATTGAAAGTTGCAGCCATGCCCGGGTCAATTTGAGATTTGCAATTAGTAAGTTATTGAAATTTCGACGGGCATTCATTAAATATCATGGCTATGTTTCATAAAGTTTTGTCTCGTTTTAACTATTGTTCCCTCATTAAGCGTTTTTATATTTGAGTTGCCAAATTTTCAGACGAGATATAAATATATCCATTTTCCTGTTCGATATTCATGTCATATAAACAATCAATTTTCTGAAGTATTATGAAGGTTTAGTAAAATAATTTCATAGTGAAAATGTTCATAAGTTTGCTGAAAATGATGCATTTTCAAAAGCTTCTAATATCAAGTTTTAGGGACTAAAGGATTTGCTCCTAAATGAAGCTGATAAGGCGAAAATTTAGACCTAGCAGATATCATTACTTTTATCGGCAATAGCAGCTCGACTTATTAGAAAACGATTGATGATACAGACGCTGATATGTTTCTCAGAATTATTAACTGTTCCGCAAAATATCTTCTTTTGGTATTATACGAAGACCTTTTGGCTCTCTGGAAAAGAATATAAAGTAATTTTTTTCCAAATACTACGGTATTAAAAGCTCTTGTAAAGTGACAGTAGGTCTACTGTGTTAATGCTGCTAAAATGTCATCTGTAAAGCAGTTTTGTTTTGTAGATTAATAATATATCGACTCTTCACATATCGAAGGCAAATTTATATTCATGATTAAGCGAGAAGCTTAATACCATGGTGTGATACTATGCAGATCGACTTTTCCGTTTTGATATTTGTAGAACTATCAAATATATATTCGGTACAAAAAAAGCTGCGTTGAAAAAGCAGGTTCGATTCACCGCGATTAAATGAAATGCAATGAGTACTATATATGCCTTGCGTACATGAAATTGCAGAATGCAAAGACAAGCGTTATTCACTAACTTTGAAGAGTGAGGTTTAGGAAATCCACCGCTTTTAGCCTACGGGCCCTATGTCAAAACATAATGCGATATACGGTGTAAGGAAAAGACATGCACCGTAAAAATGGGTTCAGCTACAGGTTAGAGCTAGAGGTGATATCTAGGTAGGCCTATATGAATCTGAAAGTTAATCAAGACCGGAGATAGAATGCACGCACGCGCGTGCGACGATAAGTATAATTCTCGGATACTCCATTATATACATAAACTTTCGATCACAGAAGATGCAGGTACGCCGAATATTTCAAATTTTTTTAATTTACAATTTTGTGCCTTCGTTCGAAGAAATTCGGCTAGCTTTATATTTTCTCAAGCGATAGCAATTAGTGTTAGAAAATCTCGATTCCAATAGCTTTCTGCCAGCTGCTTTGGATGAACTCAACCGTATCATGACCATAGACAGCATTTGCGTGTTTATGACGCTCAACTGCTGATTTAGCTTATAAAGATTTTATAATGGTAACACACTCAATCTTCCTCAACATTTCATATGTACTAAACCAATTTTGCATTGATATCATTGCTTTAAGCCATGACAATGCGTACAATGATTTAGAGCTATTACTCGACTTGATTATCCATGAGCTGAATCGGCTATCATTATGAGAAGAAACATCGTTAACATTGTTTTGATCATTTATAAGTCACACACGTTTATGGTCAAAAAATATTGGACAAACATTTATACGACAAACAATAAATGCCAATGATGGGTATGCTTGAAGTGAAAAGAAGGACTCATGTTAATGTGATGACGATTCCTTCACTAATGTACACCTGAACATTTCCGAACACATGATTAAGAAAGATCATTAATAGTAATTTTGAGGAAATTCATAGTAATTCATAGGAATGTTGAAAATGTTCTCAAATGGTCCTGGAATTTTCTGACGGAAAAGCCCCGGATACCCTGATCTTGACCGCTATGGCTATGCTTGAAATTAGTTGAGATGGTCAAATTTAGTAAAATCCGTGAAATTAGGTCAACTTTGAGAGCTTGCTGTGGCCGTTGCAGTGCATGGAGGAGGTGGGGACTGAATTGGGCATCCATTGGGATCATGAACATTGGTTTGTGGTATTGGTTGCGTGATTTGACTGAATATCTTGCTATGCCTATGCTTGTTTTTAATTGGTATTTGGTTATCCCATGAAATTGAATTAATTTTTAATGAGAATGAATGTTTCCCATGAGCGTATTTTTTTGTGCAGGACTGGTCTCAATTTTGTATTGCGCTATATCATAGGGTGTGGTTAAGTGCTGTAGGAAGTTTGGTTCTACTACCTTCTGTATTTCCAGAGTTGTTTGTACTTTATCAATTTTGTATTCTGACTTTGCTTGTTGTTTGAAACCAGCCTTGCTGAACATGATTCCAAACTTGTCCCAGACCTCTATAAAATAGCAAAGCTTGGACCTACCTGAACCAGCATGGGCTTCAACCACTTAAACCCCATGAACCCCCTCCCCTGGATCCGTTACCGGCCACTTCTAGTGCTTGCTGCCGGCTCAGCCATGGTAATAGCCGCATGACTCTAATTGTGCAGGTTCATCCGGGGTTAACTATTGCTATTAATTTGACATTGATTACTATTGCATGTTCATTCAATTTCGGTGGCAATCAGAATACAGTAAATTTTTGGCTGTAGCTATTACACGGGCTATATCTCCAAAACTAGAAATCAAGACCTAACAGAAATAGAAAACTTAAGAAGTAAGACGTTAAGAAATTAAGGATTAAGACTAGAAATTGTCTATAGTGCATGAAACAAAAAAATGGAGGCTTTGCTGTGTTGAATGTTTTGGAGACACTTATGGCAGGAAAAAACGCTTGCATTGAAATCACTCAAAAATTTTGTAATACAAAGCAAGACAAATCAACGAGTCAAGACCCATTCTGACATGTTTCGCGATGTACTTCGTGAATAGGAGTCTCTTTATGACTGAGAAACATTTACAGTAACCAGAGATATTGAAGAATATTATACGCCTCACCAAGAGTAATAGACAGAAAAATTCATCAATCAGAGAAATCATTTACAAAACTACACTTATGTCAATTATATACCAGTACATTTCATCATGCAAATACATTTGTCATGTGAAATCCTTGCATCATTAAATTGATATTTGAAGTATTTATCATGTTCACACATAAATATAATGAAACAATTAAATCATCAAAAATATCTTCAACTAATAACTAGGCGCATTATTTCCTTCATTGGTATTTATCACACGTGACTTCATGCTTGAGAAATACAAGTCCGACGTTTTGAATTCGCGCTAAAATTTCGGGACTCCGAGCAGCTTTAATGACCACCTGAAATCAGCTGATGACCCTTCTAGCCTAATACAGTAAAACAATCTGATTTCTATGAAAATAACCATTACAGTACAATAGCACATCAAATTGAGAACCGCTATGAGAATTCTAACAAATTAATTTAGATTTTTAGAAATTTTTGTTATGATTCTAACAAATCCAATTCAATACCCAAATGCTATAAAAACCTACCAAAACAGATAAAATTTTAACAAAATAATCATCTAGTTTTTGATACAGAACATGCAACGGTATACAAAACAGATAATGTAATCTAGAAAAATGTGTGTGGAACCAAAATGAGAATGCCATTGCACTTCTTGTGAAAATGTACATGTACATCTCTTGTTCGATAACAAGCTGATCACAGTCTTTATCAAGAACTCAACTCTGAAGAATTCTGAAATTAGGCCAATAAAATCATAATTTCAATTCCCGGGATCACGCACCCTCTAATCCCGGGATTTCAATCCCGTAAAATGTATGAAAATCCCGGGATTCCGTGATTGCAATCCCTAGAGGCGACAGTGCGTGAAATTCTGTGGTTTGACTTTTTCTTCTCAATGACTGCGAAATCTTTTTGATCCATTTATCGGACAAGGTTCATAGCAGCGGCAGCCGGCATCTGACAAGAGTGTGTGAACAATGCTATCTTTTGTCAACAAACAGGTGCTGTTTAGTCTGCCGACAATCCCTCGTATGGGGCCAGCGGTCATTGCTATAATTTTTCTCATGGACGTCGCTATATTGGCCACCAATATAGCGACGTCCATTATTTTTCTAAGGTTAACACTAGACAAGCTGTAGCAACCATAGAGATCAGATATCTATGCTATTGTCGTCTTTGGTAGCAACTTCGGTATTTCATTAACAGAGAAAGGACAGCGTCAACAATTTTGGCGCCAGTCATTCTGGTGCGAGGGTGATTGACGTGCCGCTTTCCACACAGCTGCATTCACCAGCCTCTCTTAAAGCCTGACCACAGAATTAGATTGTTTAATCGTATCACTTTGCTAGAAGTGCAAACTGATTCAAGCAGATGGCACATGCAGGAACTTAGTAAGTGGGCAAAAAGAAATTTTTAATAGAAGTAGAAGTAAAGTGTTTATGTTTGAAATAATGAAAATCGACAGTTACAATCATGAGAACAATAAGACAAATAATAGTATACAAAATAATTCATTCAAAACCATGCAAAATTACAAATTTATCAACTTTACATGTACGATTTGTTGTCAACACTAAACACGAATATCATAATGATGTCGAAGAATTCATTAAAACACAGGACCAAGGGAAAAGTGAGTGAAGTCTTCTTGAAGTGCTGATCGGTGGTAAACATAGCTTATTAGTTCTTGGCATACGCACAGGCATAAATTCGTGTAAAGGATGGAATACATATGTCTCACATCTACTAAGGAGATTACATCCACGTTTTTCACGCAATGACAAAACAGATGGAAAGAAACAACATCCACAATACTTGCCACAAATTATTCTATGTGCTCTTTTGTGAAATAATTCAAGTTTCTGCTCTAAAGTCTTGGGAAGCCATACAAAAACAGGAGCAGCATACAACAAAATTGATAAAATGATGGAATTATAAACCATACGTAAATTATCACAAGAGAGGTATGGTTTTAAGACACGAATAACATAGAGCCTTTGTGACGCAAGCTTCAGAATTCTCTCTATATGCGAAGACCTTACAGAGATAGGAAAAATAGTCGTGTGTCGCTTGCGGATTGCTCTGAATTCCTTCAAAATGCTCCGATCGCCACGATTTCTTCAGATTCGAAGAATTCAGATAATTGCGCAAAAGTTTTCTCGATAATGTTGGGCCCTCCGATCATTTTAAAAAAGTTAGCAGGTGCATGAAATAACGTTCACAAACTTCTCTGTAGAACTTGACATCGTCTGTGTCTCTTTGCTGTGTGATCCGGTTGATAACAGTCACTGAAACTTTGCACAATTTGGCGTGTTTAATGTTGAACTGGCTGCTCATTGTTCGATTGCTATGGTATTTAGTCAGGATATTGTGCCATTTCATTTACGTTACATGTTCCAATGCTTCCCTTCTAGTCAAACAGAAGAAGAGACGACCTGTCTAATTCTGTGAGCCAGACATTCGAATCATAGAAATCTGGGGCAGGCGACACGAAACGCCGTTAGTGAACCCGTTATTAGCGAGAAACGGATTGGTCGGTAATAGACGCTACACTATCAGCGACTCGAAACCTCTGTTAGGTAGAATGTCTGTTAGTAAGCGCTAGCCAAGGTGGTTGTCGGATGTCTTTGTAAGATTTCCCATACAATTATTGTTCGTTATTATTAGATGTAGAGCTATCTTAGCAACGCCTGTATCAACCAATCAAATTGTGTATCAATTGCTGTTAGCTGTATGATATATAACCATTCTGTCGCCTGCCGTCAGGTCATGTGTTCAATTCAGTCTCACAGAAATTCATGGCACAGACAAGCAAGAGACAACGAAAGAAGGATTACACGCCCGGTGAAATAAGCAGTTTGATTGACCAAGTTTATTGATCGAATCAATTTCATGAGTTGAACACGGTTTTCTGGTGACATCATCATGAGGGAAGATGGTAGACAATGCCATAACACAGAATAAACCACTAACAGAATCACTAAAGGTGCCTCTCATGTCCGTTAAGAAATTCGATAACGGCAGGCTTCACTTTTCTCTAACAGACGTTCGAGTCGCTGGCATTCTATTAAGCTAAAACCCGATCGCACTAGCAGCGTTCTGTGTCGCTGACTTTCCTGTTACACTAATAACCAAGTCGTTCACAAATATTCGAGTCGTCGACAACACGGCATTAGGGGTCACTAATAACCTGTTAGCTCTAACGGCGTTTCGTGTCGCCTGCCCCTGGCAACTTGACGCCCAGTGATAATATTATGTTCAAGCGCGCGTTCAGTGTTTGTTAACAATTCGATTGTGGGTGTCGGAGATCAAAGCAGTTTTCTTCATTCCCGCCTGCTGACAGTGAAACTAATGAATTATCATTCCATTTCCGAGTCATGAACATCGAATTTAATGAGCAGATAATAAGCAGATAATTTCAAATTCAAAGATTTTGCATTTGTGAATATCTCTATATGGAAGGAAGACTCCTTTATGTCAATTCAACTTATTTCGGTTAATGATTTTTTACTATGGAGCCACAAAACAAATAACATCACGACAAAAAAGAACACATCGAGCCAGAACGTCTGCGCATCTTTGCGGAAAACGCAATAGAGCCAAACTTAAGCTCTACAGTAACTCACTCACCATCAAGTGAAGTTTCATCAAAATCCAAGCAATACTCTGTACCACATAGCATTCACAAGTTCGAAAATATGGCCTATTCAACGACATTTCAACTTTTCAAACACACATCAAGCCACAACGTCTGCATCGTTTGTGTAGGTTTTCCTTGGTTTAGAGGGGAGAGTGACTTTAGGATTTTAGGAATCTCCGAAAACGTTAGAATGTGCAGGTGTTGGACGTTTAGGGATGAGAAAGACCCTGTTTCGGCATGAAGGAGAGCTCGGATGGATAAACGGAGGGAAGATTCGGACTCTACGTACAATGTTACATGAGTAGGGTGATTTTCAAGTCAATCGGAGAAAAAGTGCTAACCTTCACTATGGGGCTCCGACACTTAGGATTTTTCTTGAAAAAAAAAATTTAAAAATGTCAGAATTGAGCTCCGAGACCCCTCCCATCGTGTTTCTCGTCAAAAGTTGGGTTGGTGATGTGTCGATGAAAAAACACCCTCCCCCTCGAGTCGAACTTTGTCAAAAGTGATGTTTTGACCAAAGTTGCTCAATTTCATGTGAAACAAACTTCTATCAAGGTTTGGTGTTGAAATTCGCACAAAATTTTTTTCGAAAATTTCTTCACTCTGAGTCAACACAGGTTTTTTTCGTGAAAAAAATTAAAAATGTCAGAATTGAGCTCCGAGACCCCTCCCATCGTGTTTCTCGTCAAAAGTTGGGTCGGTGAAGTTTCGGTGAAAAAAATTCTTCACTATGGGTCTGACACTATGGGTTGAAAAAAATTTCAACATTTTGACCAAAGTTGCTCAGAAACATGTGAAACAAACTTCTATCAAGGTTTGGTGTTGAAATTCGCACAAATTTTTTTTTCGAAATTCAAGCTTTCTTCACTATGGGTCGACACTTAGTTTTTTTCGTGAAAATGTTAAATTTTAGCCTACTTTGGTGACGACTATCTCAGGAATGAAAGTGAATGAAGAGCTCCGGTTTCTTTCAGTGGAAACACCGCACTTTGTTCTTTAGGATCCTACCTTTTCAGATCTGTGGAAGGTTTCGTTTCTAAATGAGAGCTTGTTTAAAATCGAATTTTTGCGCATTTTCCAAGATTTTGGATAGTTTGAAAAAAACAACAGTTTTTTTCAACTCGGCTTCTGGTAATCGTAGAGAGTCGAGGGATCACTTAAATGAAAGGTGAGAGCGAGAAAAGGTGACTGTCAAAATTTGTAATCAATCGGAGCACTAGAACCGGAGATAGAAGTGTTTAAAGTTTTGGATGATTGAGATTACGTCATCAGCTGATCGCCACAAACTATATAAACTGGGAACCGAATGAGAAATTTCATTAAGACGAGAGAGATTGTCAAAGGTAGGTTGTCTCTCCGGAGCTCCGATGATAGCATCGGAAATTCCAAAATCAGGTTTCCGTTTAGAAAATTTCATTGCTGATATCAGCTGAGGCGTCAGACTTATAGGTTAGCAAGTAGATGACCTTAGTCTCCAGGCCTGTAACTTTGCTTCTACAAGTCCTTTTGACTTGATTCAAAAAAGGTTCGAGAGGTCATGATTCAGGTCAAGTCATAGACTACTGATAAATTTCATAAGTAGTGCTAAAAAGTCGAAAAATTTAAATTCGTTATTTTTGGAGGTTTTCAAACCTTCTGATTTCAATGAAGACCTTTATAAAGTTGTCAGAGGCGAGCTTCGGCTCGAGACTTGCTTCCTGATGTAAATAACTCCATCGGTTTTCATGTAAAAATCGGGGTCCGAATACCAACACAGTGATATGACGCACGCTCTGTCCGCGGGAGGTTGGATTTGAGGACCGAGGCCTTGGAGTCGGGATAAGATACCCTCTGAGTAATGCCTGTAACGGATTCATCAGCCTAGCTTGTCTATCCTCATTGACATACTAGTTCAATTTTAAAAATGATGGTCAATGGAAGTTTTAACACCTAAACGCTTGCTATCAAGTCGCTATGGCTTCTGCTATCAGGCCTCTGTGAAATCTCGTCTAGCCTCAGTAAGTCAGGGTTGGCAACGTCTATCGTTTGTCATTGTAACTTGGTAAAAATGAGAGGGTTACTGCAGGCATTGACGTCAAAACTTTTCGCGTCATAGGGTAACCAGTCTTTGTGTTGGGAGTTGGCTACTGAAAGCACGGTGACTGCCGATGCCCATAGTTGGTAAAACCGCTGTTGTCATGTCAAACGCATGGCCAAATAAGGAAGGTCTGAATCATGGCTGCTCACTGGGTATATAAACCACGTCTTTTCTCTAGTCTTCATTCCTGTTTTAGGTTGCAAGACGAACGACTGAGCTCATGGCAATCATTTCCGTCCTTGCGCTAACCATGCAGTTGCTCGAAGCCATCAACTCCTCTGCTCTCGCACTGGGTACACTGAGCTCCCTTACTTTAGCATCGGGTAAAAATGCTTTCAATCAAAAGATAACTCATCATGGAGAAGTCGTGACCATAAAAACACCAAGTCATCGGATAAATTATCTAAAGGTTATGTCAACACAGTATGGTATCGCTGTGTGTGTACCGTTAGACTATTGGACACGGTTACAATTCAATACTCTTGAAACATTTCTGAAAGAAAATCTCACCATTCCCAAAGAAATTGTTCGACACAATGGGAAGCGGCCACAAGTTCCCATCATGGAAAGAAGATACATGTATGTTCATATGGATAGACACTGTCTCATCATCCATGAAAAGGAGAGCAACGAATTCGACTTTCTCAATTGCAAACCTTTCCCCATTTTGGGAAAAGGATTCTACTCCTTTGAAATTAAAATTCAAACCATCTACATGGGTCTGCGCAGGGACGGAAGGCTGTTTACGTTGAATCCCTATCTTGTCTCCATAACCTTTAAAAATGATGTCCATGTTGATGATGATCAACTACAGTAACACTCTCCACACACTGAGAACGCACCATCGGTCTTTATGAGACCAAGGCCTAACGGCCACCTTATCAAGAAAGAAAATGTGCACTCACCATGCCACACATGAACATTAATTATTCTCTCCTTCTTTCTTAGGCATTACATTCTTCACTCAGGTTTGAATCATGATCATGTGGAAATTAACAGCATGCCTCTATGTGTCATGGAAAAGTCAGTGTGTTACATTTCATGATACGAAACGTCAACTTCAGATGACTCTAGAACGCTTTCAACTACGAAGGTTGCATCGTGCTATCATGTCCAACTCTTGTCGTGTGATTAGT
Organism: Prostheceraeus crozeri; assembly: GCA_907163375.1. Lineage (NCBI taxonomy): Eukaryota > Metazoa > Platyhelminthes > Polycladida > Euryleptidae > Prostheceraeus > Prostheceraeus crozeri. The sequence continues at coordinate 354,333 of CAJQUW010003203.1, forward strand.
TTAGGAGAAGGCGTTGTATTTATTCGCATTCAAGAGATGATTCTACATAATGATCACTACTACATCGTGATTCAAAGCGCTCATGGGAAAAGTATAAAAGGGAAGTTCACTCGACCCTCATGTCTGTTGTGGATCATGCTCCCCATCCGCATCATCGACGCCATGCGCGAAATGAATCTCGGAAGAGACATCGATTTAGAACAGTTGCACATCCTTCTTCCCGATTCAGTGTATCATCGCGGTCGTCCACAAATGTTGGTCATTCGCATGAGCAACGGGCGAAATCTTCAAATCTTTCGCTGCGGCAAAATCCAAGTCCTAGGAAACCTTTCTCATTTCGTTATGCAGTCCATGTGTTACGAAGTCGTCAAGAAAATGCGAACACTCATGCCTCATCTACGTCTCAGTCCCCTGACACTGAAGATAATAGTAGTGTCTGTTCAATTGAAGATGTTAGTGAATCTAGAAAAAATTAAAACCAGTAATCATTATATATTTTATGAAACTGAACTCTTTCCTGCTGCTCTGATTCGGAAGTGGCATCCTGTACATATTGCAGTGTTTCACAACGGACATTGTATAATGAGCGGTTTACGTGATATCAATAAAGTAGCTGACATTGTTAAATCTTTAATGCGTTATCTGTATGAGTCACAGTTAATAGAATCGTGTTAATCACATGATGTGTTTTGAATGAGTCATCGCAATGAACTATCACCCACACACACGCATTTGTCGGTGAAAAGGTCATCAACAAGGTTCATCGCTTTATGATGAGTCAGCGCTATTTATAGACATGAAATGATGCCCACACACTTGTCGGTGAAAAGGTCATCAACAAGGTTCATCGCTTTATGATGAGTCAGCGCTATTTATAGACATGAAGTGATGCCCACACACTTGTCGGTGAAAAGGTCATCAACAAGGTTCATCGCTTTATGATGAGTCAGCGCTATTTATAGACATGAAGTGATGCCCACACACTTGTCGGTGAAAAGGTCACGCTGTCTGACGTGTGCGCCATCGCTTTGTCTGATAAATAACGTCCACACACGTGTCGGTGAAAAGGTTGAACAAGAGTGATTAGATTCTTATCTAACTGAATGGCACTTTACCACTTCATGAGTCAGAGCTATTTATAGAAATGAGTCAGCAAAGTGGTTGATGTTTCCTAAGCCGAAGAAATTTTCATGATGTTACATTCGTTGGAAACTTGAGGATGTAAACTTTTTAACTTACAAACTCTGACATGGTTATGACTTTATTTTATACTTTACCTATCTTGCAAACAGTGAAATGCTTGTCACTTTATTTTATACTTAACCTATAAATTGCTAAAGTCCATAATCTATGGGGATAGGGTTACCTACGGTTGGATTTAGGGATTTAGGGTTTTATATAGCACAAGCGAATGTTAACCGTTAGTGTATAGTACATTTATTAACTTAACCATTTCTGAATGACATTATTCCTAACATTACAAACAACTACATCTACTTTATTTCTAACTTTACAAACAGTGAGATGACTCTAACTTTATTTTATTCTTCACCTATCTTACAAACATTGAAATGCTTGTCACTTTATTTTACACTTTACCTATCTTGCAAACTCTGAAATGATTCTAACATTATTCAAACTTTACAGTCATCAACTCTATTTCTAACCCTACCCATCTTACAAAATGATCAAAACTTTTACTTCTGTCTATTGAGTGAAAATCCCATCTTTATGTCAAAAGAAAAACGAGACAGTCTGTACATGATATGTTATTGAATGAAAGACATTTCATCACAGTCACACATAGTTGATACTATACACGGAGAAAACAAAGTCACTCATGTGCAGGGAGAAAACAAAGTCACTCAAGTGCCGGAAACTGTACACGGACAAAACAAAGTCAGCAAAAGCACTGGATACCCCATCGATGATATGTTGTGATCAGGAGTTGGACGCATGCTACAAGGCGCTCACTTACAACATCCCATAGAAAACGCTATGGAGAGAAAAACAAAACATCAACCACAACAGAGAGGAAGCATACATCATCATACATCGTCGGACGGAGGAAGAGAACGTTTCTGTCTCTTGGGTGGAGGTAGACGTGTGTCTGGATGGCCATACGGTAATGAGTGGTTAAGACTCATCCAGCATCGCTTGTCTTCCCAAGCAGAGAGTGCCCGTTTCCTAAACGTTGTTGTCGTGACTTCGTGTACCTTTGGTTTAAAATCGTCATATTGACTGAACTTATTTTAGTTGAATTTATAGCATCTCGATAGTCTCTATGTGTCATTTTCCTAACGATGGACTTCGAGATGCCTTTCGCCCGTTTTATGGAAGGCTCTGAGGATTTCAACTTCATAGAGTACATCTTGGGGCGAAGCAAGATCATCTCTTCTATCCTATTGCCGGCGCATTCATCTTTGAAGCAACCGAACTTTGCTTTATTTAAGGTCGAGTAAAGCGGATGCTCTGTGGGATAGTTGGAGCTATCAAAGTGTGGCTTTAACTGGTGCAGAACATCTTCCTTGCTGACTCCTTTCCTAGTGGTGAGTGCGAGGAAAAAGCTATCAGTATCCCTGCCTACCAATTCTGCATGATGGATGAGTGGGCATGATTTTAACGTGTGGTAGTAGAGGTTGTACATCTCAAGCTTGGAGTGATCTAAAACGGCTTGACCTATGTAGATGGGTTTGCACAACTCTACTTTGGGTTTTATCATCTTAATGCCGGCCAGATCTTCGGTAATGGCATCAGCATATACAAAGAGTGGCGAACGATGCATTTTTCTAGCTACCTCAGGATCAGTCATCAAATTATAATTGATGCGCTTTCTTACATCCTCCATGGTTTTACCAAAGAGGGAATTGTTCTTAAATTTGAAAAAATCCTTTTCAAAAGGATTCTTGGAGGCAGCACGTATCTGGCTATTAAAATCTATGTAAGGCTTCAAAAAGGCCTTTTGATGAAATTGAACACCCCTATGCACTTTTTGTAACTGCATGCCTATCCTTAAATAGAATTTGAGAATCTTGTAATGAACAGTGTAATGTTCTTTATCATACTGGGTGAGCAGAAGCTTTCTAGCAGGATTATATTTCATTTTATTTTCTCCTTCATATTTTAGTTGCTCCATGAAGGGAGAATGCATATCTTCAGTCACTATACCAGACTCCGGAGCAAGAGGAAAGTCTGATGTCTTATTCTCAATGCAGTCTGGATAGGTGAGGTCGACTTCAAACAAATAACCTATGTCGGCCTCATCTTCCAGTCCTAAAATGTGCTGGGGGTTGGAAAGTGTTCAACCTCATGGGGTTCAAGCCAAGCAAAGTGGGATTCTGGCAAAGGTTTTGACAGTGTACTTCCATATAAATTATTTTGGTCGATGTACATCAGGTGGGTGTCAAATTCACCATCGACGTTTTCATTGACAACATGCTTGCTGACAAACGTCAGTCCACCTCGGATCCCACGTTCAAACATGGTGTACATTTCGGGATCGTCTAATAAATGCATTTTTTTCCTAGTTATTTTAAAAGCTGACTGGTAGGACAACCCTGGTAAACTTATGTAATGGACGGGGTCCAACACGTCCTGCTCCAGTGTAACTTTCCTAAAAGCCTCAAAGATATCGGCTAAGAGCAAAACATCTAATTTTAAGTAGCAAGCATATAGTCACTAAACGAATGACAACCTAATTCTTGCCATGCCTGCTGTGCATGCCTATAGTCATCAGGCGAACAGTCCTCACCCGTCGAATCGTTCTTAAATTTATCAATGGACGGAAGGGATGTTTCTTTCAATGTGTACATTGATCTAAAATAACTATAAGGGAACACCCCTTTCCGTCACATGAGACTGTCACTAATAGTAGGATAGTCTTTCTTCAAATTTTGAGTGAGGGGAAGTGAGTCTAAATTATTAGCTAAATTATAAGTGGCTAAGGAAGAAGACATAAACTGGAAACTGTCCATAAACTTAACGTCATAAAAGACAGGCTTCCCATCCTTCGTCGTGTCAACATGGACTTTGGCCGACAGAGACATGAATTTTTTCCTTACTTTGCGCTATGACGTTCATTGACCATGACTTCATATGTCCTAGACCATGGCGAAGAAGAATATGCGCATCATAACATTTAAAGTTATGAAAGATGACGGGGAGCGTTCGCCGTTTGAGCCTAAGTGAGAAATTACACTTACTGCACAAGGCGGACCTAAATTTGCCACTGAGATGGCAATGGTCCCTCACTTTCTTATGCTGCTTCTCATCAAAGGATGAGCAGCAGCGGGGACATTCTGTGGTCCTATCAAATTTCAATTTATCGACTTCTGTGAAACACATGGGTTCCTAGCGAGCTCCGTTTCAGAGCGTTGATGAAAACAGGCTTTTTTATCTAAAAATTTTAAAAATTCTAAGATGCAGTCTTCACCTTGCCACTCATGCAGTTTATTTTGGTTCCTATAGTAAGAATGCCAAACTTCATAACAGTCAATGGCTGCAAGTTGATGAGTCTGATCTTCACTATCAATATAGCATTCAATGTCTGCATAAATGACACAAATGGGACTCAGCTCATTGCCTTTTTTTTCATACCTATAAAATTTATCTTTGGGCATCACTTCCATTTGAAGTTTACCCCGTGAGCACCACTCGTAATGCTCTTCAAAAAAAGGTTTTGACCTAAAGCGCCGTGTGCAGCGATCACAGTAATAATACTTGTTATCACAACTTTGTTGGTGGTGATACAATCTAGAAATTTTAGGAATGCCACAATAATGTCATTCTGGGTGGTTGTCGCTATACACTAGGAGGAGATTGACAACCCGGTCGAAGTTACTTTGGCGATTGTTATACCTAACGCCTTTCAGACCTTTTTCCCAGAGATGGACGACTATCTTAATTTTATTAAGTTTTTCAAATTGGGCGATGCCTTTAAAACCTAATGTGTTGACATCTGGTCCGTCAAACTCAAGCTCTCTCAAATCCGACGGGTGGTGAGGGATGCTTCCTACCTGTTGTCGTGGGTGGTTGCCTCACACTGCCGAATGATCCGCCTTCGATATGGACTCGCAAGTTGGTGCTGTTGTAGAACGTGCGTCCACAACCTTCACACTTGAGTCGTTGAGGGATCGGTCGGCGCTTTCCTGTTCTTCGTGTTAGAAGACCTTTCCCACAGAGTTTGTTCTCTCTTCGAACACACTCTGTCACACGCATCCCACTGAGCTTTACACTGACAGCAACGTCACTCTAAGGCTGAGCAAGTTCTCCATTGAGAAGCTCGTACACACTAGGAGGAGATTGACAACCCGGTCGAAGTTACTTTGGCGATTGTTATACCTAACGCCTTTCAGACCTTTTTCCCAGAGATGGACGACTATCTTAATTTTATTAAGTTTTTCAAATTGGGCGATGCCTTTAAAATCTAATGTGTTGACATGTAGTCCGTCAAACTTAAGCTCATCCTTCCTTTCACGATACTTGGTGACTCTGTGACGATCCCTATCTATGTCATCATAGTAAAGAATGGAAAGAACGGCATACTTGAAACACTGGGACTGACACTCTACATTGATGACAACCTTTTTGCCAGCCAGTGCTTTGGGGAGGGTGAAACGACCACTCCCTTCAAAATTTATTAATAAATTAATTTTAATGTCTACTTTCTCTATCCCATCAAAAACCAGTCCGCTGTCTCTTTCCAGGAACTTTTCCAGGTTGTTGACAAGAAAGGTCGCATGTCTCTCTATCCACTCGTTCGCATCACCTATCAGATCAGCAGCACATGAGGCTATCCTAATCGTCACAGTGGACTCTACTTCTCCCGTACAGCTGTCTATTTTATTGAAACGAGCAGAGACGTAAAACATGCCTTTGAACAAAAACCTATCTAAGTTCGTCAACATTTGATGAATTAAACTTACATTATTTGACAGGAATGGATTAATATCCTGTATAGGTTCAGAGCTTTCCATCTCATAGTCACGAACGAGCCTCTCAAGGGAGAACTTGCTCAGCCTTAGAGTGACGTTGCTGTCAGTGTAAAGCTCAGTGGGATGCGTGTGACAGAGTGTGTTCGAAGAGAGAACAAACTCTGTGGGAAAGGTCTTCTGACACGAAGAACAGGAAAGCGCCGACCGATCCCTCAACGACTCAAGTGTGAAGGTTGTGGACGCATGTTCTACAACAGCACCAACTTGCGAGTCCATATCGAAGGCGGATCATTCGGCAGTGTGAGGCAACCACCCACGACAACAGGTAGGAAGCATCCCTCACCACCCGTCGGATTTGAGAGAGCTTGAGTTTGACGGACCAGATGTCAACACATTAGATTTTAAAGGCATCGCCCAATTTGAAAAACTTAATAAAATTAAGATAGTCGTCCATCTCTGGGAAAAAGGTCTGAAAGGCGTTAGGTATAGCAATCGCCAAAGTAACTTCGACCGGGTTGTCAATCTCCTCCTAGTGTATAGCGACAACCACCCAGAATGACATTATTGTGGCATTCCTAAAATTTCTAGATTGTATCACCACCAACAAAGTTGTGATAACAAGTATTATTACTGTGATCGCTGCACACGGCGCTTTAGGTCAAAACCTTTTTTTGAAGAGCATTACGAGTGGTGCTCACGGGGTAAACTTCAAATGGAAGTGATGCCCAAAGATAAATTTTATAGGTATGAAAAAAAAGGCAATGAGCTGAGTCCCATTTGTGTCATTTATGCAGACATTGAATGCTATATTGATAGTGAAGATCAGACTCACCAACTTGCAGCCATTGACTGCTATGAAGTTTGGCATTCTTACTATAGGAACCAAAATAAACTGCATGTGTGGCAAGGTGAAGACTGCATCTTAGAATTTTTAAAATTTTTAGATAAAAAAGCCCGTTTTCATCAACGCTCTGAAACGGAGCTCGCTAGGAAACCCAAGTGTTTCAAAGAAGTCGATAAATTGAAATTTGATCGGACCACAGAATGTCCCCGCTGCATAAGAAAGTGAGGGACCATTGCCATCTCAGTGGCAAATTTAGGTCCGCCTTGTGCAGTAAGTGTAATTTCTCACTTAGGCTCAAACGGAGAACGCTCCCCGTCATCTTTCATAACTTTAAATGTTATGATGCGCATATTCTTCTTCGCCATGGTCTAGGACATATGAAGTCATGGTCGATGAACGTCATAGCGCAAAGTAAGGAAAAATTCATGTCTCTGTCGGCCAAAGTCCATGTTGACACGACGAAGGATGGGAAGCCTGTCTTTTATGACGTTAAGTTTATGGACAGTTTCCAGTTTATGTCTTCTTCCTTAGCCACTTATAATTTAGCTAATAATTTAGACTCACTTCCCATCACTCAAAATTTGAAGAAAGACTATCCTACTATTAGTGACAGTCTCATGTGACGGAAAGGGGTGTTCCCTTATAGTTATTTTAGATCAATGTACACATTGAAAGAAACATCCCTTCCGTCCATTGATAAATTTAAGAACGATTCGACGGGTGAGGACTGTTCGCCTGATGACTATAGGCATGCACAGCAGGCATGGCAAGAATTAGGTTGTCATTCGTTTAGTGACTATATGCTTGCCTACTTAAAATTAGAATGGTGAATTTGACACCCACCTGATGTATATCGACCAAAATAATTTATATGGAAGTACACTGTCAAAACCTTTGCCAGAATCCCACTTTGCTTGGCTTGAACCCCATGAGGTTGAACACTTTCCAACCCCCAGCACATTTTAGGACTGGAAGATGAGGCCGACATAGGTTATTTGTTTGAAGTCGACCTCACCTATCCAGACTGCATTGAGAATAAGACATCAGACTTTCCTCTTGCTCCGGAGTCTGGTATAGTGACTGAAGATATGCATTCTCCCTTCATGGAGCAACTAAAATATGAAGGAGAAAATAAAATGAAATATAATCCTGCTAGAAAGCTTCTGCTCACCCAGTATGATAAAGAACATTACACTGTTCATTACAAGATTCTCAAATTCTATTTAAGGATAGGCATGCAGTTACAAAAAGTGCATAGGGGTGTTCAATTTCATCAAAAGGCCTTTTTGAAGCCTTACATAGATTTTAATAGCCAGATACGTGCTGCCTCCAAGAATCCTTTTGAAAAGGATTTTTTCAAATTTAAGAACAATTCCCTCTTTGGTAAAACCATGGAGGATGTAAGAAAGCGCATCAATTATAATTTGATGACTGATCCTGAGGTAGCTAGAAAAATGCATCGTTCGCCACTCTTTGTATATGCTGATGCCATTACCGAAGATCTGGCCGGCATTAAGATGATAAAACCCAAAGTAGAGTTGTGCAAACCCATCTACATAGGTCAAGCCGTTTTAGATCACTCCAAGCTTGAGATGTACAACCTCTACTACCACACGTTAAAATCATGCCCACTCATCCATCATGCAGAATTGGTAAGCAGGGATACTGACAGCTTTTTCCTCGCACTCACCACTAGGAAAGGAGTCAGCAAGGAAGATGTTCTGCACCAGTTAAAGCCACACTTTGATAGCTCCAACTATCCCACAGAGCATCCGCTTTACTCGACCTTAAATAAAGCAAAGTTCGGTTGCTTCAAAGATGAATGCGCCGGCAATAGGATAGAAGAGATGATCTTGCTTCGCCCCAAGATGTACTCTATGAAGTTAAAATCCTCAGAGCCTTCCATAAAACGGGCGAAAGGCATCTCGAAGTCCATCGTTAGGAAAATGACACATAGAGACTATCGAGATGCTATAAATTCAACTAAAATAAGTTCAGTCAATATGACGATTTTAAACCAAAGGTACACGAAGTCACGACAACAACGTTTAGGAAACGGGCAATCTCTGCTTGGGAAGACAAGCGATGCTGGATGAGTCTTAACCACTCATTACCGTATGGCCATCCAGACACACGTCTACCTCCACCCAAGAGACAGAAACGTTCTCTTCCTCCGTCCGACGATGTATGATGATGTATGCTTCCTCTCTGTTGTGGTTGATGTTTTGTTTTTCTCTCCATAGCGTTTTCTATGGGATGTTGTAAGTGAGCGCCTTGTAGCATGCGTCCAACTCCTGATCACAACATATCATCGATGGGGTATCCAGTGCTTTTGCTGACTTTGTTTTGTCCGTGTACAGTTTCCGGCACATGAGTGACTTTGTTTTCTCCCTGCACATGAGTGACTTTGTTTTCTCCGTGTATAGTATCAACTATGTGTGACTGTGATGAAATGTCTTTCATTCAATAACATATCATGTACAGACTGTCTCGTTTTTCTTTTGACATAAAGATGGGATTTTCACTCAATAGACAGAAGTAAAAGTTTTGATCATTTTGTAAGATGGGTAGGGTTAGAAATAGAGTTGATGACTGTAAAGTTTGAATAATGTTAGAATCATTTCAGAGTTTGCAAGATAGGTAAAGTGTAAAATAAAGTGACAAGCATTTCAATGTTTGTAAGATAGGTGAAGAATAAAATAAAGTTAGAGTCATCTCACTGTTTGTAAAGTTAGAAATAAAGTAGATGTAGTTGTTTGTAATGTTAGGAATAATGTCATTCAGAAATGGTTAAGTTAATAAATGTACTATACACTAACGGTTAACATTCGCTTGTGCTATATAAAACCCTAAATCCCTAAATCCAACCGTAGGTAACCCTATCCCCATAGATTATGGACTTTAGCAATTTATAGGTTAAGTATAAAATAAAGTGACAAGCATTTCACTGTTTGCAAGATAGGTAAAGTATAAAATAAAGTCATAACCATGTCAGAGTTTGTAAGTTAAAAAGTTTACATCCTCAAGTTTCCAACGAATGTAACATCATGAAAATTTCTTCGGCTTAGGAAACATCAACCACTTTGCTGACTCATTTCTATAAATAGCTCTGACTCATGAAGTGGTAAAGTGCCATTCAGTTAGATAAGAATCTAATCACTCTTGTTCAACCTTTTCACCGACACGTGTGTGGACGTTATTTATCAGACAAAGCGATGGCGCACACGTCAGACAGCGTGACCTTTTCACCGACAAGTGTGTGGGCATCACTTCATGTCTATAAATAGCGCTGACTCATCATAAAGCGATGAACCTTGTTGATGACCTTTTCACCGACAAGTGTGTGGGCATCACTTCATGTCTATAAATAGCGCTGACTCATCATAAAGCGATGAACCTTGTTGATGACCTTTTCACCGACAAGTGTGTGGGCATCATTTCATGTCTATAAATAGCGCTGACTCATCATAAAGCGATGAACCTTGTTGATGACCTTTTCACCGACAAATGCGTGTGTGTGGGTGATAGTTCATTGCGATGACTCATTCAAAACACATCATGTGATTAACACGATTCTATTAACTGTGACTCATACAGATAACGCATTAAAGATTTAACAATGTCAGCTACTTTATTGATATCACGTAAACCGCTCATTATACAATGTCCGTTGTGAAACACTGCAATATGTACAGGATGCCACTTCCGAATCAGAGCAGCAGGAAAGAGTTCAGTTTCATAAAATATATAATGATTACTGGTTTTAATTTTTTCTAGATTCACTAACATCTTCAATTGAACAGACACTACTATTATCTTCAGTGTCAGGGGACTGAGACGTAGATGAGGCATGAGTGTTCGCATTTTCTTGACGACTTCGTAACACATGGACTGCATAACGAAATGAGAAAGGTTTCCTAGGACTTGGATTTTTCCGCAGCGAAAGATTTGAAGATTTCGCCCGTTGCTCATGCGAATGACCAACATTTGTGGACGACCGCGATGATACACTGAATCGGGAAGATGGATGTGCAACTGTTCTAAATCGATGTCTCTTCCGAGATTCATTTCGCGCATGGCGTCGATGATGCGGATGGGGAGCATGATCCACAACAGACATGAGGGTCGAGTGAACTTCCCTTTTATACTTTTCCCATGAGCGCTTTGAATCACGATGTAGTAGTGATCATTATGTAGAATCATCTCTTGAATGCGAATAAATACAACGCCTTCTCCTAAACTAATCACACGACAAGAGTTGGACATGATAGCACGATGCAACCTTCGTAGTTGAAAGCGTTCTAGAGTCATCTGAAGTTGACGTTTCGTATCATGAAATGTAACACACTGACTTTTCCATGACACATAGAGGCATGCTGTTAATTTCCACATGATCATGATTCAAACCTGAGTGAAGAATGTAATGCCTAAGAAAGAAGGAGAGAGTAATTAATGTTCATGTGTGGCATGGTGAGTGCACATTTTCTTTCTTGATAAGGTGGCCGTTAGGCCTTGGTCTCATAAAGACCGATGGTGCGTTCTCAGTGTGTGGAGAGTGTTACTGTAGTTGATCATCATCAACATGGACATCATTTTTAAAGGTTATGGAGACAAGATAGGGATTCAACGTAAACAGCCTTCCGTCCCTGCGCAGACCCATGTAGATGGTTTGAATTTTAATTTCAAAGGAGTAGAATCCTTTTCCCAAAATGGGGAAAGGTTTGCAATTGAGAAAGTCGAATTCGTTGCTCTCCTTTTCATGGATGATGAGACAGTGTCTATCCATATGAACATACATGTATCTTCTTTCCATGATGGGAACTTGTGGCCGCTTCCCATTGTGTCGAACAATTTCTTTGGGAATGGTGAGATTTTCTTTCAGAAATGTTTCAAGAGTATTGAATTGTAACCGTGTCCAATAGTCTAACGGTACACACACAGCGATACCATACTGTGTTGACATAACCTTTAGATAATTTATCCGATGACTTGGTGTTTTTATGGTCACGACTTCTCCATGATGAGTTATCTTTTGATTGAAAGCATTTTTACCCGATGCTAAAGTAAGGGAGCTCAGTGTACCCAGTGCGAGAGCAGAGGAGTTGATGGCTTCGAGCAACTGCATGGTTAGCGCAAGGACGGAAATGATTGCCATGAGCTCAGTCGTTCGTCTTGCAACTTAAAACAGGAATGAAGGCTAGAGAAAAGACGTGGTTTATATACCCAGTGAGCAGCCATGATTCAGACCTTCCTTATTTGGCCATGCGTTTGACATGACAACAGCGGTTTTACCAACTATGGGCATCGGCAGTCACCGTGCTTTCAGTAGCCAACTCCCAACACAAAGACTGGTTACCCTATGACGCGAAAAGTTTTGACGTCAATGCCTGCAGTAACCCTCTCATTTTTACCAAGTTACAATGACAAACGATAGACGTTGCCAACCCTGACTTACTGAGGCTAGACGAGATTTCACAGAGGCCTGATAGCAGAAGCCATAGCGACTTGATAGCAAGCGTTTAGGTGTTAAAACTTCCATTGACCATCATTTTTAAAATTGAACTAGTATGTCAATGAGGATAGACAAGCTAGGCTGATGAATCCGTTACAGGCATTACTCAGAGGGTATCTTATCCCGACTCCAAGGCCTCGGTCCTCAAATCCAACCTCCCGCGGACAGAGCGTGCGTCATATCACTGTGTTGGTATTCGGACCCCGATTTTTACATGAAAACCGATGGAGTTATTTACATCAGGAAGCAAGTCTCGAGCCGAAGCTCGCCTCTGACAACTTTATAAAGGTCTTCATTGAAATCAGAAGGTTTGAAAACCTCCAAAAATAACAAATTTAAATTTTTCGACTTTTTAGCACTACTTATGAAATTTTATCAGTAGTCTATGACTTGACCTGAATCATGACCTCTCGAACCTTTTTTGAATCAAGTCAAAAGGACTTGTAGAAGCAAAGTTACAAGCCTGGAGTTATGGCCTGGAGACTAAGGTCATCTACTTGCTAACCTATAAGTCTGACGCCTCAGCTGATATCAGCAATGAAATTTTCTAAACGGAAACCTGATTTTGGAATTTCCGATGCTATCATCGGAGCTCCGGAGAGACAACCTACCTTTGACAATCTCTCTCGTCTTAATGAAATTTCTCATTCGGTTCCCAGTTTATATAGTTTGTGGCGATCAGCTGATGACGTAATCTCAATCATCCAAAACTTTAAACACTTCTATCTCCGGTTCTAGTGCTCCGATTGATTACAAATTTTGACAGTCACCTTTTCTCGCTCTCACCTTTCATTTAAGTGATCCCTCGACTCTCTACGATTACCAGAAGCCGAGTTGAAAAAAACTGTTGTTTTTTTCAAACTATCCAAAATCTTGGAAAATGCGCAAAAATTCGATTTTAAACAAGCTCTCATTTAGAAACGAAACCTTCCACAGATCTGAAAAGGTAGGATCCTAAAGAACAAAGTGCGGTGTTTCCACTGAAAGAAACCGGAGCTCTTCATTCACTTTCATTCCTGAGATAGTCGTCACCAAAGTAGGCTAAAATTTAACATTTTCACGAAAAAAAAACTAAGTGTCGACCCATAGTGAAGAAAGCTTGAATTTCGAAAAAAAAATTTGTGCGAATTTCAACACCAAACCTTGATAGAAGTTTGTTTCACATGTTTCTGAGCAACTTTGGTCAAAATGTTGAAATTTTTTTCAACCCATAGTGTCAGACCCATAGTGAAGAATTTTTTTCACCGAAACTGTCAAATTACCATGTTAAACCAATTTTTGCCGTTTTATTCTTCTGATGACATAGCAATTCGTCCTAAAAGTAAATTTTAGAAATTAATTCTTATTGTATGTAATTATTAATATTTGTACTACTGTATTTGCACCTTATTAGTAACATCATAAAGTGGCGAAATCTCCATGGTGAAAGGAAATTTAATATTAAGAAGACACATATCGTAGCTCTGACATAGTTGTGTAAACGTCAAATTTTCAAATATCGCTTCTTTATGCAATTTTGATCAGAAAGATGTCGCGGTTCTTCCTGTTTATGAGATATTAGGCATTTTAAGAGCATTTAGAAGCTATTCACTACCTGAAATATGTGAGAGACAGCTTTCTCTACTGCATATCAATGTATCTCTCTGCATGTATACGCTAGTATACTGCTGAATTCTGATCACATTTCTTACTTGTCTTATTTAGCATATCCAGGCAACTGATATTACACTGATATTCTATTTGATATTATTCATTTTTCTATATTCCAAACGATCACACTCGATTGGGAGGATATGAATATCTTCTTTAAAGGAACTCGAATAATAGGCTACAGACATAGATAGTATATCTTCGTCCTTCATTCTTTGGATAGGCCTACTATCTTGATCCTTGTAGGTGATGTGATTCGCGACCTCCATGACGTGAAAGTGTGGCGAATTAGTCACTGATTACGCTGCTTCCATATTTGCTTCTGTGTTCTAAATACTCGGTAGGTTCAGTAACAAACGCAAAGGAGGAGCTGCGACAAAAGCATCCAAGTTTATGATGTCCAATTATACATGTACGCTCCTAGGAGACTTGCTATCAACTGAAGATGCACCTAAAGGAATCTTAAGGATGTAAGAGCCGATGGTAAGTTAATTCAAAATGTCAGTATTCTGCATCAATGTACTATGCTATAAAATTTGATCGCTCAATGGGAAATGACAGCTTATCAAAATTCAGAAGCAATGATAGACAGGAATACACACCAACAAGTTTTCGCACGTAAGTGATGAACTTCCATGTAATTACTGCTGATCATAATCTTTGAAGTTTCATCCTCTCTTGTTCTCAACAGGGTTGCAAGATGTTACAGAAGCTGCTGCTGAAAGAACTTAGTCCAGAAAATAGACAGAAAATAGTATGATCCAGGGCATTTTTTTACATAATAACTGGTGGGCCTTTGGGCCCAGCAGTACCATCAAAAGGGCCCACCAGTTTTCAAATTTTCGAGTCACTGGTGGGCCCATGCCCTTGCGTTTATTACTTGATTCAATGAAAGAAAGCAACTGAAATATAAAAAAAGAATGAAATGCGGAAATCTGAATCATTAAGCTCTGAAAGCCATTTCCTCTAAAAGTGCAAAAGCTCGTCAAACTAACGAATTCTAATGCGATGTCTTGTTTCTGCTTACATCATTGACTTCGATTAATCACACAAAAACGTGGAACTAAGAAATTTTCGACCACTTTTAAGCCATGCTTGATGGTTTATCAGCACTTTTAATACGAACGGACGCTGGTCGCCTGCTGTGATATGGCACTCATATCATGATGTGCTTGAAAGCAGGTGTTATCCCTATCAACTCTACGAAGACAACAGCAATAGCTTCTTGCGTTTTGCAAATCCGTGCGACCGAAAACATGGACCATGTGTCCAGATCACCAATGAGAACAGTTACTCAAAGGTAAAACTTATATACCGTATGTCATTCGATTCGTTTTCAGTATCTGCTCTTATGCTTGCAGCTGACGAATATATCACAAGATATACACGCATTTACCTTCAGTGATGCTCATCCTCTAACAGAATTTTGTATTCTCCTACTTCATGTGTAATACTCCTATTTTGATTTGATTCTAGACGGTAATTAATGTTTTCAATGAAATTGATTCACACTCAAAGTCGTTGGTTCAACACGGTATGGGGTACCTTCCATAACCAGAGGCATGCATTTTCCGCAGGTAGCAGAAAAATGCGGAATTTTGTCTTGGCGGTGGTAATAGCGGAATTCTGCTAATTTAAGCGCATATTGCGGAATTGTGAGTTTCAATTTATGTTGTTTGATTAAAATTTGTCGAAATGTGGTCTAATCCTGTTGCGGCTGCCGGGCGAGTGACGATAATAGATGACATGCAGGCCTGGTGACCAGCCTATTGAAGTACTTAATAAGGACGGCATAATGTGACAATCTATGCTGGGTGTGCTGAACGATTTCATTAGGATATTTTTATATTACCGGGCATGTGGCCTATAGAGGAATTGATGAGAAATTGATAAGAGTGAGGACATTGTTTACTTTTAAGCTTGACACCTGGAAAGGATGGGTAAATCCAATTTATTCCACAACATTTCTGTCTTTTCAACTTTGGGTCTCAGATTTCCGTGAAAATTTGCATATATACTCATTTTTTACGCTGAACACGAAAATCTTAGCGGCGACCACACCAAATAAAAACTTTCCATAGAAATCTAGCACTTTTAAAAAGCCATTTTTTCTACATCTCGGTCAGAGGACAAATTGATCTCGGTCAGATAGATGTCGAATAGGAAACTCTTCGGCTTCTGCATTTGGGTTGCTGGTGAAACTGGGAACTTAGGATGAATGCTTGCATGCGTAAAGCGAAGGGACCAAAATGTAATGTATTGCATATAATGTCCGTTGACCGTGACCCACCTTATCCTCTGACCGAGATTTTTAAGGTCTCGGTCAGAGGACAAATTGATGTCGAACAGGAAACTCTTCGGTTTGTGCATTTTGGTTCATGAGACTGCGGGAACTTTGGACGAATACTTGAACGCGTAAAACGAAGTAATCTAAATGTAATTGCATACATTATCATGTCTTTAGACTGAGACCCTTGTACTCTGACCGAGATCTTCAATTTCAACGTTGTCCTCTGACCGAGATTTTTTAGGGTCTCGGTCAGAGGACATTTTCGTGGTTTTTGGAGATTTTGAGAGGGTTAATTGATATAAATGAAATATTTCTTTTGCATAGATGTTAAGAGCATGGATCCCTCCTATGCTGTGAAATTTCATCGATTCCTGACAAAATTTCTGGTTTCAGCATCCATATGAAAGTTTTGGGAATATTCAAATTCTCTGGTCGAAAAAACGGATAAAAATATTTTTAAATCAATATTGCACACTTGTAATGGCATCAAACTGAATTTTCTTTACGGATTTATAAACTAGCACACTAGAGGATTCGTTTGGTGTTAAACGTTTAATGGAAGAATCAATATTCTTCGAGAAAAGGTACCTCGGTCAGAGGACAGAAAACGTCTCGGTCAGAGGAAAACGTCTCGGTCAGAGGACATTTTTTTCATTGGACAATGGAAACCCAGTGAAAATTAAATGATTAATATTGATTATAATATTTAAAATTAGACTGTCTTAAAGAGCTGATCTTCTTCTTTCAGATGATATAAATATTAACGGGTGTATTTGAATGTATCTAATCGAAAATCCGTGTTGAACTGAGAGTACTGCAACTTTGGACATGCTTTTTTGGTCTTTTTTCGGCAAAAAACGGCAACTTGTGAAGAAGGTCTTGGCTTTGTGACTTTTTAAAAACCATGCCATAATAGATGAGATCTTTACGGTTCGATTAAAAAAAACTATTGAAATCGGTTCAGAAATATGGATTTTACAAATCAAAGACACATTTTCGTCAAATGTTGTGGATTAAATTGGATTTACCCGGATACTGCTTCGCAGCAGCAGACAAGTTTCTACTATTGGTAGAAAATGTTGACTTAAGAAGTCATCAAATTTCATTCTATCATTTATGCATTACCCTTAAACTGCCCAAACAACGCGTAACTTCTATTCGATAGAAAAAAATTTACTTCTGGGGGAAGTTGCTATTTTGTGTCCTATCACACAATCATGCATTAAAAATGAATTAGTATTACAGAACTATAAGAATCAGTTGGTGTATTGTAATGAGCAATAGGCAGTCTACACTCTTAAAAAAATTGGTTTCCTGGAAAAACCCTGGAAAACCAATTTTGGTTTTTCAGCCTGTCGCGCGGGTGAAACCAAATATGGTTTTCCAGAGAACCAAATTAAAATGGTTCTCTGGGAAACCAAAAGTCATCGGTTTTCTGGGAAACCATAAAATTGGTTTCTCAGCTTTTATATCTTGGTTTTCTAGAGAACCAATATTGATATTCTGGAGATCCAATATTGGTTTTCAAGAGTGACCCGATATTGGTATTCTATAAAATTTGATATATATAGTAAATAATAGGCCTAAAATAATAATAGTAAGCTTATAAAATAATAGTTATAATTCATTTTTGTAATATAAGTCTGATATGCTCTAATATATTTACTTCATTCATATTAACATTATTAAAACAACATGCACAAATTGTTGGCTCAGCATAAAATAAGCTCAATAAGGTGTGCAAAACAATTATTGTGAATATGTGTCAAAAATGCTTGAATGCTCAAATGAGGTATTTTGAAGTTTACAATTTATCTAAAACCGTAAAAGATTACCCAGAAAAGTCCCCAAAACGTCAAGAAGTCATTGTTTTTTATTTTTCACTTTTTTCAAGTCAAGCTTGCATAAAATAATACAAGAAAGACAATGGACGATGTCCTTAGTCACAAAATTTCCCATGAAGTTGAGACATTTGCTAGTCTTCTCCAAGATTGTAATTAAAAGCACAGATGGGCCTCGCAGGATGCACGCGCAACTAATCCGATGCAGCGCAAAGCAACCACGTCGTACCAATACTCGTTGCCACTGGAGTGGAACTCACTACTGAAAAAAGGAAAAGATAATCTCAGAAAGGTCATCCTCAATATTAGGACTGTGTAGAAGAAGCATTTAGAGATTTACCGCAAAATAGTACCGGTACGATGTTATTGAATATGTGTGTAATAAAACTCAACTATGAAATCAATGTTTGTTGATGCGAAAACAATGTCATATAGGCCTACACTGTCATTCATATACAGTCGAAACTCGTTAGTTCGAACACGGATAATTAAGATCTCGGTTAATTAAGATGATACGGCCGTGGCATTTTTTACATCTTTTGCATGTATAAGCTGATGTTTAATTAAGACTTTCGATAATTGAGAGATTGAAAATCTGGAATGTATAGTCTTAATTAACGAGCTTTGACTGTAGTGTAATCAGAAATAATGATAGGCAATGAATTTTCAAACAAAAGTTTGTACACCATTAGCGGCATGCACATAGTAAACGACGCCATGTGAACCAAACACTACAAGAAAAGCTTTTCTGCACAATAAGCGGCATGCAAAGTAAATGATGATAATGAGTTTATTTCTATAAATGAAAATCTTCCATTACAGCAAGCATTTCATATGAAGCATCATAATAAGTTACAAAAAAAGAAGAATAATAAATCAATTTTTTAAGATAACCGGTTAAGATTTTTGTTGTAAAGTTTGCTACACAACGGAAAAAAAGCCGAAGACCTTCTTTCTCTTTTCATCAATGGCAGTGCTATGTGAGACGTATAAACGAGTCTAGGAGGGACCATATCGTGCAGTGGGTGACCAGGAGTTAATGATTCTGAGAACAGTTTCAACGATCTGTCTTTGCGTCAATCAGACAAGGGTCTCATACAGTTTAAGGAACAGTATTTTCCGCAAATTATTCTGTGGCACCGTTTCTGCAGATTCTCAAGTATCTGAGAATCCTTCGCTTTCTTGCCAGTCATAAGTGGGCTGTTGTACTCTATAATGCTCAAGATGAGTTGCTGATATATTAGCATCAGCCCATGCTTATTAACACTGGGAATACGGCTAAGTAATTTCAAAAGATGAACATTTCGTGCTGCCCTTCTTGTCACATATCTGATATGGTCATTCCACTTCAAAGACTTATGGAAAATAACACCAAGTATAGTGATTGAGTCACTCGGTTCAATAGTTTTGATGCAGGATGGACAAATTTTGCTTTCGGATGTCCATGACGTTTGTTTTATTCAAATTCAAAATGAGCTTATTTGATTGACACCATCGTTTCATATTTTCCATTTCGGTCTTCACAACAGCATCTGCATCATCATCTGACGTATAGGAGGATACCAAAACGACATCGTCCGCGTAAGAAAAAATACGAGATTGTTGCGTAGAAGTTTCTAAACTACCAATATAAGAACAAAGTAGACTAGGACCGATGACGGAGCCCTGTGGCACACCCGAAGTCACCACACGTGCAGAGCTTAAAGTATCTAGAAAAACAGATCTTTGTGTCCTTTCAGATAAGTAGCTATCGACCCATTTGAGAAAGCCATGAGGAAGCAAACCGACTTTCAGTCGTTCAATGATACCATGGTGTGGGACGGTATCGAACGCCCTACTTAGGTCAAATGAAAGTACAATTACACCCTTTGTTTGTCTCTGATCCAAAAGTAGTGTCATTTGATCATGCATGCAAATATGAGCAGTTAGTGTTGAAAACTTTGGTCTGAAGCTATGTTGAGTAGAGCTATACAGAGAAAGCATCTGATCTTTAGCCGAATTGAGGACAATTTTCTCTGACACTTTGGAAATTATTGGTAACAAAGATATCGATCGGCCTTAAATTTTCAATTTTAGCAGTTTTTTTTTCAGTGCAGGAACAACGTAAGCTTCCTTCCAGTGTGATGGCACTTTCCTCTGTTCAATTGAGACAGCAATTAGATGTGTTATAGGAGCCAAAAGCACATCAACGGATGACTTTAATAAGAATGGAGTCAAATTGTCACTGCCACCGGCCTTGCCAACGAGTTCACTTATCATTTTAAAAATCATTTCTTGAGTGACGTCGACTTTCCAACTTTTTACAGCAATATTGTTACTTCTTCATAGCATGCTTTCAGCATCGCTCCCGACTTTATTTGTGGAAAATACAGAGACAAAGTGATCATTAATAGCATTTGAAACCTCAGCAACATTTGAGAATATGCTTGCTATTTCTGATATCGCTTGCTTCTTTTGAGTCTCCGTGTCCTCTTTCACTTGTTCTCAGAAAGACCTTTTATTTTGCTTCATCTTATCAACCCATTTTGCTTTTGCTCTTGTTATTTCTTCTTTAACTTTCTCTTTGTAATGTTGGTATAATCTGCAATTACCAGTGCGGTAGGCATCAAATCGCTTTTGAATAATAAGCTTGAGAGATGGAGTCATCCAAGGCTTTTCAGTTGATTTCATGGGCACGTAGTGGTCTGGGATAAGTTCATTTGCTTTTGTTAGGTGCATGTAGAAAAAGTCGCATTTGGTCTCAATATCATCTATATGTTTATACATTACGTTCCAGGGAACCTGATTGAATGCAGACAAAAATTCGTTGACATAACCACGACGGTAATCATAGATTTTGTGCACTTTGTTGGTTTTGCTGGTCTGGTTGTTTTTCGGTGACATTATAACAGTGGAATGGTCACTATTACCAATAAGAGGTCCTGTGATAGGTGCGTTATATTCATCATGAAGATTTGACTTCATCAGGACTTTATCCAGAATGGCATCTTTTCTTGTAGGTATATTGATAGAATTTTAAGAATTTAAGAATTTGGAACAAAAAATTGCAGTCCTCAAGAAAACTTCAGAGTTAAGGAGTTCAGAAAAATTTTCATCAGTATTCATCAAGAATGATCTAACCATTTTTCAGCAGGAGAAAAGGAAACAATGCCTAGCAATCTTACATGAAAGAAAAAACAATGATGAAGATGTGATCATTTTTAGAGATAAAGTCGTCCCGCGTGATTCTGTAAGAAATTTTCACTGAATTTTTTACCCTGTAAAAGAAATGTGTCTAATCTACTCCCCGATACTGCTCCGTCATTTCTTGTTGCTAATGTGAGATCGCTCTTTAAGAAGGTTGATGATTTGTACTCACTTACTCAAATTCTCAGACCCCATTTGATTTGTATAACGGAATCATGGCTAAATAGTACCATTCCCGATTCACTTGTCTCATTGCCATCATTTTCTCTGTTTAGAGCTGATCGATGTGATCGAGTGGATGGAGGAGTTTGTATCTACTGTATGTCAACAACTCAATTAAAGTGCAAAGACTAGAACTTGAAAGTCATCCTACATTTTTTGAGTCTCTTTTATTGTTTTTCCCAACCTTTGAACTAATTTTGCTTTGTATGTATATTCCCCCAAATCTCAATGTTCAATCATTATCTGATGTAGAAAATTATACCATTGCAAGCCTTGATAAATACTTATGTTTGGGATACGGCCCCAATTCTATTGTATGTGGTGACTTTAATAATGTACCTATTCATGATATGAGTTCTAAATTGGGTTCAACTCAGATTGTGTCTACACCAACCCGTGGGAACAATATTTTGGACTATGTTTTGATGAGTGACTACCTAGTTCCGATGTATCAGTGTGAAGTTGGATCACCGATTGGATCTTCTGATCACAATACGATGTTTTGTCGTGTTAAGTCTGATGTTAATGATAGTCAACTGGAATCTTTCAAAACTGTATATAACTTGAAATCGAGTAATATTATGTCGTTTGTTACATCTCTTGAAAATGTTAATTGGAATGAAATCTATAAACCATTTTATAGCCCTGAAGAGAAATGCAAGATTTTTCATGAGGTTGTAAATTTGTGTCTCGTTGAAAATATTAAAACTAAAACAGTACCTTTTTCTGCCCATGAAAAACCATGGATGACCTCTGCCATCAAAGACTTAATAAATCAGAGATGGACTGCATTTAGAACCAAGAATTTCCCTTTGTATTGCCACCTGAGAGACAAGGTGAAACAAGAAATACAAAAAGCAAAATTTAACTGGGGAAATCGATCAAAAGGTTCTGCCAAACAATTATGGAGCGTTACGAACAACGTAACTGGCATGCGTAAAGATGACTCTTTGAAAAATGTCCTGAACAACTTCTCATCCGTACAAAGTGCTACAGATCACATTAATGACGTTTTCTCTTCCTGTTTTCTCCCGCCCGGTTCTCATGGCCAGATTTGTACTGATAACGTTTTTCCTGTTGAACATTATATTGGTGTGGATGAAGTAGTGAAAGAATTGAGGAATTTGAATCCTAACAAAGCTTTTGGTTCGGATCTAATCCCAAAGATTCTCTACAAAGCAGCCTCTAGCCAGCTTGCAACTCCTCTAACACACGTTTTCAATGTTGGTTATCAAAATGGATATTTTCCAACTTTATGGAAATATGCCCATATTGCGCCAATCCCGAAGACAACTCGACCCACAGTAACAGACTTACGCCCGATTTCTCTTCTTCCGGTACAAGGTAGAATTTTTGAGAAGATCATCGGAAATCTTTTTCGTGAAAAATTTGAAGAATCAGCTGGAGTTTATCAGCATGGTGCAAAACGAGAAGCATCGACAACAACTGCATCTATTATGTTGCATGATACAGTGACATCTCTCCTTGATCTTGACACTATATCAGGCGTTCAAATTCTGGCCTATGATTTGTTAAAGGCATTTGATCGCTTAGATCACGGTATTATTTTAGAACGTCTTTTCCAATGTAATTTCCCACCTCATTTTATTAAATTTATATCATCATATTTGTCGAACAGATCTCAAAGCGTACGTATTCATTCTGTAGTGAGTAAAGTTGTCTCTGTAACATCAGGAGTATCTCAGGGGGCCTTCCTCGGCCAACTTCTTTTCAATCTTGTTACGGGTAATTTAGAGACTGTATACCCTATAAGCTCAATTGTCCAATATATTGATGACGTGACTATTTGTATAGCACTTTTCAAAAACTGTGAGAATAACCATGGTTGTGAGGAAAAGCATAATGTTTTTGAATGGGCGACTAAGTTGAATTTAACAATAAACACTCGCAAATGTAAATCAATCGTTATTAAGAAGACACCTGATTGTATTCCATTTTCTCTTATAGATTTTCAATTTGTTGATTCACATAAGATACTTGGGGTTATTTGGAGCTGTGATCTGCGATGGAATCTCCATTTTGATTATGTCCGTAAGATCTTTGTTCAAAGGCTACATTGTCTTCGAGTTTTAAAAAAATTTCTGTCCAAAAAAATGAATTGTTCTGCATATATAATGGTTTACTACGATCCATTTTGGAGTACTGTACACCTCTCTTTATTGCTATGCCCACTTTTTTGTCTGATGAAATTCAAAAACATCAACGCCGAGCACACAGAATCATCTGTGGTTTTGAATGTTCTTGTAGCTGTTTGGAGCCTCTAAGTGTTAGAAGACTGAACTCAGCGTCCAAACTTTTCAGAAAGTGCTCTTTCCCATTACATCCGTTACATTCAATCTTCCCAAGTGTTAGTGAACGTTCTGGTAGACTGATTGTTCCATTGTGCCGAACATCTCGACGCCTCAATTCTTTCATGATGTTTATGTCAGTTTACTTCATGCACAAACGTAATGTTAATTTTTGGTGATTTATATAATTTTTGCTATGCTTAATTTGTCATTTATGATTTTCATTCATTTTCAAATATACACATTTCTCTCTCTCTATTGAATACCTGGATCATGTCCAAAAGTGTCTCTAAAGCATTAGTCGAAAAGTCATTCAAGTCGCCAATAATCATAACGTTCTCAGTATCAAAATGAATGCCATCAATACACTCACAAATGTAGTCATTTATAATACAGTGATGATTCATAGATAAGTTCGGTGGTATATATATATATATATATATATATATGTATATACATAGAAGATCAATAAAAGTATCGCTTTAGCCAATAGAGTGCTCAATATACTTGCACATAGAGCTAATAATATATATAGTATGATGTTCAAAAGACTATTTCATAACTAACAGTACTATTGGTTTCACGAATCAACGATCATCAGATGTACAAATTGTGATTTCACATTCTACAAAAAAGGCACTTTAAAATTTAAAGTTAGATGCATAGGGCTATAAAGACAAGAAATTTAGGTTAGAAAATATCATAGGATCGTAGATTGATCTAAGTCGAGTGGGCATAGTTATTTCAGGTGGGCAATTATAAACTTTCTACGGTGCCGACATGTGGATATAATCTCAGATTTCTTATTCAGCAAATAAGTGTCTTTGGAGGTCAGAATGTGGAACTTTTCAGCGAGACACAAGGCACATTTTCGAGTTCCGCACTTGTATGGTCTTGATTGCTCGAGCACTTCCCATTGTATGTTGTATTCTTCATTTTTGTCATTCAAGTTCCAAATGTATTTTGATAATGTTGTTTCGTTCCGGTATTGAAAGTTGGTGAATGATTTTTTGTGGTTTCTGTATCTAGTATTAAAAAATCATTTTCTGTTTGTCCAATGTACGTTTTCTTTTCGTTTGTTGTAGATACAGTTGCTTTGTGGACAACAGAACTTTTCAAACATTCTCCATTTAAAGGACAGGAATTTTTTCTTTTACAGTTGCATTGTTTTTCTTCCGCTTTCACATTGGCCACATTCTGAATTGCTTTGTAGTTGTGCTTTTTGATCATGTTTTTAACGTTTGATGTACAACTGTAGCTAACTTTGACACTATTTCTGTTAAATAGAGACCTGTATTTGTGGTGTTGAGGAAAATGAATATCCAACAGAGTGAGAAAACGTCTACCAATATTTGTCTTTACACTTAGGTTGAACGGAGGGTTGAATCAGATTATGTTTGCCGTCTTCTGTTTTTCTTGACATCACTTGGCTGGTACTGCAAATGTTTATTGAAACCACTTTTTTTAAGTGCTCTTTCATAATGTCCTTTCACTTTCTCAAACTCGTTTCTGTCACAAGATAAATTCGATATGCGTCTTTCTATCATTGATGGAATTTGTTTGATAATTGATGGTGGATGATTTGATTCTTTGTTTATATACATGGTTGTATTGTTTGGTTTGATGAAAGGTCTGTACTTGCCAGATGGTAGGTCGAAGTATACATCGAGAAAATCCGTCGCTTGAATATTACACTCTGCTGTTATTTTGAGATTATGTTCTTGGAATATTCTGATGATAGATTTCCGTGTTCTATCTGCTTCAGGTCCACTTTGACCAGGGAACACTGCCAGACCATCGTCTCTGAACAGTCCCACTTGCTCTCTTCCAAATTTGTTGCATAAGATGTCAAGGAGGAATAATCCCACCAATTCGCATACTTCTGCGCCATCAAACGACCCCATAGTGACGTCAAACGGGTCTCCTTTCTTTATCCACGTGTTTTGACCATCGAATAAGAATGATTTCCTAGCATGCATTATTGTTTCTTTCTCTCGTTGTGATATAGTGGTGTGTTGTTCCGCAAATTGAAGACTTTCCAGTAATAGTGACTCACTTATGGAAGGATAAAAGTCAATAATGTCAAACTTCAAGAATTTGCAGTTGTTCTTACTTGGAATATTGTTAAACCATTGAATCACGGATGCAGTTTCTCGCCATTGCAATAACTTTGTTTTTGTTCTGATCATTTCATTATGCTTTTCCAATATTCTTTTGCTGATGATACCAATTTCACTTTTGGCCGGATTTATTAATCTACATTTCAGTGGATTGGGAAAATTTTCCTTGTGGTCCTTGAATGTGATGAAGGCGTTATTTTTTGCATAACATTCAACTCGATTTGCGACATTGAAGCTCTTTGCAATCACTTTCGCTTCTAGATCAACTTTTCTTACTACAGCATTATCAGTCTTTTTATATGCCGTTGTTATGTTGTCATTCAGAAGTTTTTGATATCTGCTGGCTGGGACTTCATAAATGTTATTAGTCTTGTCGGCAAACACGAATACATTTTTTGATTGTTTCATTTCGCTGTTGTTTTTCTTTAGTTCTTTCATGAAGCTGTTTTTGATGTGATCCTTGAATTCAATTTCTTGTATTAGTTGGTACAAGGCCTGTTCAAAAGAAGTCAAATGTTCGTCAATAGGTGGACATCTAATTGATGGAAATCCAAAGTTTTCTTCAATCTCACTTTCATTCTTGTTGTTATTGTTAAAAAAAAATAAGCTTTCCACCTCATTCTTCGAATAAAGCTTTCGACTTTTTCAATAAAACAATTCATGTACGTTGTCTTTGTTGGAATAGGAATATTTTTCATTGAATAATCATAAAAATTTGGTTTGAAATCCATTTTAAACAATTGACTAAGTAGATAAGAGTGCTCAACAATAATGTAATAATGTAATAATGGAGTTTTTCAGAGAAGATCAATGAAAGTATCGCTTTAGCCAATAGAGTGCTCAATATACTTGCATATAGAGCTAATAATATATATAGTATGATGTTCAAAAGACTATTTCATAACTAACAGTATATACTACAGTATATACTACATATATATACATATATATACAGTATATACTACAGTATATTTCATAACTAACTAATAATATATATAGTATGATGTTCAAAAGACTATTTCATAACTAACAGTACTATTGGTTTCACGAATCAACGATCATCAGATGTACAAATTGTGATTTCACATTCTACAAAAAAGGCACTTTAAAATTCAAAGTTAGATGCATAGGGCTATAAAGACAAGAAATTTAGGTTAGAAAATATCATAGGATCATAGATTGATCTAAGTCGAGTGGGCATAGTTATTTCAGGTGGGCAATTATAAACTTTCTACGGTGCCGACATGTGGATATAATCTCAGATTTCTTATTCAGCAAATAAGTGTCTTTGGAGGTCAGAATGTGGAACTTTTCAGCGAGACACAAGGCACATTTTCGAGTTCCGCACTTGTATGGTCTTGATTGCTCGAGCACTTCCCATTGTATGTTGTATTCTTCATTTTTGTCATTCAAGCTCCAAATGTATTTTGATAATGTTGTTTCGTTCCGGTATTGAAAGTTGGTGAATGATTTTTTGTGGTTTCTGTATCTAGTATTAAAAAATCATTTTCTGTTTGTCCAATGTACGTTTTCTTTTCGTTTGTTGTAGATACAGTTGCTTTGTGGACAACAGAACTTTTCAAACATTCTCCATTTAAAGGACAGGAATTTTTTCTTTTACAGTTGCATTGTTTTTCTTCCGCTTTCACATTGGCCACATTCTGAATTGCTTTGTAGTTGTGCTTTTTGATCATGTTTTTAACGTTTGATGTACAACTGTAGCTAACTTTGACACTATTTCTGTTAAATAGAGACCTGTATTTGTGGTGTTGAGGAAAATGAATATCCAACAGAGTGAGAAAACGTCTACCAATATTTGTCTTTACACTTAGGTTGAACGGAGGGTTGAACCAGAGTATGTTTGCCGTCTTCTGTTTTTCTTGACATCACTTGGCTGGTACTGCAAATGTTTATTGAAACCACTTTTTTTAAGTGCTCTTTCATAATGTCTTTTCACTTTCTCAAACTCGTTTCTGTCACAAGATAAATTCGATATGCGTCTTTCTATCATTGATGGAATTTGTTTGATAATTGATGGTGGATGATTTGATTCTTTGTTTATATACATGGTTGTATTGTTTGGTTTGATGAAAGGTCTGTACTTGCCAGATGGTAGGTCGAAGTATACATCGAGAAAATCCGTCGCTTGAATATTACACTCTGCTGTTATTTTGAGATTATGTTCTTGGAATATTCTGATGATAGATTTCCGTGTTCTATCTGCTTCAGGTCCACTTTGACCAGGGAACACTGCCAGACCATCGTCTCTGAACAGTCCCACTTGCTCTCTTCCAAATTTGTTGCATAAGATGTCAAGGAGGAATAATCCCACCAATTCGCATACTTCTGCGCCATCAAACGACCCCATAGTGACGTCAAACGGGTCTCCTTTCTTTATCCACGTGTTTTGACCATCGAATAAGAATGATTTCCTAGCATGCATTATTGTTTCTTTCTCTCGTTGTGATATAGTGGTGTGTTGTTCCGCAAATTGAAGACTTTCCAGTAATAGTGACTCACTTATGGAAGGATAAAAGTCAATAATGTCAAACTTCAAGAATTTGCAGTTGTTCTTACTTGGAATATTGTTAAACCATTGAATCACGGATGCAGTTTCTCGCCATTGCAATAACTTTGTTTTTGTTCTGATCATTTCATTATGCTTTTCCAATATTCTTTTGCTGATGATACCAATTTCACTTTTGGCCGGATTTATTAATCTACATTTCAGTGGATTGGGAAAATTTTCCTTGTGGTCCTTGAATGTGATGAAGGCGTTATTTTTTGCATAACATTCAACTCGATTTGCGACATTGAAGCTCTTTGCAATCACTTTCGCTTCTAGATCAACTTTTCTTACTACAGCATTATCAGTCTTTTTATATGCCGTTGTTATGTTGTCATTCAGAAGTTTTTGATATCTGCTGGCTGGGACTTCATAAATGTTATTAGTCTTGTCGGCAAACACGAATACATTTTTTGATTGTTTCATTTCGCTGTTGTTTTTCTTTAGTTCTTTCATGAAGCTGTTTTTGATGTGATCCTTGAATTCAATTTCTTGTATTAGTTGGTACAAGGCCTGTTCAAAAGAAGTCAAATGTTCGTCAATAGGTGGACATCTAATTGATGGAAATCCAAAGTTTTCTTCAATCTCACTTTCATTCTTGTTGTTATTGTTAAAAAAAATAAGCTTTCCACCTCATTCTTCGAATAAAGCTTTCGACTTTTTCAATAAAACAATTCATGTACGTTGTCTTTGTTGGAATAGGAATATTTTTCATTGAATAATCATAAAAATTTGGTTTGAAATCCATTTTAAACAATTGACTAAGTAGATAAGAGTGCTCAACAATAATGTAATAATGTAATAATGGAGTTTTTCAGAGAAGATCAATGAAAGTATCGCTTTAGCCAATAGAGTGCTCAATATACTTGCATATAGAGCTAATAATATATATAGTATGATGTTCAAAAGACTATTTCATAACTAACAGTATATACTACAGTATATACTACATATATATACATATATATACAGTATATACTACAGTATATTTCATAACTAACTAATAATATATATAGTATGATGTTCAAAAGACTATTTCATAACTAACAGTACTATTGGTTTCACGAATCAACGATCATCAGATGTACAAATTGTGATTTCACATTCTACAAAAAAGGCACTTTAAAATTCAAAGTTAGATGCATAGGGCTATAAAGACAAGAAATTTAGGTTAGAAAATATCATAGGATCATAGATTGATCTAAGTCGAGTGGGCATAGTTATTTCAGGTGGGCAATTATAAACTTTCTACGGTGCCGACATGTGGATATAATCTCAGATTTCTTATTCAGCAAATAAGTGTCTTTGGAGGTCAGAATGTGGAACTTTTCAGCGAGACACAAGGCACATTTTCGAGTTCCGCACTTGTATGGTCTTGATTGCTCGAGCACTTCCCATTGTATGTTGTATTCTTCATTTTTGTCATTCAAGCTCCAAATGTATTTTGATAATGTTGTTTCGTTCCGGTATTGAAAGTTGGTGAATGATTTTTTGTGGTTTCTGTATCTAGTATTAAAAAATCATTTTCTGTTTGTCCAATGTACGTTTTCTTTTCGTTTGTTGTAGATACAGTTGCTTTGTGGACAACAGAACTTTTCAAACATTCTCCATTTAAAGGACAGGAATTTTTTCTTTTACAGTTGCATTGTTTTTCTTCCGCTTTCACATTGGCCACATTCTGAATTGCTTTGTAGTTGTGCTTTTTGATCATGTTTTTAACGTTTGATGTACAACTGTAGCTAACTTTGACACTATTTCTGTTAAATAGAGACCTGTATTTGTGGTGTTGAGGAAAATGAATATCCAACAGAGTGAGAAAACGTCTACCAATATTTGTCTTTACACTTAGGTTGAACGGAGGGTTGAACCAGAGTATGTTTGCCGTCTTCTGTTTTTCTTGACATCACTTGGCTGGTACTGCAAATGTTTATTGAAACCACTTTTTTTAAGTGCTCTTTCATAATGTCTTTTCACTTTCTCAAACTCGTTTCTGTCACAAGATAAATTCGATATGCGTCTTTCTATCATTGATGGAATTTGTTTGATAATTGATGGTGGATGATTTGATTCTTTGTTTATATACATGGTTGTATTGTTTGGTTTGATGAAAGGTCTGTACTTGCCAGATGGTAGGTCGAAGTATACATCGAGAAAATCCGTCGCTTGAATATTACACTCTGCTGTTATTTTGAGATTATGTTCTTGGAATATTCTGATGATAGATTTCCGTGTTCTATCTGCTTCAGGTCCACTTTGACCAGGGAACACTGCCAGACCATCGTCTCTGAACAGTCCCACTTGCTCTCTTCCAAATTTGTTGCATAAGATGTCAAGGAGGAATAATCCCACCAATTCGCATACTTCTGCGCCATCAAACGACCCCATAGTGACGTCAAACGGGTCTCCTTTCTTTATCCACGTGTTTTGACCATCGAATAAGAATGATTTCCTAGCATGCATTATTGTTTCTTTCTCTCGTTGTGATATAGTGGTGTGTTGTTCCGCAAATTGAAGACTTTCCAGTAATAGTGACTCACTTATGGAAGGATAAAAGTCAATAATGTCAAACTTCAAGAATTTGCAGTTGTTCTTACTTGGAATATTGTTAAACCATTGAATCACGGATGCAGTTTCTCGCCATTGCAATAACTTTGTTTTTGTTCTGATCATTTCATTATGCTTTTCCAATATTCTTTTGCTGATGATACCAATTTCACTTTTGGCCGGATTTATTAATCTACATTTCAGTGGATTGGGAAAATTTTCCTTGTGGTCCTTGAATGTGATGAAGGCGTTATTTTTTGCATAACATTCAACTCGATTTGCGACATTGAAGCTCTTTGCAATCACTTTCGCTTCTAGATCAACTTTTCTTACTACAGCATTATCAGTCTTTTTATATGCCGTTGTTATGTTGTCATTCAGAAGTTTTTGATATCTGCTGGCTGGGACTTCATAAATGTTATTAGTCTTGTCGGCAAACACGAATACATTTTTTGATTGTTTCATTTCGCTGTTGTTTTTCTTTAGTTCTTTCATGAAGCTGTTGTTGATGTGATCCTTGAATTCAATTTCTTGTATTAGTTGGTGCAAGGCCTGTTCAAAAGAAGCCAAATGTTCGTCAATAGGTGGGCATCTAATTGATGGAAATCCAAAGTTTTCTTCAATCTCACTTTCATTCTTGTTGTTATTGTTAAAAAAAAATAAGCTTTCCACCTCATTCTTCGAATAAAGCTTTCGACTTTTTCAATAAAACAATTCATGTACGTTGTCTTTGTTGGAATAGGAATATTTTTCATTGAATAATCATAAAAATTTGGTTTGAAATCCATTTTGAACAATTGACTAAGTAGATAAGAGTGCTCAACAATAATGTAATAATGTAATAATGGAGTTTTTCAGAGAAGATCAATGAAAGTATCGCTTTAGCCAATAGAGTGCTCAATATACTTGCATATAGAGCTAATAATATATATAGTATGATGTTCAAAAGACTATTTCATAACTAACAGTGCTATTGGTTTCACGAATCAACGATCATCAGATGTACAAATTGTGATTTCACATTCTACAAAAAAGGCACTTTAAAATTCAAAGTTAGATGCATAGGGCTATAAAGACAAGAAATTTAGGTTAGAAAATATCATAGGATCATAGATTGATCTAAGTCGAGTGGGCATAGTTATTTCAGGTGGGCAATTATAAACTTTCTACGGTGCCGACATGTGGATATAATCTCAGATTTCTTATTCAGCAAATAAGTGTCTTTGGAGGTCAGAATGTGGAACTTTTCAGCGAGACACAAGGCACATTTTCGAGTTCCGCACTTGTATGGTCTTGATTGCTCGAGCACTTCCCATTGTATGTTGTATTCTTCATTTTTGTCATTCAAGTTCCAAATGTATTTTGATAATGTTGTTTCGTTCCGGTATTGAAAGTTGGTGAATGATTTTTTGTGGTTTCTGTATCTAGTATTAAAAAATCATTTTCTGTTTGTCCAATGTACGTTTTCTTTTCGTTTGTTGTAGATACAGTTGCTTTGTGGACAACAGAACTTTTCAAACATTCTCAATTTAAAGGACAGGAATTTTTTCTTTTACAGTTGCATTGTTTTTCTTCCGCTTTCACATTGGCCACATTCTGAATTGCTTTGTAGTTGTGCTTTTTGATCATGTTTTTAACGTTTGATGTACAACTGTAGCTAACTTTGACACTATTTCTGTTAAATAGAGACCTGTATTTGTGGTGTTGAGGAAAATGAATATCCAACAGAGTGAGAAAACGTCTACCAATATTTGTCTTTACACTTAGGTTGAACGGAGGGTTGAATCAGAGTATGTTTCGCCGTCTTCTGTTTTTCTTGACATCACTTGGCTGGTTTAATAATTTGTTTAATAATTGATGGTGGATGATTGGTGGTTGACATCTGGCAAGTACAGACCTTTCATCAAACCAAACAATACAACCATGTATATAAACAAAGAATCAAATCATCCACCATCAATTATCAAACAAATTCCATCAATGATAGAAAGACGCATATCGAATTTATCTTGTGACAGAAACGAGTTTGAGAAAGTGAAAAGACATTATGAAAGAGCACTTAAAAAAAGTGGTTTCAATAAACATTTGCAGTACCAGCCAAGTGATGTCAAGAAAAACAGAAGACGGCAAACATACTCTGGTTCAACCCTCCGTTCAACCTAAGTGTAAAGACAAATATTGGTAGACGTTTTCTCACTCTGTTGGATATTCATTTTCCTCAACACCACAAATACAGGTCTCTATTTAACAGAAATAGTGTCAAAGTTAGCTACAGTTGTACATCAAACGTTAAAAACATGATCAAAAAGCACAACTACAAAGCAATTCAGAATGTGGCCAATGTGAAAGCGGAAGAAAAACAATGCAACTGTAAAAGAAAAAATTCCTGTCCTTTAAATGGAGAATGTTTGAAAAGTTCTGTTGTCCACAAAGCAACTGTATCTACAACAAACGAAAAGAAAACGTACATTGGACAAACAGAAAATGATTTTTTAATACTAGATACAGAAACCACAAAAAATCATTCACCAACTTTCAATACCGGAACGAAACAACATTATCAAAATACATTTGGAGCTTGAATGACAAAAATGAAGAATACAACATACAATGGGAAGTGCTCGAGCAATCAAGACCATACAAGTGCGGAACTCGAAAATGTGCCTTGTGTCTCGCTGAAAAGTTCCACATTCTGACCTCCAAAGACACTTATTTGCTGAATAAGAAATCTGAGATTATATCCACATGTCGGCACCGTAGAAAGTTTATAATTGCCCACCTGAAATAACTATGCCCACTCGACTTAGATCAATCTATGATCCTATGATATTTTCTAACCTAAATTTCTTGTCTTTATAGCCCTATGCATCTAACTTTGAATTTTAAAGTGCCTTTTTTGTAGAATGTGAAATCACAATTTGTACATCTGATGATCGTTGATTCGTGATTCAATCGTGATTTCCATCAATTAGATGCCCACCTATTGACGAACATTTGACTTCTTTTGAACAGGCCTTGTACCAACTAATACAAGAAATTGAATTCAAGGATCACATCAACAACAGCTTCATGAAAGAACTAAAGAAAAACAACGGCGAAATGAAACAATCAAAAAATGTATTCGTGTTTGCCGACAAGACTAATAACATTTATGAAGTCCCAGCCAGCAGATATCAAAAACTTCTGAATGACAACATAACAACGGCATATAAAAAGACTGATAATGCTGTAGTAAGAAAAGTTGATCTAGAAGCGAAAGTGATTGCAAAGAGCTTCAATGTCGCAAATCGAGTTGAATGTTATGCAAAAAATAACGCCTTCATCACATTCAAGGACCACAAGGAAAATTTTCCCAATCCACTGAAATGTAGATTAATAAATCCGGCCAAAAGTGAAATTGGTATCATCAGCAAAAGAATATTGGAAAAGCATAATGAAATGATCAGAACAAAAACAAAGTTATTGCAATGGCGAGAAACTGCATCCGTGATTCAATGGTTTAACAATATTCCAAGTAAGAACAACTGCAAATTCTTGAAGTTTGACATTATTGACTTTTATCCTTCCATAAGTGAGTCACTATTACTGGAAAGTCTTCAATTTGCGGAACAACACACCACTATATCACAACGAGAGAAAGAAACAATAATGCATGCTAGGAAATCATTCTTATTCGATGGTCAAAACACGTGGATAAAGAAAGGAGACCCGTTTGACGTCACTATGGGGTCGTTTGATGGCGCAGAAGTATGCGAATTGGTGGGATTATTCCTCCTTGACATCTTATGCAACAGATTTGGAAGAGAGCAAGTGGGACTGTTCAGAGACGATGGTCTGGCAGTGTTCCCTGGTCAAAGTGGACCTGAAGCAGATAGAACACGGAAATCTATCATCAGAATATTCCAAGAACATAATCTCAAAATAACAGCAGAGTGTAATATTCAAGCGACGGATTTTCTCGATGTATACTTCGACCTACCATCTGGCAAGTACAGACCTTTCATCAAACCAAACAATACAACCATGTATATAAACAAAGAATCAAATCATCCACCATCAATTATCAAACAAATTCCATCAATGATAGAAAGACGCATATCGAATTTATCTTGTGACAGAAACGAGTTTGAGAAAGTGAAAGGACATTATGAAAGAGCACTTAAAAAAAGTGGTTTCAATAAACATTTGCAGTACCAGCCAAGTGATGTCAAGAAAAACAGAAGACGGCAAACATACTCTGGTTCAACCCTCCGTTCAACCTAAGTGTAAAGACAAATATTGGTAGACGTTTTCTCACTCTGTTGGATATTCATTTTCCTCAACACCACAAATACAGGTCTCTATTTAACAGAAATAGTGTCAAAGTTAGCTACAGTTGTACATCAAACGTTAAAAACATGATCAAAAAGCACAACTACAAAGCAATTCAGAATGTGGCCAATGTGAAAGCGGAAGAAAAACAATGCAACTGTAAAAGAAAAAATTCCTGTCCTTTAAATGGAGAATGTTTGAAAAGTTCTGTTGTCCACAAAGCAACTGTATCTACAACAAACGAAAAGAAAACGTACATTGGACAAACAGAAAATGATTTTAAGACTAGATACAGAAACCACAAAAAATCATTCACCAACTTTCAATACCGGAACGAAACAACATTATCAAAATACATTTGGAGCTTGAATGACAAAAATGAAGAATACAACATACAATGGGAAGTGCTCGAGCAATCAAGACCATACAAGTGCGGAACTCGAAAATGTGCCTTGTGTCTCGCTGAAAAGTTCCACATTCTGACCTCCAAAGACACTTATTTGCTGAATAAGAAATCTGAGATTATATCCACATGTCGGCACCGTAGAAAGTTTATAATTGCCCACCTGAAATAACTATGCCCACTCGACTTAGATCAATCTATGATCCTATGATATTTTCTAACCTAAATTTCTTGTCTTTATAGCCCTATGCATCTAACTTTGAATTTTAAAGTGCCTTTTTTGTAGAATGTGAAATCACAATTTGTACATCTGATGATCGTTGATTCGTGAAACCAATAGTACTGTTAGTTATGAAATAGTCTTTTGAACATCATACTATATATATATATATATATATATAGTATATGAAAATAATACTACAAAAGAAAAAACTTTTATCTGCTGCCGATCGATTTCAGCCGTTTCTGGCTTGTCAAGGCAATCAACTGATTTATTCAACGAAATTGTACAGAAATTTCAGATATCATATCTAAATCAAAGAAATCAAACAGCGTTGAGGCAAGGATGAAATAAATTAATGAACATAGCTTCTTTGGACTCACGGTCAAAGCGATTAGCGTCTGGGGATTGATATCCAATTCTGACAAAGAAAATCAATAAAGAAGCCCAGCAAATCGCAAAAACATATCGAGTCGAAAACCGAATGGAACACTACTCAGAAAAACCAGCATTTTTGACATTCAAAGATAATAAAGAAAACTTCCAAAGCAGCTTGAAATGCAGACTAATCAATCCCGCGAAGTCTGAAATAGGATTGATCAGCAAGAAAATTTTGGATAAACACAACGTTACAATGAAAAATACATATATATATATATTGTCAAAAGAATTATTTTTGGTCTTGCAAGAACTAGCCACAAACAGTCACAAAATATAGGATGTGCAGGTAGATAATCAAGTAGAGAAGGCCTTAACTCGCTTCGTG
Source organism: Prostheceraeus crozeri (assembly GCA_907163375.1). Classification (NCBI taxonomy): domain Eukaryota; kingdom Metazoa; phylum Platyhelminthes; order Polycladida; family Euryleptidae; genus Prostheceraeus; species Prostheceraeus crozeri. The sequence goes on from CAJQUW010003203.1 coordinate 391,050, forward strand.
CAAAGGTGCAGACACCACCACCTCGACGACCATTCTAAACATAGAAGTAGATGATAATACACTAGAATGGAAGTTTGATATCTTGCTCATGTACAATGATGGCACACGGAAAAATCTATGGTCTGCAGATCAAATTCGATTTTAAACATTGTATCATAGTCAAAGTATTTGCAAAGTTGGTTGTGGAAGCTGTTGACAGCAAATTACAGGATTTTCATGAAGAAAATTTTAAGTGAGATGACTGCATTTTTTTATGTGAAATAGCCTACTATTCCATGGTTTTTCCATATTGTATCTATTTGTAGCAGTCAATGACAGCTGTTATACAATTTTCAATACTGGAATACAAATTAAAATTTGGTTCACAGTCATAATTGAAAGTGGTCGGTGTACTGGTTGTAAGTACATGTCAAGAATTCACAGATAAAATTTCTAATTATTGTATAATTTCTCCGTCAAGCGGTTAAGAAACCTTACACTTTTCTGGAATAAACACATTGAAAGCTTCTTTACCTCCAATCATTTCTCAGATAGATAGAATATCGCTGGAAATCATCAATTAATCATTGAAGAACTTATGTGATATAGTGTGATGATATTTTGGCAGCTAATATTCGAATGCATGCAGAGATTTCGGAAATTGTTCAAATATAAAGAGCAGGGGAGCCCCTTGAAGTAAAATGATTACTCGAAGATTTGCTGGCCTCTGATTTCAAGATGGAGTAACGTATGTTCTGTAAATCGACATTAAAAGTTGCATATGTGTCTGATTATACTCTTGATAGATTAAAGGACCGATATTTCATAATGATGAACGTACAGGACGTTTTAAAGGGTTTCCTTCATTGTCATCCTGTCGCCGCAGCATTTTTTTAAATTCATTATTGCTTTGTTGCACATGATCTTTGGACAAAGGGCAACAGCCCAGATCACAAATTGGTTTGATAAATATAAATGCCAATCAGAAAACTTGGAAACCAGCTCGTACAATTTGCATTTTGCCCCAACTAAGTTCCCCCGGCGTGTGCCATAATTGTCATGCAATTTCCATTCTACGACTTTCTATGGTAGCCTATTGTTAATTTCTATGATTCTAAACGTACAAAATCCAGGAAACTGTGGATCAGAGTTGTCTTGTGTCAACCACGCTTCGCATATGCTAATGACAGAAGGTTTAATTGTCGCTGCGTATAAGAAAAAGTCATCAATATTCTTATACAATGATCTCACATTACTCAGGAGAATTTTCGGAGACACGCTGCATGAACTATGGAGGGAAGGCACATTTGGTAAAATCAATGACGAAAATTCTTAATGGACGACTTGTCGACAATCTTTCCTCTATAGATAACCACATCCTTTCCAGCTTTTCGTAACTCTCGAAGCTCCTTTCTCATCTCGAAATTGAGTTGACGTTGTCGACTTGTTAGATCTCGATTGATAAACATGTAATAGCCAGCATAATCAGGGCTCTGTCTGAAACGCCAGGCCACTTTAAGTGTCGAATCACAGTCTTCTCCCGACGACAAACGCAATAGCAGAGGTCTTTTCATTATCTGATCTCTGTTTTCCCATTCGCTTGCATACTTCAATATCAGCGTTATCGACATCCACGAATTTAAACATCTCCATACAGAAAGTTTCATCTTTTTCTATTCTTTCCTCCACCGTTCCGGCAACAGTCCCTGGTAACCCTTGAATAACCAGATTTTTTCGTCGACGATTTCGTTGTTCAATTTTCGTTGTCGCATATTTTCTCTGGACTACGTTCCATGAATGACTTGAAAACATCTAGGTCACCTTGTATTCTTTGATTATCCTGCTCAACCTTGTTCACTCGCGTAGCCAGGGATGCAATTTCCGTCATTACCGTATTTCTTCTAATAATCGCCCAGGGCGATTATCGAATTCGACGCTAAGTATATGGGCGATTAATAGAGGTTGGGCGATTATTAGAGGGTGGGCGATTACTCTGTCAAGCTGCATATCAATAACACCAAAAATGCCAATTCATGTGAAATCAAATATTTACGTGCAAACAGGCTAAGATATTCCCATACAGGCTTACCTATGTAGGCCTACATGTATATTAGATAGAAAGAAACCGCGCGTAAACACTAGATATTTAATCATAAAAAGCCCCTCACTCAGAAAGAAAAAACGAGACATTCCAAAAATGAATTCTTGTTTCACTTAATTAGATTCATCCGAATCACAATAGGAAATAGAATCATCACTGAGGTAAGTGCTAGAAGCATCGAGATCACAAGTAGCATCAAGATCACATGAGGTGTACTCACTTCGTTTCTTTTGAAGAATCTGCAATCCTTCTTCGTTGCCTAGAACATGGAAGCAATGTAAGACTTCGTCTTCGGATCCATCTGGCTCCAATGTGATTCCGCATTGTTTCATTGATCTTGCAATCTGCTCTTCGGGGATTGAATCCCAACTTTGAGAAATCCAGCCAGCAACGGTAGAGAAATGGCAGTGCTATGGATAGTCGAAGCTCTGTGGTCGTCATGACGATTTTCTGCCTCACGTTGGCGGTGAGGCAATGCGCGGCACAGTTTCCTCGTGTGTGCGCCGCCAACGCTTCCCTCGATGGAGGAGTCTACTGTCCTTCAATGCCAGACGATCCAAATGGCCCTGTGTGTGGAGGTCCTCTTCGAGGTAGCTGTCAACGAATCAATTCAGCTTGTCCATCTCAAAGATCACGTGTTGCAAGATGGCTGAGAAATGACGACCGCCTTGACTGGCCACTGAGCTTCTTCTCCTATTCCTGCTCGTGCATCGGCAATTTCTGGGGCTATGCATGCCATCGCTGTCGACCAGGCTGGTGGGGCGATAGCTGCAACATCCAAGGTGTCGGACGAATCAGACGAAACGCATTAACAATGACTGCTGAGCAAAAGCGAATCTTCAGAGAAGTCATGACGAAGTCGAGAACCGTGCAGTCCGATTGGGTTGTCATGAACATCTCCTCCCGACAGAACGGAGATCCGATTGGGTCGGTGCCGACACCCATTCCGTTCTACAATGTTTCGGTCTACGACTTCATAGTCTACACGCATTTCTACTCTGCTCGCAGCTCTTTGTTAAGCAACAATATGGATGTCTGCCGTGGAGAGGTCCACCGCCTGGATTTGGCACACAAGGGACCCGGCTTTCCTTCTTGGCATCGACGTTTGCTGATCGAGTTTGAGTATGAGGTCGGAGAGGTTCAAAAGCGTTATACCAACTCAACTGAGCTGTTTGCGATGCCGTATTGGGACTGGGTTGAGGGAACCAATTGCAGCGTCTGCACCAATGATCTGGCAGGTGCGCTCAACACTTCTGATCCCAATCTGCGACTGGACAGTGGATCGGGCTTCTACAATTGGCGCAACTTCTGCAAAAGACGCGCGGGTCTCACTGACTGCCACACCTGCGACCCAACACGAAGATGGAACTACTTGTGGCGTGCCTACTCAAATGATCCCCAACATAAGGAATTGCCGAAACAAACCGATATCATTTTCGCGTTCACTAGCGCTTGCTGTTTAAGCACGTTCACCGCGGATACGGCGGGCAAGTTGGATGTCCTTGGGCATGATGGTCACCCGCTTAGCGTGGATGGCGCACAAGTTGGTGTCCTCGAAGAGACCGACCAAGTAAGCTTCAGATGCTTCTTGGAGGGCAGAGACAGCGGAGCTCTTGAATCGCAGATCGGTCTTGAAGTCCTGTGCGATTTCACGGACAAGTCGCTGGAAGAGCAACTTGCGGATCAAGAGTTCAATGCTCTTCTGGTACCTTCTGATTTCCCGAAGGGCGACAGTTCCGGGCCTGTAACGATGTGGTTTCTTCACACCGCCGGTGGCTGAGGCGCTCTTGCGGGCAGCCTTAGTGGCCAACTGCTTACGTGGGGCTTTGCCGCCAGTGGATTTTCGTGCAGTTTGCTTGGTACGTGCCATCTCGTTGCCTGGCTTCGGGATATTGTCACCGTTGACGGATATGTAATTCTCATATTCCTTTCCTACGTTAGCTTTGAAGGATTTGTTCCATGATACGTCGGGAGCCTGTATCAACCCGGTACAACCAGATGGTACAATTATGGCGTCCATTCGCATCTGCTTCAATACTTTCTTGGTAGCACTTGATTTGTGGCAGGAGAAGGAATCCCAGATGATACAGCGTCGAGCGAATGCAAATGAACCAATGACACTTTTCAAATATTTTTCAGTCATTCCGTCATTCATCCAAGACTTACTGGAATAACCAAAGTGAAGATCTGTCATCGCCTCTAACTCCTTTATGGGTCGCCTCCTGGGAATGATGACGAACGGTTTCACTTTCTTGCCACTTGCCCTGGCCGTCAATATTACTGTCAGTCTCATCTTCTCCTTCCCACTTGACAAGATAGGAACCGATTTCTCACCTTTCAAATTGACAGTAGTTTCAGAAACTGGCTCTATCCAAAGAGATAGTTCATCCATGACGTAGATATTGTCATCAATGTACTTTCCACGTTTTCTTACATCGCGGAGATAACATACGTGTATGTAAGATACCAATTTCTGAATGCATTCCTTGGGAGTTTGTTGAGCAACAGTTGTCCTTTTGCGTTGTGAGAATCCGTTTCTCTTCAGGAATTTATCAAGCCATTCATTGCTAGCTTTGAATTCTGGATGATTGGTCATTTCCTTGGCCCACAGCTGCACACGCCTACGGGAAACATGCATCCTCCTTTCACAATGTTGGAGAATTCGATTTCGAAGTCGTTCTTCAAGCTCTTCGGATCTCTTCTTAGCTCCACCACCAGCAACGCGTTTGCGATCTGTGTTCCCACTCTGTGGTTGTTCTTTGATGTTTTCTTCATTGTCCCTCCATTCACGGATGCGTTTCCTATCAACATTAAACACTTTAGCGGTTTCAGATATCGTATGGTGTTTCAAATAATCAATAGCAGCTGCCTTGTACTTTAGTGAGTAAACCTTGTACTTGCCCATCTCGACGTGATAACTAGACTGCCATGAAATATTCTGCGTTACAAAGCCTTAGGCATCCATTCGCTATCTTATCAAATCAATAAGGAGGGGAACAATGATATCGACCAATCACTGCTGCGGTGTCTGCTCGATCAGTAATATACTATAAGTGACGTCCATGGCTGGATACAGAACAATCTCAGTAAAGTTGTGCGAGTTCGATGTATGAAGAAACTAGGCTACCTGGCTCATACATAAGACGCAGCTTCCATAGCTACCGCATAGGCGCAACTAACATCAGTTGGCAGACTGAAATGAGTGGTTATTAGAAACTGGGCGATTATTAGAGGTTGGGCGATTATTAGAGGCTGGGCGATTATCGAATACGACGCTATTTACAGGGGTGCTTATTGGAGGTGGGCGATTATTAGAAGAAATACGGTAATTCCGTTTTCATTGTGGTGATCTCAGAGCGAAAAGCGGACAGAATAAAAGAACGTAGTGGAAGAGCTCTGATCACAGAATGGATGCACGTGGAACAAATCCCTCGAAGTACGCCGTATCCCGGCCGGCGTTAAAGAGGCTGTTAACAACAAAAGAGAGTCACGCATTACACTATGTAAAATAAAATTTTGTGCATAGTAAGTGGTGTGTTGGGCTTGCACAGAATACGGCGTGCAAAAGCGAAAGCAAAAAGCGAAATTTTTCCTGTAATGCAAAAGCAGCACTAATTAAGCGGCAACAATTGTTTACTGCAGCTACACTGTAATTTGACGATGATAAACGTGTACATTAAATGACACTTGTTCAAAATTGAAAGTGCAAATGTAAGAAATAAATAAATGAATTTTATCTACTTATTATATTTGCACTTTCAGTTTTGAACAAGTGTCATTGGTATAACTATAGGTTTCAAGAATTCATTTATTCATGATTTCCCATGTATGAGGTAAATTGGAAATTCATCAAGGCTAAAATTAAACTTGTATAAAGCTACAATATTCATATAGGACTATATGAAATATACAGTATATATATATATATATATATTCATTTAATGGGCCTCCATATATTCAAATCAAAACAAATTGATTCTATTAAAATCAATGTTGGTTCCAGACGCGTTTCAGAGTGTACAACTCTTTTCTCAATGGTTACACACAAAATCGAACAACAATGCTTTTATATGAGATGGATGATTTGATTACAGTTTGAAAATGGCATGATATGAAAATGTACAACAACGATCTACAGCAGTGCAAATAAAATCAATAAAATCAATTGTCGTAACAATCATTAGACGCTGTGATGTGCATAGATGTCAAAAGATACATTATCTATTTACAAATTCAACAATAAAGGAATGGATAAAGGAATAAAGATGCTGTTTCCTCTGATCTTAAAGATAAATGTACTTATTCGTACACTTGTGGACGGTGCAACTACGTCTATTTTGGCGAAACTTCCAGGCATCTTATTACCCGCGTTGATGAACATTCGAAAGGCTATCCTGTTCCAACTGAAATTTCTACGCGGCCACACCCTATAGACAAGAATAATTTTAGAATGTTCAATTAATGTTAGAATGTTAGAATGTTAGAATCAATTTTAATCAAAGAATCAGTAAATGTAATGAATAACAGGGACGGATCCATTCCTTTATTGTTATTTTTGTAAATAGATAATGTATCTTTTGACATCTATGCACATCACAGCGTCTAATGATTGTTACGACAATTGATTTTATTGATTTTATTTGCACTGCTGTAGATCGTTGTTGTACATTTTCATATCATGCCATTTTCAAACTGTAATCAAATCATCCATCTCATATAAAAGCATTGTTGTTCGATTTTGTGTGTAACCATTGAGAAAAGAGTTGTACACTCTGAAACGCGTCTGGAACCAACATTGATTTTAACAGAATCAATTTGTTTTGATTTGAATATATACATATATACAGATTGTTTCATAAAAAATGGATCACCCTTAAACATCGCCTTAACTTCAACTTTGTCTAACTCCGTCAAACTTGAACGAATTTCTCTGAAATTTGGAAGATATGTCAGTTGTGCTTACTAATATCATTGTTGGAAATTTCAAGCATGAATATTGAGTTGTTTTCCTGTTATAGATAAAAAAGTAGTAGATAATTTGATCTTCATTTAGCAATGTTACACAAAATCATACCTCAATCTTATAAAATTACATTTGTTTCCTTTGTTATGTAATATGTTGTTCTACAAGCCAAAAGCTATGAAGCAAAACAAAAATAAAGAAAATCGGTCAATCAGAGCCAGTATAGCACCATTATTCATCAACAATAATGTAACTGCTACATGTGATTAACTGGACTGTTCCATAGCTTCCTGACTTCGTTGCGATGGTATTGGCAGCACTCCTGATTGCTTTCAGCTAGAAATCTATCTCTTACCGGTTGAAAACAATACAAAGCACAAATGAACAATAACGAGATCGCATTCACAAAAGGCAAAGTGTCAGCTTTGCTAAAACTAGGGTTTTCTTTGCGAGGTACAAGCAAGCGACTAAATGTCCCTTACACAAATGTGCATCGATGGCATAATGATGATTTTCGACTCTGTCGTAAAGAGGGCTCTGGCCGTCCACGCAAAACATCCAAACGACACACATTTACATCGTCCCCGGGTACAAGGTGGTGCGACTCTACTGATTTGGGCTGGCATTTGGACCAATGGCCGATCTGAACTTCACATACAGCAAGGAACCATGAATTCTGAACGCAATGTGAATGTTTTACGAATGAACATTGGCCAAATAACAGATCAACTTGGTGATCCATCGATTTGGTTATCTATGGATGATAATGCTACGTGTCACAGGAGTAGTAGAGTCAACTTATGCAAGTCTCAATTAGGGCTTAGGACATTATCTTGGCCAGCTCGTTCTTCTGATCTGAATCCCATAGAAAATGTATGGAGTATTCTAAAACGTAACGTTCGTCGTTCACTGCTACCTACAGATGGCGCATCACAACTTGCGTCACTGTTAAAAAGAGAGTGGAGAAAGTTAGATCAGTCAAAAATCAACGATAGCATCGAATCAATGCCTAGACGAATTGGTAATGTCATTGACAATAAGGGTAGGGCCACAAAATATTAGCTTCTTGAGAACCGTTACTGTATCATAGCTTATCAGATTATATAAGGACATTTAAATATATTAGGGACATGAAATAACATGAAAAATGCTTTCTGTATCATACTTATGTTTTATTTAGTCAAATTTTAGGATGATCCACTTTTTATGAAACGGACTGTATATATATATATATATATATATATATATATATATATATATATATATATATATATATAATCCAATTGTGATTTTCAATTCAAGAGAGTGCTCAACTATGTAGGAGCAAAATAAGCCAAGTTGTTAAGAGAAAACTGCTTGAATTTCGGTACTTAAAGTTTCATGTATATTGCATACAATCATCAGCCGAATGTGCAGTACATATCTCGCAAGCATCTTTAAAAGGAACACTGAATAACATTCAAAAAGTGTAAATCACGCGACGAAGCACCGACGCATTATGCGCTAGACAGCATGTATTTTTTCCGATGCCGGCACTTTGACACCAGCTCAGTACGTTTGTTCAGCAAATATGCACTTTGATTGTCCATGATGAAGAACTTTTCACTTAGGCATAGATCACATCTCCTCGTCGCCGGATTATAACTCTTGCAATGTTTCTTGATTGTCCATTTAATTACCGGATTATTGCCACTTTCTTTGATTTTCCAGTACTCTTTCGACAATTCCGTATCATTTCTGTACTTCTCATGCACGAACGATTTCTTGTGGTTAGCATAGCGTAATTTAAATCTGCCTTCACAAATACCAAAATACTTCTTTGGCACCTCGTCTGCATTTTCTTCTTTCGATATAGTAGCTTCGTACACAATGTTCTCCCACAAGCATTTCCCATTCATTGGACATTTTCCCTTGTTTTGACAATTACATTCCTTTTCCGTTTCATTTTTCTTCTTCTTTGTATCATTTTTTAGCACTTTTCTGTTGTGGGCACTAACAATTGATTTAAAGTTGGGCATGCAACTGTAGCTGATCTTCAATGTGCTTCTGTTAAATATCCTGCTTAGCCGATGATCACTTACGAAATACTTGTCCACAAGCATCAAAAAATACTTGCCAATATTTGTTGAGACGTTCCTATTGTATGGTGGATCCACACAATTTTCTCAAAAAAATGTTGAAAATTCCAAGTGTGACCTAATTTTAAAAAGCGCCGGAACCATGCTACACTAAAATAGCTAGAAGGCAGCAGTATGTGCCTGCTCATCCAGTCACCGCATTCGTGTGTACATGAATGGACAATTGAATGATCAGATATTTTAACCAAATCAAAGAATTAAAGGATGTTGTGAAAGTTTAAAGGATGGGCACATTCTGAATCTATTCGGCACGAGAATGCCATGAATTAACCCATCGAATTCTACAATGCCTACTACCAATACCGTGAGTTTGTATGCTGATAACTTCCATTTGACAGTGTGACCACATAGCGTTACGACGTTGCAATGTTACGACGCAACGATTTTCAAAATTCTCTATTAAACAAATTTGTGAACAAAAAGCGGATCTGAATAGACATTTCAATATGAATCACTTACCTTGCTTTGCACCTAAATTTTGGAAGCTTTATATAGGTTGGTTGAAGGTCGTGAGACGAAAAAACGTCATTTTTCCGTTACGACGTTACGCATGTAAGTTCAGATCTGCATATCAATTTTTTGACCGAATAAAAGAAAGTGAGATTGTTTATAAGTGCTCGACTTTTACTCGAATAAGCAGCAAATATCTGCTATATTTGAATAAATCAGAAATACATCTTTGCACGAAAGGGCAAATTTTAAAAATGATAATTTTTCAATTTTTTTCTGTTTTTATTACAGTATGTATTTAATTAATTTTTTTGTACTGAAAGTCAAATTTCTGCGGTAAATTGAATGTTTTTCTGGAAAATATAATTGTCAAGGATGATGTTTGTGCAATCAAAAGTAAACTCATAGATACTTCAGAAAATTACCCAAAATGTTGACATTCGCGTAGAATTGCCCATATATATATATATATATATATATATATATATATATATATATACTCGTTTGATATGAGCTATAGTATCGTAAAGTGCTCAATGCAAAATACAGAGCTATTTATAATAAATCAAAAGAATTAATTACGCAACTTCGAGTATACTAAAAGTTTCATGTTAATACAATCTTCAAAGCATAGAAAAGGATAAGTTATTCAAAAGATGGTAGAGGATACGAATTACAAAAATGACCGTGATATTTGATGACGTTATAGTTATGATGTAATGTTTAATGTGTATGTTGAGATATCATTTCACACTTGATAACAGGAATTTACGTCTATGTCTACATGTTGATATCAATTCACTTTTTTTGTTTAGCAGGTCTTTTTCTTTATAAGTAAGGATGTAGTATTTCTCTAAGAGACATAGATTACATCGTCTTGTTCCACATTTGTATGGTGTCGTTTGGTCCAGTATTTCCCATTTCACTTCGTATTTTTTGTTGTTGTTATTTAGCGACCATATTAGTTTGGATAATGCTGTTTCGTTTTCATAATTCAAGTTGGTAAAAGACGTCTTGTGATTTCTGTATCGTGTTTTAAAGTCATTGTCTGTTTGCCCAATATATACCATTTTTTCATTGTCATCTGTAGTTACTGTTGCTTTATAAACTACGCACCTTGTTAGGCATTTGTTTTGTAGTGGACACTGTTGTTTGTTTCTACAATTGCATTGACTTTGGATGGGTTCATTGTTTCGTTCATCTTTGTTTTTGATTAATACCTTTGAGTTATGTTGTTTGATAATATTTTTCATGTTTGGCATACAACTATAACTGAGTTTTACATTGTTCTTGTTGAATATAGTTTTGTACTTATGATTGGCTGGGAAATGTTTGTTTATTAATGATAGAAATTTATGTCCAATATTCGTTTTCACGTTCTGACTAAAGGGTGGGTTGAACCAAATTATATTTCTCTTTCTTCTACTTCTGCTTTTTGATGGCTTGAACTCTAGGTTGTAATTATGTCCACTTTTATTTAATGCATTTTGGTAATGTTGTTTCACTTTGTTGAATTCGTTCTTGTCAGATGATAATGAGGACAGTCTTTTTTCTATCTTGAGAGGCACTTGTTTGATGATACTCGGGGGATGATTTGATTTTGTGTTTATGTATTGGGTTACATCGCTCGGCTTGATGTACGGCCTGTATTTTCCGGTTGGTAAATCGAGATGAACATCAAGGAAGTCGGTTGTTTTTATGTTAGTTTCGACAGTGATCTTTAACTTGTGGTCTTGAAATATTTTGATAATATCCTTCCTTGCTTTGTCAGAGTCAGGTCCTTGCTTTGTCAGAGCAGGACGAGTCGAATGTTATAGCCCAACGCAAGCATTCATCACATTCAAAGACCATAAAGAAGGCTTTCCTAATTCGTTAAAATGCCGTCTCATCAACCCAGCCAAATCGGAAATTGGTAAAATAAGCAAAAAAATACTTGACAAACACAACACAATCATAAAAGAAAAGACTAACCTGATACAATGGAAACAAACCTCATCAGTTATTAATTGGTTCAACAACATAACATTGAAACAAACGAAGAAATTCATGAAATTTGACATTGTTGAATTTCATCCGTCAATAACAGAAGAATTACTATTAGAAAGTATCAATTTCGCTCAAGAATTTACCAATTTCACAGAAGAAGAAATAAATTGTGTATTACATGCGAAAAAGTCATTCCTGTTTGACGAAACTAATACGTGGCAGAAAAAAGGTGATAATTTTTTATTCGACGTCACAATGGGAAGTTTTGATGGTGCAGAGACCTGTGATTTAGTCGGACTTTTTCTCCTGAGCAAATTAGAAAGACGTTTTGGTGGAAACAACATTGGATTATTCCGGGATGATGGCTTTGCAGTCCTAAACGATGCTTCAGGACCTGACTCTGACAAAGCAAGGAAGGATATTATCAAAATATTTCAAGACCACAAGTTAAAGATCACTGTCGAAACTAACATAAAAACAACCGACTTCCTTGATGTTCATCTCGATTTACCAACCGGAAAATACAGGCCGTACATCAAGCCGAGCGATGTAACCCAATACATAAACACAAAATCAAATCATCCCCCGAGTATCATCAAACAAGTGCCTCTCAAGATAGAAAAAAGACTGTCCTCATTATCATCTGACAAGAACGAATTCAACAAAGTGAAACAACATTACCAAAATGCATTAAATAAAAGTGGACATAATTACAACCTAGAGTTCAAGCCATCAAAAAGCAGAAGTAGAAGAAAGAGAAATATAATTTGGTTCAACCCACCCTTTAGTCAGAACGTGAAAACGAATATTGGACATAAATTTCTATCATTAATAAACAAACATTTCCCAGCCAATCATAAGTACAAAACTATATTCAACAAGAACAATGTAAAACTCAGTTATAGTTGTATGCCAAACATGAAAAATATTATCAAACAACATAACTCAAAGGTATTAATCAAAAACAAAGATGAACGAAACAATGAACCCATCCAAAGTCAATGCAATTGTAGAAACAAACAACAGTGTCCACTACAAAACAAATGCCTAACAAGGTGCGTAGTTTATAAAGCAACAGTAACTACAGATGACAATGAAAAAATGGTATATATTGGGCAAACAGACAATGACTTTAAAACACGATACAGAAATCACAAGACGTCTTTTACCAACTTGAATTATGAAAACGAAACAGCATTATCCAAACTAATATGGTCGCTAAATAACAACAACAAAAAATACGAAGTGAAATGGGAAATACTGGACCAAACGACACCATACAAATGTGGAACAAGACGATGTAATCTATGTCTCTTAGAGAAATACTACATCCTTACTTATAAAGAAAAAGACCTGCTAAACAAAAAAAGTGAATTGATATCAACATGTAGACATAGACGTAAATTCCTGTTATCAAGTGTGAAATGATATCTCAACATACACATTAAACATTACATCATAACTATAACGTCATCAAATATCACGGTCATTTTTGTAATTCGTATCCCCTACCATCTTTTGAATAACTTATCCTTTTCTATGCTTTGAAGATTGTATTAACATGAAACTTTTAGTATACTCGAAGTTGCGTAATTAATTCTTTTGATTTATTATATATATATATATATATATATATATATATATATATATATGTATATATATATAATTAAAATGAAAACACAGGATTAAGAAGCATGCGCCAACATGTTTCTGCCACTACTGTGGCTTGTCAAGGCGATAAATGAACTATATTGAATAGCTACAATACAAATGAATTTCAACTAAAAATACATGGACACAGTCATTAGCCTGTAGGCTAGAGAAGATCATAGAGTTTTAGAAGACGTTTAGTGGTGGTCGGTATTTTCTAATGAACATAGTTTCTTTGTGTTCACGTTCTAGCCTTGTAGAAGAAATCGGCATTTTATAGAATGGCATGATAGAGATTTTTTTACTCAAATTTACCGCACAATTTCTGATATGGGTGCTTGCTGGTAAAAATGAGTATTCAGCATTTTGAATCTGTTGCCGATGGACAGTAACTCTGTGACGAAGGGTATCACCGGATTGACCTATGTAAAATTTATTGCAACCTAGGCAAGTCAATTTATAAATGAAATTGGAAGACCCACAACTCATGTTGTGTCTTATGTTAAAATGAAAGTCAGATTCATCAACTCGAAAAGTAATTTTCTTCCCTGCTGTAATATTGTCGCAGCATTTGCAGCGGGGTTGATCACATTTAGTTACCCCCTCAATTTGAGTTTTCTTATTTCGTTTTAAAATGGATAATATTGATTTTGGCTGTCTTAGTGAATTCTGAAATTTACAATTTTCGAAAGATTTAATAGATTTTAATGTATTAGTTAATGGGTAAATAGTTTTGTTGAAGACTTGAGGATTATTGGGATTATAGGTATGTACAAAAGGAATAATAATGTCATTTGATGTATATCTATTATCATTATGCTTTAATCGTTCTTTGGCTCTTTGTATAGCATTCCTTACTAAACCTTCAGGATAATTTAGTTTTGTTAATCTATCCTTTAGTTCTTGATATCTTACAATCTTATTATGATTTTCGGATACAATTCTTTCTATCCTATGGGCCAGCACAAACGGAATGTTTCGAATTGTATGTCTCGGATGATTTGACTGAAAAGGTATATAACTAAAACTATCGGTCGGTTTGTTGTAGATGTCTGTTTCTATAGTATTTTTAATGGTATTTTTGTATACCCGAACATCCGAATATATTTTGTCATATATTTAACAAAACTAAATTATCCTGAAGGTTTAGTAAGGAATGCTATACAAAGAGCCAAAGAACGATTAAAGCATAATGATAATAGATATACATCAAATGACATTATTATTCCTTTTGTACATACCTATAATCCCAATAATCCTCAAGTCTTCAACAAAACTATTTACCCATTAACTAATACATTAAAATCTATTAAATCTTTCGAAAATTGTAAATTTCAGAATTCACTAAGACAGCCAAAATCAATATTATCCATTTTAAAACGAAATAAGAAAACTCAAATTGAGGGGGTAACTAAATGTGATCAACCCCGCTGCAAATGCTGCGACAATATTACAGCAGGGAAGAAAATTACTTTTCGAGTTGATGAATCTGACTTTCATTTTAACATAAGACACAACATGAGTTGTGGGTCTTCCAATTTCATTTATAAATTGACTTGCCTAGGTTGCAATAAATTTTACATAGGTCAATCCGGTGATACCCTTCGTCACAGAGTTACTGTCCATCGGCAACAGATTCAAAATGCTGAATACTCATTTTTACCAGCAAGCACCCATATCAGAAATTGTGCGGTAAATTTGAGTAAAAAAATCTCTATCATGCCATTCTATAAAATGCCGATTTCTTCTACAAGGCTAGAACGTGAACACAAAGAAACTATGTTCATTAGAAAATACCGACCACCACTAAACGTCTTCTAAAACTCTATGATCTTCTCTAGCCTACAGGCTAATGACTGTGTCCATGTATTTTTAGTTGAAATTCATTTGTATTGTAGCTATTCAATATAGTTCATTTATCGCCTTGACAAGCCACAGTAGTGGCAGAAACATGTTGGCGCATGCTTCTTAATCCTGTGTTTTCATTTTAATTTTTTAACTCCATTTGCTTTGATTTCTATTATTTCATTATATATATATATATATATATCAACCATCCAACAATCAAACCTTTACCCCTTCCATGTAATGTTTTGCGACATCTTCTTCTACTGTGTACCACTGCCACTCCATTCTCTTGGAAAAACAAACTCTTTAAACAAATAGATGGTGTTGCCATGGGAAGTCCGCTTGGCCCTTTCTATGCAGACATGTGTTCCATTGAAAACAAAGTGATCCCAACCTTAGATGACATGAAGATGTACCGGAGATATGTTGACGATTCTTTCCTGATTTGTACCACAGACAAAGTGTGCGAAATCATCAAAGCTTTTGAAGACAATTCAAAATTGAAGTTCACTTCCGAATGCGAGAATAACTCTGGTATCTCATTTTTGGATGTCAAAGTTATAAGAGAAAATGGCTGTCTACGAACATCAGTGTACCGGAAACCCACGAACAGCGGAGCGTGTCCAGACTACAACAGTTTCGGACCAGACGTATACAAAAGATCAGTCATTTTGTCATACGTGAATCGAGCGTACAGATTATCATCTTCGTGGAAAGAATTTGATGCAGAGATCAACGAAATTAAACAAATTCTAATTAATAACAACTACCCCAATGCATTGGTTGATACAGTTATACAGAAATATCTCAAGAGAAAGATGAAACAGCCGATTATGCTACAATTTCAGTCTACCAGAAACATAAATTATTTTTTCAAAAGCCAATGGAACTCCGCAGCAAAGACAGAAGAAAAGCGTCTTAATGCTATAATATCTGAGCATGTCAAAGGTAGAGTAGAAGAGTCACAAGTCAAACTACGAGTGTACTATCAATCAAAGAAACTTGTCAACATGCTAAAACACCAAACCAAACGTCAAATATCAGATGAGCATCACGTGGTATACCAGTATCATTGTCCTCATAGTTCCTGTAATGGAGCTAATTATATCGGTTTCACCACATGTACTCTGATGCAACGTTGTCAACAGCATGTTTCGAACGGAGCGATTAAACAGCATCTCCTCAGTCATCCTCAAGTAAATAAAGGCTACAAGAGCATCCTTCAGAATATGAAGATCATAACCCGGTTTCAAAAGCAAAAGGATTTGGAGCTTGCAGAGGCAATAATAATTAAGAACCAACAGCCACCTCTGAATAAACAAGACCAGGGTTTGACCCGAAGGCTGATATTACTTTGATTTCCTTCCTTCAACATTTATTCTTTACAGTATATTTCCCTTCATTTGTATGAAAGCTATGTAAATATCTAGGTTTCTGATACTTTTCTGTTTATCCGTAGGTATATGCAAGACTTTAGGTTGTTATTTGAATTTGTACCAGCAGTGTAATTTTCATTCCCTGAAGATGGAAGCTGTCGACTTCCGAAGCGCCGGAGTTTTAATTAAATGGTACTCGAGCGTTAAAGTCGCCCTTCCGTGGCAGTGACTTCAACTCCGTCCTTTCTTTCATGTTAACTGTATATAATGACTTGATTTTTCTTTTATTGTACGCGTTCCGAAGTGTTGCCCGAAAAGAATCGGCGAAAGGCCTCGCAACTAATGACATCATTTTGTCTTATCTTTATTACCAATACGATTACGGCCAACAAGTGTTTCATATATATATGTATCCAAAAATGATCCCCAAAGAAAACACAGTATCAAATAAAATCCTCGACCGGTTTCACTTCATTCTCAGAAGCTTGTCAAGGGAATGATTTATCAATTAAATCTATGTATATACAAAAAATTCAAACTGAAATAGCATTCAGCGCAGGTTTCAGCAACTCAATGCTATGTAATATGCTATATAATTCAAGCATTTTGATTTGTCTTATTCAGTTTATATATATATTATATATATATATATATATATATATTCAAACCTACCCACGACTGATGAGGCCCAACAGGCCGAAACATGTCTCGTGGTGGTTACATCTGTTGAGATTTGATAAATATATACATATATATATATATATATATATGTAAGTGAAAACAACTCACTCGCTAGAAACAACACAACATGTTTCAGCATTACAATGCCATCTTCAGGTGTGCACAAATGAAATTTAACAATACTTTTATATGTGAAATCAAGCAACACGGAAAATGAATACAAGTCAACAGTCAGTCGAAGTCAGAAGTCACAAAATGAAGTCACAAAGTCAGCACGTGAAAGATAAAAGATAGATTTTTACAGTAAAACAGACATAGTTACAGTATTCACAATAAAACAGCCATTTACAAGAAAACACGAGGACTAAAATACATGGAAGGCTATTTACACAAATCTATTTACGGATATAGATACAAAAACGTGGGGCTTCCTCGTTCATTCATCAAAGCTTCATTGTTCGACTTCATTATTATCAAAGATTCCACAATTCAGGGATATTTACTGTTTGCAACAATTTTAAAGCCATGTCTTTCCGGGGATGCTTTCTTCTGTCTGACTTGGGTAACCTTTCAAATATTCATTTATTCTTGCAGATAAGTGTCGAATAGAGCTGCCGATGTAGCACTATCGCAGTGCTCACACGTATAATAATTGTATACGATGTTGGATTTCAAATCGGCTGACACTTTGTCTTTATTGTGAAAGAAATTAAAGGTCTTCAGGGTTTCAAACTTTCACATCATCAGAGAGAAGTTTGTTTATATCTTTCATATGACTGCGCAAAATATTTTCACCTTCGGCAATGAACGGGAAGCTCCAGTTTATCAGCGATACATCTTTCTTTTCACCCATGTCATTGGACTGGACCTCGTGTTTCACTTCTACTTCATGGCGAACTTTCGAAATAGCTTTTTCAAAAACATGGACTTGAATGGTTTTAAAGTTGTTGCAAACGGTAAATATAACCATACCATATATTCCATAACATATATTCCATGACGTTACATTGGAACGTAATAACGCTACACAAACTATATTTTATCATCGAAAACAGTTATCCAAGGTATCAAGAGGAACCTTGAGACTATCGCGACAAACTTTGATAAATTGCAAATCCTATCGTGTGCATCTGACATCAAATATAATAACTGGCCGTTTCTATGAATAACAGCGATACATCTCACGCAAACACAAAATTCCAATATCTTATTTTGTAGTACAGTATTAAGAGCAGTTTGTTATCAATTTAGCTGATAAAATAAATAAAATATATCTTTATGGTTTGTGTAGATACTCCGAAGCCAATGTTTGCATGTTTCATTTGTTTTGCTTTTCTTCATAAGTGAATCAATTATGAATTAAAGTCCGTCGTAGCAAAGTTGCACGATTTGCTATGAAAATCGAGTAATCGTTGCTCATGAGAAAATGTCCATGAATTGAAAGATTTGATCGAGACCATTATACCATACATATATAAGCAAAGTTGAAATCATATTACACTAGGTGACATGTCACGCGTAATTCACACGTAATTACGGAACACCCCAAACATCCGTGATTACGCGTGAACCACGGCCGAACCCACTACGCGTGTTGTGTCTATCCTGAGTTTAAACCTAAGTCCTATTACGTTGTTTAGCATCTAATGCATGCAGACATAAGTCGCAAAGTCGAGGTCTATATAGAAAGGCAATAGACATATTGCAATTAATCACGCGTGATTACTCGTGAACCACGGCCTAGCCAATTATACGTGTTGTGTCTGTTCTGAGCACAAAACCTAGGTCCTATTACGTTGTATAGCCTCTAATGCATGCAGACATAAGTCGCAAAGTCCAGGCCTATTTGGAGGGGCCATAGATACGTTTATATCGCAGACAATCACGCGACGCGTTTGTGTCATTTAAATTGCGCGCAGTTGCGCTTGGTGGTTTCAGATACAGTAGCAAACAAATAACTTGACCTAACTTGGTGAAGATCGAAAAATAGTGTGGAAATTAAAGAGAACACCACCAAATGATCTGACCTTAACTTGGAGTCTCCTTACTAATTTTGCTTCTAGATTCTTTTACAGTATGTTAAAAGTATCAAAAATGTCATTTTAAATGAAATATCAAAAATTTCAGTTCATTTGCTAAGATGTCAGACTCAGATTTTCATTAATCTTAAATGTATGCAGCAATGCTGGGAAAACCTAGACAGGGTACACCAGTTGATTTAACTTTGAATTGAATTCATAGGAAGATTCTGCATGAAAATGCTGTAGAAAGTAATATTGCATTCCACGCCAAATTATCGACAAAAATATTTCAAAAACCCAACCGATAGAGTTGATGAGGTACAGGTACGCAGACAGATGCGCCATTTCTTTCAACGTGAGGTATTGTCCAAATTACATGTAGAGATGCATCAAAGCGGGGCCGACGGCAGCTTGGCTGCCCACGGCTCGGTTCGACTTCATTTTTTTTGAGCTGACTGGAGCCGCAACTCCTCGCCTTGACTTGGCATGAAATGCTGTCATTGGAAGTCGGTGGAAAGGGAATCGATCCGGACTGAAATTATCACAGCACTCAATCTAAAGTCTGAATATGTCAGTCCTGTCAGGGAGAAGTTGCGTTAAGTCTCATTCTTTCCTTCACGTTTCCCTATTTTTTCATCACATCCTAATGGACAACAGTGGCTCATTGTCGTAACTTTACCGATAAATGGCGTTCGCGGACGACAACAGATTTAGCGTACTCGGATGGTTTCCCATTTCATTTATCGGTACTCTTTTAGCGTCGGGAAAAGAATTGACAGTGTTTTTAGGATGTTGCGTAACTTTATAGCGTCTTTAGGGAAGGAGAATGTGCAACAAGTAGCTGATGAATGAATGTACGCTACAATAGTGTGGGATACACATGGTAGCGATAAGTCTTAAACACTCAAGGTCTTCAGTCTGGTCTGACTTTCTCGCAGACTCTCAGAAAGTCAGGAAGCTGAACACAAACCAGCTATTGCGTAATTACTGAGTGCAATGTGATAAGGAAATAGAAACTGAAATTTTGTTGGATGTTAGCCGTCAACCACCCCATAATTGATCATGTAATTCATAGACTTCATAAGTCACGAAGAAGGAAAAATATTCACCATTTTACATCCTACATTAGTCAGTAACAGTTCTCGAGCGAAGACATGTCCAGATTTGAATTTGTGAGTACCCAGCAGATAGAGGCAGGTATTGCCAATAAAACACCTGTAAAAACTCGTCGAACCACAAACTTTGATGTGGCCGTGTACGACGAATGGAGGAAATCACGAAATGAACGTTTCCCAATGGACCTGATCCGTCTCTGAATGACCTGGCATCAGCAAATTGTGAGACATTTAACAAGACTTTGTCCCATTTCGTATTAGAAATTCGACACAAGGACGGTCAGGAATATCCCGCCAACAGCATCTACGGAATAATGTGCGGAATAGTGCGGTATTTCCGAGATGAGTGTGGCAGACCCGATCTTAACTTCATAAAGCTGGACGACGTAAAGTTCTTTTACTTTGCGACGCTGCCTTGATCGTCGCATGCAGGAGGTGACTGAGAAAGGAGTGAATATGCATAAACGTCAAGCAGATCCCGTCACACCAGACGATGAGAGAAATCTTTGGAATTCTGGTGCATTCGACATCAACAAAAGTGAGGGACTTCTGTCAGCTGTATATTAACTGCAAAGGCTTCGGGTTGCGATCACGCGACGAGCATAGAACACTTACTATTGACCACTTCACGTTTGGCGAAGACGCTGAGGGCAAGTTCGTCCATTTTGTCGGGAAAACCGAAAAATCAAATAAAGGAGTTTAGCGTCATAGAAATGTGCCGCAGAAGAACACCAAGCATTATAATAATAATAATCAAACATTATGATAGTGAATCGTCTGTGGCCACTTATAAACTTATAAAACTATACCTTGAACTACTTCGCCATAGCGGCATATTTGATGATGCGTTCCATCGTCGACCTCTGATAGAGCTATCTAATCTTCCCCGGTTTGGTGTCAGCCCGATGGGAGTTCACACAATCTCAAAGCTGTTGCCAAATGCTGCAATGAAGGCAGGTCTCACCTCAAGCATTACCGGGTACTCTGGGAAGGTCACATGCGTGACGAATCTATATCAATTAAATATAGATGAACAATTAATTCGTGAGCGCACCGGACATCGCTCAGACGCAATTCGAGCTTATAAAAGAGCCTCCTCATCTCAGCAGAAGACGATCAGCAGCCATCTCGACTTTTCGATTGAGCCAACGTCAAGCAAGCATGTCAGACTTCAAAACTTGAAGACCAAGTTTACTGTCAAAAACTTCGATACTGATGAATTTGACTTGTCTGTTGACTTATAAGCATGAGTGCATTAGGGCCCTTCTTATATATTCCTTCTCAGCTCCATACTCCCGACTTGACTGTGAAGTCTTGTGTTTGTATTCACTCTTTATACAGGATACTTCTTTAATATACTTCGCTCAATTTCTAGTAATACGATACTCTCCAGTTGTCATATTTTCATTGATATGGACTAATTTTTTTTGTATGCAAGTACTACAATCTTTGTCGTATCATTCTACTGATTTTGCTGTGTTTTGTATACTGTGCTACTTGACTGTCATTTTTCGATTCATTTTGAGTAGATATCACGCACTGCACTATTTGCCTGTAATGTTGCATTCTACTGATTTGTATAAGATGTTTCATGAGTAGATATTTAATTTTTTTGAGTCCATCTGCAAGTATATGTTCCTATTTTTACACGAATTTTTGTGGTCGTAGCTGTACCGATAATTTTTTAATACTATTTCGCTGTTTTCGATTTTATGAGTATGTCAGTGGTAAATGAAGTGTTTTAATTAAAACGAAAATATCAACGGTTTGGTTTTTGTCATTATCGTTGCTTATTTCTTTCTGTATTTCTCATCATTAGAAATGCGAGGGTCTGGTTTATTAGGTTTAGAAAGTTTGAAAGCTGAAGGGTCTTTTGATATGACACTCACGATACTCTATTTTCACTATCGACTGGTCATTTACTGATTCCTCTGATCTTAGAATGAACTATTAGAAGAAATGTCCTTCGCGCTGGTTCTTTGAAAGAAGAGAAGATAGTGAGTTTGCGTAATGATCCACTTGTTGATAATCGCTACCCACTGTGATCGCTGCCATTCATCATTTTCCATGGCTGAAAACAGATTTGGTGGTTCCTTCAACTTCCTTAAATTTGATTCCCCAACTTCCCTAAATTTGATTGCGTAATCAAATAGCGCTTTAGCTGTTTTGCAGCGCTTCGCAGCTCGAACGGTCCTTCTGTACGATAACTATTACTTATTAACAATTTAGTTAGTAAAATTTAGACAATTTTCCTTTGCTTTGAGTGATGTCAGAGACGTTAGTGAAAGTGTCGAAAGATTTAATGGTTTGTCGCATTCTTGTGCAGTTCAATTTCAGCATGATGGCAATAAGGGGCCATCCATAACGGACGTCGGCAGCATATTGACATTTTTCAATTCCCCTTGCCTCGCGAATTCAATTTCGATCTAGCCTCTCAATCTCGAGATCTCGAATCAATATTTTCTAAATACCGAGATCTCGAATTCACTATTACAAGTAGGCCTATATCTGATTGTGACAATTGCTCAGAAAGTGAAGTTAATTTCTGACAGTCACCAATAACTGCACAGTAGTCAAAATTTGTAGGCCTCATTGCATTACCTAGTTCTATTTGCAATTGAAATTGGAATAACAACACTAATATAGTCTACATTTGGTACTCATTAATGCAATTTAGTACATGTAAGTGCACAAAAGTGTCCTCACAGTAAAGAATTGTTTCCTGTCGTGAAGAAGTTACATGGACTCCCAGGCTATCATGGCATTGGTTATCTAAGTGCTAATTTAGTTCGCATGGGTATTCAGCATGGTTGCCGTGGGGATAGTTATTTGAATCCCCACCCCACCATACCCACAGAAAAACCTGTGGGTATCCCCACAGAATCCCTACACCCCCACAGGATAGGCACCTGATTAATATGTTGCTCTTGTTCGCAAAGAATAATTGATGTCCAATATCTCCATCTAAGTGGAACTTCTGCACAGCATTCAATGATCCGATCGAAGGCCGTATTTGACTCCAGAAATGCTGAATGGCAGTCCCTATGAAGGAAGTCTCCTACTCCGTGTTGCAACTTTTATGAATTTTTTTTGCTATCTTCGGTATAGGCTTATTGCTCTTTAAAATTGTAGTAACCTATTTTCTATCATTATTGAGCCTTGATTCTGACTTGCCACCTAGAAATTATTGTACCGAAAATTTAACTAAATGCTCATTTAAGTAAGGAATTGAGCCCGCTATGCACAGTATTTGACTTAAAAATTTACATTTGACTGAATCATTTGTTTGCATTAGCAGATGGGTGCTTTTATCTACTCTACTGATTCGTCGTCCGCTGCCAGCTTACACGCACAGTTTACATAGGCTCTTCTCATTCCACTCTTAATTCTTTAATGATTCACGAGACATGATACCCTTTTTCCATAAAACTACCATAACGTATTTACCGTAAACGTAATTCAATCTCGAAATGTTTCTTTTTAATAGCTTGACGACATTGTCTTTATTTCTTTGCTTTAATAGCAAATCGGCTTTTGATCAGCTTGTGTTTTTCAAGCTTCCTCTTTTACTCACTTTGAATTTCTGGTTCACTAGTTAATGACCATGTCGGTCCTATCTCATTTTGCTACATGCTTATTTTAAGGGTACAATTTTTGCATTAGTGTTCCCTTAAAGGAAACACCTTAGTATAAAAATTCAACAACTCTGCATGTAGACTAAAGGAAACATGGCCTTGTAAATTAATTGGCTAATTGCCTCGGACAGTCCCACGAAGAAAAAACCAACAACTTCGTGGGACTGTCCGAGGCAATTAGCCAATTAATTTACAATGGATATGACCACGATCAAGGAGAAACATGGCCTTATTAAGATGTTGGGATGAAATGTTGATACGAGTATGTCCTTAGTTCTGCGTAACACTCGAGCATTGCATAGCACGCTATTTTCATACTTAACTGTTTTGAAATTTCTGTATTTCTTATATTCGCCTTTTACCGCTCGCTGTTTTGAGATTCGGTGTTACAACACTAAGCAACCAGTTTACATCAAGTAAATTCAAACCTAAGCTTACATTACATCATGTATACATGTAATGCGAAGCATTCTCATGAAATATGCACACATGCATTTCAAAAGAACTATGCTTGAATTTCTAGCTGTAGACAATCGTGATTAAGTACAGCATGTTTCACAAAAGCAAGCATGAATATTTATCAATATATTTATTGAAATTTTAAGTGTAAGTTCTGAAGGACCTTAATGTCCCACAATATTTTTAGTCAGGTGCTTTTCGTGAAGACTCGATTTTTGCTGCAAATAATTCTAAGTGCATGCATGTGGCTGTTTTGATAGATTATATACGAGTTTCACGTGTTCCATTTGTTATGAGAACATAATCCAGGGCTGCCCTGTAAGTTGGTATTTGGGGTTCCTAGTGTGAGGATTTTTCATTCGTTTGGTTGCTTATAGTGGTGCTGTTTTCAAATAATGGGAAGTCCATCAACATACAGAGACAAGGTATAACATAAATATTAAAATATTCATGAGTTGATACACTGTCAGTACTTCAAAATGGTCACTCTATCACAAAAAAGTCACCTGTCAAAAATTCTTTCACTATATGTTTGCGGTCAACCAATGTGTGTAATAGCCATCGTTTATTGCTCAGTGGATCATGCCATGTTTATGCATGCAAATACGTATTCCCGGGTGATATTCGTTGATTGAATTAATGTAGCTATCATTGATAATTTTATCTCCATCAATGTCGATGAAGAAGTAAAATATTAAAGCGAGTTTGGCCTTTAATGCATCTCAAGTCAACCAATCTAATCTACTATTATAGACATAGACATCGATGAAAATCATCCTGATTTTCTCAACCACTCATGTCACCGAATTATTGCACAAGAACTTGGAGGATGTTGATCCATTTGTGTATGGTGATGAAATGCAGCACATATTAGCAGCAATTTTGGGATTCTCTTACTTTTGAATTATTATCTGATGTAATTTATGCATGTGGAACTTAATGATGTGATTTATTCAGCCGTTATTGACCAATTTCGAGTAATTTCAACTACAGAACGCAGTCATCTTCAGGGTATAAAATGATAACTGAAAAGAGCATGCCTTGATGGTAACAATAAATGCAAATTAATTGAAGCATTTTAAAATTGAAAGCATTTAGAAATATATCTTTATGCATCTTCTTCATTCGCATGTATATAAATGCCTAAAATTCCATCAAGGCATGCTCTGTTCAATTATCATTTTATACCCTCAAGATGACTGCGTTCTGTAATTGAAATTACTCGAAATAGGTACGGATGAATAAATCACATCATTAAGTTACACATGCATATATTACATCAGATAATAATTCAAAAGTATGGGAATGCCAAATTAGCAGCAATTTGGCATTCCCTTACTTTTGAATTATTATCTGATGTAATGATGTGATTTATTCAGCCGTTATTGACCAATTTTGACCGTTATTGACCTACTACACTGCCTAAAGCAAATTTCGCCGAATAACCACCAATTGCTCCGAACCGTGTACGTGACCATGATAAGATCTATCTTGACATATGCTTATCCCGCGTGGTGCAACATCACTGCCTCGAGATTCAGACATATTGCTAGTCTTGAAAAGCGATTGTGCAAGTTGTTCGGTTTTAGCTGTTCAGAGGATATTACCAGCTTCTGTTTGCGAACGGCCGAGCAATTAGCATTAAAGGCAGAAGATGAGGAACACCCATTACATCTTATTCACGATAGCGAAGAAACTCGACATAGTGAAAGACTTGGTAGTCGGAACAGAAAACTCAGATCAAGAACAATGCGCTTCCAAAATTCTTTTATTCGCTTTGCCTGACTTCTATCTGATTCTACTTCTGATGTATTTTATAAATGATTTGTGTAACGCTACTTCTGAATAACCACCGGTTGTGAAGTACGAATAAAGCTACATTATTATTATTATTATTATTATTTCGTGTAATTTCAACTACAGAACGCAGTCATCTTCAGGGTATAAAATGATAACTGAACAGAGCATGCCTTGATGGAATTTTAGGCATTTATAGATATGTGAATGAAGAATATACATAAGGTATATTTCTAAATGCTTTCAATTTTAAAATGCTTCAATTAATTTGCATTTTTATTACTGAACAAATGTAATTTCATTTGCAAATTAATTTCTGTTTTCTTCACGAAGCTATCTTCAGGGAACATAAATGTTAGATCATATTTAATTAATTATAACCTAGACAAATAGTCTGGCAACCAGAATCTTCTGCAGGGAACGAGGCCGAAAATGAGGTTTTCACAATAATGTAGGCTACAACCAATGCCTACCACGAATCAGCGTGTCTGCCCAGCTCTAGCTAGTTCCTCTTGTCAGACAGGATCAAAGAAAAACGAATGTTAATTCAATCTTTACGCAGATCTAAGTTTTTTGTCAAAAATGCGATTTTCTCTGTTTACTCTTAACAACTGAAAACCATAGAGACATAATTTTTGACATGGACATGATATGAAATGACCAGAAGACATATCATGCCGAAAATTATAGCTCTAGACACAATGCTTTTCAATTGATAAGAAAATACATAGAAAATTTCTTTTTGTTCGAAAAACTTCAATTTGCGTCCCATTGGAAAGCAATTATTTTTCTTTGATCCTGTTTGACAAGAGGAAGTAGAACTCGCGGTAGACGTGCAGATTCGTCGTGGCCATGGTGTACCTACATCATTCTGTGAAAGTCTCATTTTCGGCATCGCTCCCATCATAATTCGTTCTTGTTGCCGGACTATAATATCTACGTTCCATGAAGATAGCTTCGTGAAGACAAAAATTTAATTGCCATTAATTTTTTATCATAAAATGATGTAATAACTAACTTGGTATTCCCTTACTTTTGAAATGTTTACATTGAGTGTACGCATTTTTTTCACAATTGCATCAGTTATGGCTTTCCTATTTTCGTTTGTATTTATTAAGTGTTCAAGTTTACGTTGATGCAGACGTCCAAAAAACCTAATGGCAAAACCAAAAGACGTCTGCATCAACGTAAACTTGAACACTTAAGTGGCAATAGTGCCATTGCAAAACACATAGAACAATGTAACCATTGTTTTCGTAACTATAATGATTGCTTTAAAATCATTTACCGTGGAAACTCGGACTTTGAGATAAGCATTGTTGAATCTATAAAAATTTTTAGTAGCAATCCATTGCTTAACCGAACATTAGGTTATAATGGTAGCTCTTATTTCTTAAAGATATTTAACTAACAATACCTATTGTTTAATTGTTTATACGTATATTTAAATAACCTTTTCTTCGTTGCAGATTGTAACCACGTGACTTATAGAAAACATTGACTGAGTAGATCTCAACCGTCTAAACATTAGTATCAGTGTAAAAAGAAGCAGTCGATATTCATGTATGCAAACAGTACTATAATTAATGTATATTCAACTTTCACCTGAAACCATGATGTATGGTTCAAAATAGAGGACTAATTGTGAGACAACTGGGCAAATTTTCATTACATGTGCTATCTTCACAACATCTCCCGCTGAGACAGTGTCATAGTTCATTAGTCATTGAGAAAGTTTATAAACCGATAAGCTTCATGCTTTATTATCAATCAAATAATTTGGATATTAGAAAAATGCCTACATGTAGGCAATTTTGCTTTTTGACATTCTTTATGATTATGATTATTATGATTATTATTCTTCTCTGATTATCCCGACACAGTAGGTATAGAAATATTTCAGTGACGTAGACAAATTTCGTGGATATGAGTAATTGTGGACTCACAACTTTAAAATATTTGATGAATTTATTATTTTAGCAAGGAAAATAAAACTAAACTCATTCTAATGAATTCTATCTTGAGCGCTTTCGATGACTCTAGTCATAAGATACGTCATTTATAAGAGGATTCTAAACAATCTTGCACTGAAAGTTATAAACATTCAAATTACATAGCTATGAAAAGAATTTATTTTTAGTTTTTTAAAAGAATTTTTAGAAAATGAATTTCAGTTTATAACTAAGACTTTGAAAATGAATGGCTATCCGGACCAATTTATTGAACAACATAAAATAAATAAAGATAAAGACCAATAATTGGTCCGTCAAAAAAGAAAGTGTATGTTAGAATTCCATTTCTCGGAGACAGATTTCACACAATTGTCTCGAAAAAGCTAAATGAGTCAATTTCGAGAACTTTTTTTGCCGCACAGCTTGTTGTACTGCCTCAGACAATGAAGATCCCTTGTCGTTCTTTGAATGATCCAATTCCTCTCGTTGACCGATCAAATGTCTGTTATAATTTCAAATGCGACTGCGGATGCAGTTATATCGGTCGGACAACGAGATGTCTTGGTATCCGTATCAAGGAGCACTATCCTAAGTGGGGAGCATCAAGATCTAGAGTCCCAAAAGATCAAAGCAGCTCAATATGTAAGCATCTTTGGGATTGCAATCTATTTGCCGGACGCAAGATTGAGTCATATTTTTCTGTTGCTGCGTATTTCAGAAATGTGCCCCATGTTAAGATCACTGAGGCCATTTTGTTGAAGCGGTTCAGGCCCTCGCTGTGTGTTATGAAAGAATATGTAAGTGACTTGCTCCTGCCATGGTCTTAGCCCTTTCTGCTTTCATCTTATCTATGTTAATTTCCGATAGTCTAATGTCTCGATTTTAGCATGTACCTATGCATAATTTTTTACTTAATCTCTTTTCATAGCTATGTAATTTGAATGTTTATAACTTTCAGTGCAAGATTGTTTAGAATCCTCTTATAAATGACGTATCTTATGACTAGAGTCATCGAAAGCGCTCAAGATAAAATTCATTAGAATGAGTTTAGTTTTATTTTCCTTGCTAAAATTCAGTGGAAGAAAAGGCTGTTTTAAGTTTTTGAATTTATTATTAATGATGGAGGTCGGTGAATTTCACAACAATTATATTGTTTTATTTAATGAAACGTATAGACGTGCATACTTCTTGTTGTAAATTCCCAGTGGAAAAAGTTGCGTCGGCCCAATATAATCTGATGTTGGCCCAATAAACAAAGTGGCCCAAATTGCGACCTGACAAGACTAAAGAAAAAGAGAAGAAAGTCTAATTTTCTTTAGTCTAGTCAGGTCGCAATTTCTATTTGCCTTGTTTATTGAGTTTAAAGATGTCTACTGATTTTCTTTACCGTAGTATTTGTTCATTTAATATTGTATGCGTTATATATAGCCTACAATCGTTTATATGTTTTGTAATTTCAATCTAATGCAGGAATTTGAGCAAATAGATTTCTGACAATGGCCACTTCAGATGGTAGAAATATTAAGTTTGTCTTCTTATTTTTATCAAAAATTACAACAAGGAAATTATACATTGTAAAATTTGTATCATTTATTTAGCTTGTTGAAATTGCATGTACTTATTCACTCATTAACATAATCACTTTTTCAGACAAAATTGAACAGACTAAAAGCCTATCTCACCTGCAAAATATTACATGTATTTATAGTAAAAATTATGATTTAGACCGGGCTATCGTATGAACAGCCCATGTTGTATGACAGCATGAAATTGAGCAGAAAGCTTGTCTACAGTATCAAGATGTGATACTGAGTCATGAATATCAAAGGCGATTACATTGATTCTTCAATCTTCATTAAATAATCTTAATACGTTTTTCACTCGATTGAACGATATAATTAGAAGTGCTACGCAACAATATTCCACATTTATGTTATAATTCAATTGAAGATTATTTTTCAGTAATTATTTGCACATTAATGAAAGAATAAAACGTGAAGAAAAAAGACATTTGATTTCAAATAATATAAAATGATGCAAAAATAGAAAAAATCCTTTTTTGTCATTGCATCGCTTATTAATTTTACAAGCTATTTTGTATAGTGATTATTTCCTTTCATGAATTTTGTACAATATTTCAAATCATCAGCGGAATATTTACTTGAATTATTGTTTAATGAGTAGGTTTAGAACGTATGTTTATGGAGAACAGATGGATGATCCCAAATGAGTGATTCCGCGATAAACATTGAATATGTGCTTACTCTATCCTAGTCGTTGGAAATAAGTTCGTGGATTGCCCTGCAATGGCATGTGCTGCACAGTTGGTCACGGAAATAGTCCTCATGCGAAATGGTCTGAAATGGTTTTGTTAAACCTGTCCACAGAAAAGGTCTCGAGATAAAATGCAAATAACAGAGTCGTCCTTAGCAACATCTGAAACCTTCGCTTCTCTAAAATTTTAAGCGGAAAATTTATAGTCTGAGTTTGAAGACAAGCATAAGTAGGTCTACTTCCTTTGGCAGTCAGAGGCTATTTGTTTTCCGACTAAAATTTTAACGGAAACATAGTTTTTGATGCTGCTGAGACCGTCTCTGTTATTCAAATTTTTTTGAGACTTACCGTGGGACCGGTTTATTGAAGCAGAATTTCAGGACCATTTCGTGAAAATAGCATTTTGACAAGGAGCAAAAGTCACGCATTGCCTTCAGATTGCTATCTCATTTGTCATGTGATCATGATACTCAAACTGAGTGGGCAGATCTGCGACTGTCCACGGAAAGCGCAAGCTGTTCGAATCATGATTAAAGATGTATGTGCTTTCTTGTATGCATTTGCGACTTCTTGAATTGCAATCTACGCTGCTGTACTATCAACCGCATGTGAAGTCATTTCTCTTAAGGGAGCGAGTTGAAAGCTTGAGTTATAAACAGATCATCCTGCAAAAAAGAGTCTTCGGGAAATCATAGCTGTCTGAAAGAATGTTTCATCCACAAAAAATGTAGTTTGAATGTAGGACGGCAACAGTGTTAAATCGTTGGATGGTCGACACACGTTGCTTCGCAAACTTTTGGTGAGATAAGTTGCTATCTGCGATCATGTAAGCATCATCCGAATGTGAATCTGCCGACGTCACCGTTCTATAGTGTTCGTACAGCACATTATTTGAAATTGATCGATCAAAGTTTTAATTCAGCCAACTAGTTTTATTACTAAAATCGTGTAATACGCAGTAAATTACTGGCATCAATTGAAATATTTTGGGGTAGATTTAAACACATGAGCAGATAACATGAACATTATATCTCTGAAATGCCGAGTTGTTTATTACGGTTTTAGTTCTTAACTATTTTGAATTAAATGTGTCTGCAAGAACTCATGAAATCAATTTGAATGGTGAGGGAAAACTTCATTAATCCACTTTTCCCAAGATAAAGCATTTTCAAAATAACTGAAAGAAAAATACCTTCATCACTACCTACTTTTATCATTAGTACGACAGAAACATCGCACCATTCACCTGAAAACCCCGAGAAAGCATGAGAGGACTTCGAGGGTAACTGGAGCATGTGAAGCCGAAGTAATTTTCACTTCAGCCAAATGTAAATCCGGATTTCGCACGTGTAACGTTATTACGCTTTAGCTGTAGCGTTATTACGTTTCCTTTGTTAAGATTGCTACTAGAGGAATGCACGATTTCAATTCCAACAACTTCTGTGATGTTGATTTGATCTTCAACTTTGATTTCATGGACTAATGGCATCGAGTAAATCATTCAATTCGCAGACTTTTTCACATAAGTATAGCCACTACTCGATTTTCATGTCAATTCGTGTAACGTTACTACGTTTGATCTTAATTGATTATTGCGTCACAAAGAAAGAATTGTAAAGCAAATGGAGCATGCAAACATTAATTTCAGGGAATCTGCTAGCCATTCTGTCCGGTAGATCGATGCCAACCTGGTAGCATCTACTACAAAAATGTTATTGAAATGTAGTAAATGCGTGCGATGTAACGTTATTACGCATGGAATTGCTCATATATATCTGCATAGATATATAATATCTATAGAGACCCTCATGCCGACTATATATATATATATATATATATATATATATATATATATATATACACGAGTATTAAATATATATATATCAGTGGCGGCTCTATGGATTTCTGTTAGGTCATGCTCATCAATTTTTACTGGCTGACGAAATAGGGATGGTCAAACACAGTTTCAAAAGTTTTACAACTTCGGGCAAGCTCTTTTGTAAATCCTCAGAGAAAATGAATTTTAATAAGTCTTTCAATGGTTTCTTGAAGTCATCATCGTGATAAATAAATTTTAATTCATTTTGGAGACGACTTATATCAAAAAAATCTTCATATGCAGATTTTAGAGATCGGAGTAGATGGTGAGGGAAATCCCATTGATAAGAAGAAAAGAAATTCATGTCCAGGAGGCTCAGAAATTCAAAATCTTTGTGATCACGAAAGCGTGCTTCCATACCTTCAGAAATTGTGTCAATAATTTTGAACATAAGGGGACACAATTCTGATGCAATTAGTTCTTCCGTCTTATGATTGGGGAGCATCTCAAAAACCTTTGCTGTCAAATCATGATACTCATCATCAGAGTCGTAAACAACTGAGACTCGAGACATCTCATGATTTCACTACACCGATAAAATCAGCAGATTGCCGTCCAATCAGCTACCGTTAGTTGGTTGAAACGAGCTATACGTATCATTTGTGCTTCCCGTCCACGGCATGAGATGGAGTATGTAAATCGTCATCCGCAGATTTTGCTATTGTTCTCCCGTCAGATGATCCGGCCAATAACAAATGAGGTATGCTCGAAGCGTTCCCCTGAATTTTTTAGAACAAGTTAGCTACTTGATAAATCTTAATTGAGTATGACCTTAATGTCACAGCAACATGATCTGACATAGTAATCAAATGTTGTCAAAGCTTGAAAATGATGTTGGAAGTTTTTTTATTGATTCAAAACTTTCCCTTTCTTGTGGTTGGCATCGTTGATTTGTGTGGAGGAAAATTAGACAAAATACTTCGTCATGCTGAGCAGGAAGTGCATGATCGCTAAAGCCGCCACTGATATATATATATATATATATATATATATATTTATCGACAAAAAGATAGTTTACAACATAAACTACCTGGGACTAGACACGCCGACCACTGCCAACCGATAATATCATAAAAGCAGAACGATGAGTTGGAAGACCGGTTTCGTGATGTTAAACACTTTCTCGATTCCAATATAAGACAGGTGGTGATACAACGAGTTAAAGACAGATATATATATATATATATATATATATATATATATATATATATATATTTAGACAAGTAACCTGGCAATTAATAAATTTATCAAATCTCAACAGATGTAACATGTAACATGTCTCGTGGTGGTTACATCTGTTGAGATTTGATAAATATATATATATATATATATATATATATATATTTATCAAATCTCAACAGATGTAACCACCACGAGACATGTTTCGGCCTGTTGGGCCTCATCAGTCGTGGGCAGGTTTGAACCAGCGACGTTGGAGCTAGAGGACGTGCAAGCATACCCTCTAACCACAAGGCCACCGGACCATCTGTTGAGAGCGTGAATTAGCCAGGAAGGCACTGCTTTAACGCAGGCACGTATGTACTTGTAGTAGTATGTACTTGTCCAAACATGTAATGAGTAGCGCCTGCGTGAAGCGCCTCAATCTCGGATGCGGTATTAAGTGATTGCAGAAAGCATTCCACCCTCCACGTGCCTGCGTTAAAGCAGTGCCTTCCTGGCTAATTCACGCTCTCAACAGATGGTCCGGTGGCCTTGTGGTTAGAGGGTATGCTTGCACGTCCTCTAGCTCCAACGTCGCTGGTTCAAACCTGCCCACGACTGATGAGGCCCAACAGGCCGAAACATGTCTCGTGGTGGTTACATCTGTTGAGATTTGATAAATTTATCAATTGCCAGGTTACTTGTCTAAACATGTAATGAGTAGCGCCTGCGTGAAGCGCCTCAATCTCGGATGCGGTATTAAGTGATTGCAGAAAGCATTCCACCCTCCACGTGCCTGCGTTAAAGCAGTGCCTTCCTGGCTAATTCACGCTCTCAACAGATGGTCCGGTGGCCTTGTGGTTAGAGGGTATGCTTGCACGTCCTCTAGCTCCAACGTCGCTGGTTCAAACCTGCCCACGACTGATGAGGCCCAACAGGCCGAAACATGTCTCGTGGTGGTTACATCTGTTGAGATTTGATAAATTTATCAATTGCCAGGTTACTTGTCTAAACATGTAATGAGTAGCGCCTGCGTGAAGCGCCTCAATCTCGGATGCGGTATTAAGTGATTGCAGAAAGCATTCCACCCTCCACGTGCCTGCGTTAAAGCAGTGCCTTCCTGGCTAATTCACGCTCTCAACAGATGGTCCGGTGGCCTTGTGGTTAGAGGGTATGCTTGCACGTCCTCTAGCTCCAACGTCGCTGGTTCAAACCTGCCCACGACTGATGAGGCCCAACAGGCCGAAACATGTCTCGTGGTGGTTACATCTGTTGAGATTTGATAAATTTATCAATTGCCAGGTTACTTGTCTAAACATGTAATGAGTAGCGCCTGCGTGAAGCGCCTCAATCTCGGATGCGGTATTAAGTGATTGCAGAAAGCATTCCACCCTCCACGTGCCTGCGTTAAAGCAGTGCCTTCCTGGCTAATTCACGCTCTCAACAGATGGTCCGGTGGCCTTGTGGTTAGAGGGTATACTTGCACGTCCTCTAGCTCCAACGTCGCTGGTTCAAACCTGCCCACGACTGATGAGGCCCAACAGGCCGAAACATGTCTCGTGGTGGTTACATCTGTTGAGATTTGATAAATTTATCAATTGCCAGGTTACTTGTCTAAACATATATATATATGTATATATATATATATATATATATTGTGATGGATTCTGTGTGTTAATTTCTGTGACTTTAATTGACCTTGACTTTTGTTTGTCTGCTCTGTCTGAAGCTAGGTGTTTTCTCTTAAAATCTAAATTGGCTACTGTTGTCCCCGTAAGGAATGTAAATAAAATCAGCTGTTCTACAATCCAAGTCGATTTTAGCGTCTCAAATCCGAACGGTAGACCATACGACGGGAAGCTAAGAGTCTCTTACCTCTTGACCGCGCCTTAAGTCATTATTATCGCTATTTATTCCTTACATACATATATATATATATAATATAATCATCCAAAAACTATCATTCGAAAGATTCCCAAAATGATTGAAACAAGAATTTCAAGATTGTCT
This sequence comes from Prostheceraeus crozeri, assembly GCA_907163375.1. Taxonomy (NCBI): domain Eukaryota; kingdom Metazoa; phylum Platyhelminthes; order Polycladida; family Euryleptidae; genus Prostheceraeus; species Prostheceraeus crozeri. Next base: position 426,525 of record CAJQUW010003203.1, read on the forward strand.
TGCAACAAAATTGATAAATCGAAGCCAATTTTTCAAGATTCTCTAAAAGCGAGCGGATATTCAGATGTTTTGCATTACAAAGGTAGTATTGAGTCCAGACCGAGACGCAGAAGAAGCATCATCTGATTTAATCCAACATGCAGCTCAAATGTCAAAACAAACATTGGGCGTATCTTCCTTTCATTGATACGCAAACATTTCCCGAACAGTCATAAATATAATGTTTTATTCAATAAAAACAATCTGAAAATAAGCTATAGCTGTGTGCGAAATATGGAGGCTATAATCAAAAGCCACAGCACAAAATTGTTGAAAAGTGAACAACAAAATCATGTTGAAATCAACAAATCATGAACAAAATCAAATTGAACGGAAATGCAATTGTAGAGTGAAAGAAAATTGTCCTTTAAGTGGTGATTGCTTACAAGAGAGTGTTGTATACAAAGCACTGTTAAGTCAAGAACAGAAGAAACCCTGTGCAAACGGAAAATCGGCAAACAATTTCGGCCCAAACGCGACGTGTCCGGACGCCCCTAAGTCGGCCCACGTTCGGCTGGTCGACTTCGGCCCGTAGTGTATTGACCGTATGTAGCGGGTCGATTTGTGGTGGCTGAATCCAGTCCGCGAGATCTGCGTTGGCTTGCCTTTACCTAACCACATGTAATAAGCAATAACAACTATTCATCAGATGATGAAACTTACCTAGATTGAGTCCACTGAAGGTCAATTTTGTAAACGTAGACATCGGGATTCAGGTTGATTGTACCTCAAACAAGTTTAAATCTTGAACACAATAATCATATCCAGTGGAATTCAAAACTATCGTAGATGAGGTTCATTAGGATATTCTGCTCCTAAATTTTGATGTCTGAAACCAACAAAAATACATTATAAGCGAATTCAGATAGTAAAACGCAGACAAACCGTGAACAATGATGTAAAACACAAACCATGTAGAGCTCTATAACGACACATAATAAAGAAGTATGTGACACAGAAATGAGCATTAATTTATTGTAAGATGAAAGGTGATAATTGATCTAAACTATTTTTATATTTCATCATTCCAATAATTTACAACAGCACGAATCAATCGACAACACATTTTCCCAGGGTGGACAACGCAGAAAGTCCGATCAATTTGATATGTAATTTAAAATGATTTCTCCTTTAGCTGAAATAAATAACAACGTACCGCAAGATGGTTTATACTTACACATCCAAACCAACCATGTAGTGAAACATTCGAACCTGTGACTTATTTTCAAAGTTTGCGACTTGTTGCCATACAGGCCGTGAGAAGGGAAGAACGTGGTACCGGCGGAAATTCACATTTCAAGGAGGCTCAAAAAGGCCAACAAAATAATACTTAAAGCCGAGCTATTACTAATAGAAATCCGCAGAAAATTCTCCCTTGTAAAAATTAGAAAAAAAATTTCAATCCCAATTCATGACCTTAAATTTAAATAAAGCTTCTTGCAATGACACCCGACGTCTTGCATGCTGACTTGATCACGGGAATAACCCGATGCTGGTGAAATCAAAACATTCGGAGGCAGTGACAAGAATAGCCTTACAACATATTTACACATTACAAAATACTGTCGATCACATCAGTCTGCAGCAAAATGCTTCAAGGATTAACAGCAGAAATATATACTCAATACTGAAAAAACCGAATCATTCGGAAGCAGTTACAAACAATCGCAAAAAATTACTTGTCACAGTCGCAGACGATGAAACGTCGGGTGTCATTTCAGGAAGTTTTATTCAATATGTAAGGTCGTAAATTGGGAGTGAAATTCTGTTTTTTTAACCAATGGCCAACATCCCGTGAGACTATAAACTGCAAACATATGCATGTACATGGAAATTAAATGGCATGAATAATTACAGTGGTATGGCATAATTTTCTCCTTTTGATTTTTTTGTTTGCTTATAAGAATGCTTTCAATTGCCTTAACTCTTTTTCATGTACAATAGGCCTAATTAAACAACCCACTGCCTAAATTACACGTAGGCCTGACAAAACGACAGACGGCTTGCTCACAAACGACATTATCGAAAAGCATCAATCAGCTAATTGAATTTTAAGATGGAGGACATTCATGTTTATTCACCACTCCTGTTTTTAGGAAATGCTTCAATATCAAGGATTGAACTTTTCATCTCCTATCAACGATCCTGATGAATCACGCGATTAATTCTTTAATCAAATACATATTTTATTTTGTAACTTTAGGACAATTTGAATGGTTGGCTTAGAATCTGTTACTATACAAGTTACCTATTGATGCGGTTTATTCACCTGATTTACGAGTACGATTTATTTGCTACTCACATGTCTTAATAGCGTTGACGCACCATACACTCCATTTAGATAATCATATATCCGCGGTAATAATCTTTAGCGAAGGATGTCAACATGTATACTATCTTCAATGAATAGAGAACACTGCACCGTCAGCTGTTCAACGAGTTGATTCACACCCACACACAGCATGAGGAATCCATGAACTGACTGATAGACGAAGCGCGCGGCGAAGAAATGCATTGCGAAGAACACGGTTCGACATTTAAGTTTGCACAGGGAAAGATCTATTTCGGTGTGTGAGAAAGACTTTAGATTGAGATGCAGAAATCACAAAAAATCGTTCTCAAACTTTTCGCATATCAACGAAACATCACTCTCAAAATATATCTGGAAGCCAAAAGATGAAGATCAAAATTATGCAATCAAATGGGATGTTGTTTCAAAATCATCACCATATGCGTGTGGAATGAGACACTGCAATCTATGTCTCACAGAAAAATATTTCATTGCAACAGCTGACCCTAGAAATTTGATAAAAAAAGTGAGATCATTATTGCCAAATGTAGACATCGCAGAAAATATCTTCTATGCAATCTTAAGACCTAGATGTATGCTGTTAATGAATGTGAGCCTTTTGAATTTTAAGTTATCCTGTACTTTCGTTGATTATCAGTTTATTACTATCTGATGATCGGTTGTGTGAACATGTATATAGTCGAGGATGGATTCCCAGTATGTCAGAAATCACTTGTGTCATAATACACGTGTTCTTACCAACCTTCAAGAAAAATCTTTAAATAGATGTATCATTTTTGAACTGAAAGTCATACTCTCTTGAGTGTAGACTTTGAAGAAATTCATGCAGTTGTACAGCGCTTTGAAATATTTTCCGAGGAAATTTATTGACAGTGCTTACTTGTTTAGCAATGTATGGATCATGGTTTATTATCTTGCTGCCGTAAAATCAAACGACGACATATTCCTTTTTGAAGAACTTGCATTTTGCAGACATCTCTGGGTCATCCCATGCAAGCCTTCTATAATTTAAAGAATCGTGACTAAAACTACGGATTCATGTCGAACATAGATTGTGCCGCTTCATTGAGTGCTGTAATATTGTAGTTGGTTGCTGTAACTGGGTCTGGTTTTGGCTGAAGTTCCACTTTATTGTAATTCTCTTTATCTCTTGTACACATATTAAAAGTGACAGCTAGCGGTAGTAGTAATAAAACGGCGAACACACGACCGGCGCCCCCCCCCTCGAAAACGAAAGAGTGTGAGACTCGGGTGAGTTGGCCTAGGTTGACGTGGGCGACCGCCTAGGTTGACGTGGGCGACCGTCTAGGTTGTCGTGGATGGTGAAACGGACTTTAGATTCGTGATGAGCGTAAAATTCTGCATCGGTATGGTGAATTTCAAGTCAATCGGAGAGAAAAAATTTTCAACATTTTTCGAAAAAACGACAGAGTTAGAATTTTGGACGTTTTGGTCTGTAGCGCCAAAACGAAGCATCGGATGGGAAAACGGAGGCCAGATTTGGATTCAGCGTGGAATTCTGCATCGGTATGGTGAATTTGAAAGCAATCGGAGAGAAAAAATTTTCGCTGACGTCCCCCCCCTCGGGAGAGCTAGCTTCGATCTTGGCTTCCAGTGGACGGATTTTGTCGTGCAATAGCTCGTTTGAAAGCTAAGAGTGAGACAAATTCACTGAAAGAAACGCCTTGTTCATATCTGTCTTCGTCGTCGTTTAGATGTGAGACGCCATTTAAGATTTTGGGAGATTGTCGAAAAAACGACAGAGTTAGAATTTTGGACGTTTTGGTCTGTAGCGCCAAAACGAAGCATCGGATGGGAAAACGGATTTCAGATTTGGAATCAGCGTCAAATTCTCTGTCAACATGGTGAGTTTCAAGTCAATCGGCGAGAAACAATTTTCAACATTTTTCGGAAAAACGACAGAGTTAGAATTTGGGACGTTTTGGTCTGTAGCGCCAAAACGAAGCATCGGATGGGAAAACGGAGGCCAGATTTGGATTCAGCGTGGAATTCTGCATCGGTATGGTGAATTTGAAAGCAATCGGAGAGAAAAAATTTTCGCTGACGTCCCCCCCCCTCGGGAGAGCTAGCTTCGATCTTGGCTTCCAGTGGACGGATTTTGTCGTGCAATAGCTCGTTTGAAAGCTAAGAGTGAGACAAATTCACTGAAAGAAACGCCTTGTTCATATCTGTCTTCGTCGTCGTTTAGATGTGAGACGCCATTTAAGATTTTGGGAGATTGTCGAAAAAACGACAGAGTTAGAATTTTGGACGTTTTGGTCTGTAGCGCCAAAACGAAGCATCGGATGGGAAAACGGATTTCAGATTTGGAATCAGCGTCAAATTCTCTGTCAACATGGTGAGTTTCAAGTCAATCGGCGAGAAACAATTTTCAACATTTTTCGGAAAAACGACAGAGTTAGAATTTGGGACGTTTTGGTCTGTAGCGCCAAAACGAAGCATCGGATGGGAAAACGGAGGCCAGATTTGGATTCAGCGTGGAATTCTGCATCGGTATGGTGAATTTGAAAGCAATCGGAGAGAAAAAATTTTCGCTGACGTCCCCCCCCTCGGGAGAGCTAGCTTCGATCTTGGCTTCCAGTGGACGGATTTTGTCGTGCAATAGCTCGTTTGAAAGCTAAGAGTGAGACAAATTCACTGAAAGAAACGCCTTGTTCATATCTGTCTTCGTCGTCGTTTAGATGTGAGACGCCATTTAAGATTTTGGGAGATTGGCGAAAAAACGACAGAGTTAGAATTTTGGACGTTTTGGTCTGTAGCGCCAAAACGAAGCATCGGATGGGAAAACGGAGGCCAGATTTGGATTCAGCGTGGAATTCTGCATCGGTATGGTGAATTTGAAAGCAATCGGAGAGAAAAAATTTTCGCTGACGTCCCCCCCCCTCGGGAGAGCTAGCTTCGATCTTGGCTTCCAGTGGACGGATTTTGTCGTGCAATAGCTCGTTTGAAAGCTAAGAGTGAGACAAATTCACTGAAAGAAACGCCTTGTTCATATCTGTCTTCGTCGTCGTTTAGATGTGAGACGCCATTTAAGATTTTGGGAGATTGTCGAAAAAACGACAGAGTTAGAATTTTGGACGTTTTGGTCTGTAGCGCCAAAACGAAGCATCGGATGGGAAAACGGATTTCAGATTTGGAATCAGCGTCAAATTCTCTGTCAACATGGTGAGTTTCAAGTCAATCGGCGAGAAACAATTTTCAACATTTTTCGGAAAAACGACAGAGTTAGAATTTGGGACGTTTTGGTCTGTAGCGCCAAAACGAAGCATCGGATGGGAAAACGGAGGCCAGATTTGGATTCAGCGTGGAATTCTGCATCGGTATGGTGAATTTGAAAGCAATCGGAGAGAAAAAATTTTCGCTGACGTCCCCCCCCTCGGGAGAGCTAGCTTCGATCTTGGCTTCCAGTGGACGGATTTTGTCGTGCAATAGCTCGTTTGAAAGCTAAGAGTGAGACAAATTCACTGAAAGAAACGCCTTGTTCATATCTGTCTTCGTCGTCGTTTAGATGTGAGACGCCATTTAAGATTTTGGGAGATTGTCGAAAAAACGACAGAGTTAGAATTTTGGACGTTTTGGTCTGTAGCGCCAAAACGAAGCATCGGATGGGAAAACGGATTTCAGATTTGGAATCAGCGTCAAATTCTCTGTCAACATGGTGAGTTTCAAGTCAATCGGCGAGAAACAATTTTCAACATTTTTCGGAAAAACGACAGAGTTAGAATTTGGGACGTTTTGGTCTGTAGCGCCAAAACGAAGCATCGGATGGGAAAACGGAGGCCAGATTTGGATTCAGCGTGGAATTCTGCATCGGTATGGTGAATTTGAAAGCAATCGGAGAGAAAAAATTTTCGCTGACGTCCCCCCCCCTCGGGAGAGCTAGCTTCGATCTTGGCTTCCAGTGGACGGATTTTGTCGTGCAATAGCTCGTTTGAAAGCTAAGAGTGAGACAAATTCACTGAAAGAAACGCCTTGTTCATATCTGTCTTCGTCGTCGTTTAGATGTGAGACGCCATTTAAGATTTTGGGAGATTGTCGAAAAAACGACAGAGTTAGAATTTTGGACGTTTTGGTCTGTAGCGCCAAAACGAAGCATCGGATGGGAAAACGGATTTCAGATTTGGAATCAGCGTCAAATTCTCTGTCAACATGGTGAGTTTCAAGTCAATCGGCGAGAAACAATTTTCAACATTTTTCGGAAAAACGACAGAGTTAGAATTTGGGACGTTTTGGTCTGTAGCGCCAAAACGAAGCATCGGATGGGAAAACGGAGGCCAGATTTGGATTCAGCGTGGAATTCTGCATCGGTATGGTGAATTTGAAAGCAATCGGAGAGAAAAAATTTTCGCTGACGTCCCCCCCCTCGGGAGAGCTAGCTTCGATCTTGGCTTCCAGTGGACGGATTTTGTCGTGCAATAGCTCGTTTGAAAGCTAAGAGTGAGACAAATTCACTGAAAGAAACGCCTTGTTCATATCTGTCTTCGTCGTCGTTTAGATGTGAGACGCCATTTAAGATTTTGGGAGATTGTCGAAAAAACGACAGAGTTAGAATTTTGGACGTTTTGGTCTGTAGCGCCAAAACGAAGCATCGGATGGGAAAACGGATTTCAGATTTGGAATCAGCGTCAAATTCTCTGTCAACATGGTGAGTTTCAAGTCAATCGGCGAGAAACAATTTTCAACATTTTTCGGAAAAACGACAGAGTTAGAATTTGGGACGTTTTGGTCTGTAGCGCCAAAACGAAGCATCGGATGGGAAAACGGAGGCCAGATTTGGATTCAGCGTGGAATTCTGCATCGGTATGGTGAATTTGAAAGCAATCGGAGAGAAAAAATTTTCGCTGACGTCCCCCCCCTCGGGAGAGCTAGCTTCGATCTTGGCTTCCAGTGGACGGATTTTGTCGTGCAATAGCTCGTTTGAAAGCTAAGAGTGAGACAAATTCACTGAAAGAAACGCCTTGTTCATATCTGTCTTCGTCGTCGTTTAGATGTGAGACGCCATTTAAGATTTTGGGAGATTGGCGAAAAAACGACAGAGTTAGAATTTTGGACGTTTTGGTCTGTAGCGCCAAAACGAAGCATCGGATGGGAAAACGGATTTCAGATTTGGAATCAGCGTCAAATTCTCTGTCAACATGGTGAGTTTCAAGTCAATCGGCGAGAAACAATTTTCAACATTTTTCGGAAAAACGACAGAGTTAGAATTTGGGACGTTTTGGTCTGTAGCGCCAAAACGAAGCATCGGATGGGAAAACGGAGGCCAGATTTGGATTCAGCGTGGAATTCTGCATCGGTATGGTGAATTTGAAAGCAATCGGAGAGAAAAAATTTTCGCTGACGTCCCCCCCCCTCGGGAGAGCTAGCTTCGATCTTGGCTTCCAGTGGACGGATTTTGTCGTGCAATAGCTCGTTTGAAAGCTAAGAGTGAGACAAATTCACTGAAAGAAACGCCTTGTTCATATCTGTCTTCGTCGTCGTTTAGATGTGAGACGCCATTTAAGATTTTGGGAGATTGTCGAAAAAACGACAGAGTTAGAATTTTGGACGTTTTGGTCTGTAGCGCCAAAACGAAGCATCGGATGGGAAAACGGATTTCAGATTTGGAATCAGCGTCAAATTCTCTGTCAACATGGTGAGTTTCAAGTCAATCGGCGAGAAACAATTTTCAACATTTTTCGGAAAAACGACAGAGTTAGAATTTGGGACGTTTTGGTCTGTAGCGCCAAAACGAAGCATCGGATGGGAAAACGGAGGCCAGATTTGGATTCAGCGTGGAATTCTGCATCGGTATGGTGAATTTGAAAGCAATCGGAGAGAAAAAATTTTCGCTGACGTCCCCCCCCTCGGGAGAGCTAGCTTCGATCTTGGCTTCCAGTGGACGGATTTTGTCGTGCAATAGCTCGTTTGAAAGCTAAGAGTGAGACAAATTCACTGAAAGAAACGCCTTGTTCATATCTGTCTTCGTCGTCGTTTAGATGTGAGACGCCATTTAAGATTTTGGGAGATTGTCGAAAAAACGACAGAGTTAGAATTTTGGACGTTTTGGTCTGTAGCGCCAAAACGAAGCATCGGATGGGAAAACGGATTTCAGATTTGGAATCAGCGTCAAATTCTCTGTCAACATGGTGAGTTTCAAGTCAATCGGCGAGAAACAATTTTCAACATTTTTCGGAAAAACGACAGAGTTAGAATTTGGGACGTTTTGGTCTGTAGCGCCAAAACGAAGCATCGGATGGGAAAACGGAGGCCAGATTTGGATTCAGCGTGGAATTCTGCATCGGTATGGTGAATTTGAAAGCAATCGGAGAGAAAAAATTTTCGCTGACGTCCCCCCCCTCGGGAGAGCTAGCTTCGATCTTGGCTTCCAGTGGACGGATTTTGTCGTGCAATAGCTCGTTTGAAAGCTAAGAGTGAGACAAATTCACTGAAAGAAACGCCTTGTTCATATCTGTCTTCGTCGTCGTTTAGATGTGAGACGCCATTTAAGATTTTGGGAGATTGTCGAAAAAACGACAGAGTTAGAATTTTGGACGTTTTGGTCTGTAGCGCCAAAACGAAGCATCGGATGGGAAAACGGATTTCAGATTTGGAATCAGCGTCAAATTCTCTGTCAACATGGTGAGTTTCAAGTCAATCGGCGAGAAACAATTTTCAACATTTTTCGGAAAAACGACAGAGTTAGAATTTGGGACGTTTTGGTCTGTAGCGCCAAAACGAAGCATCGGATGGGAAAACGGAGGCCAGATTTGGATTCAGCGTGGAATTCTGCATCGGTATGGTGAATTTGAAAGCAATCGGAGAGAAAAAATTTTCGCTGACGTCCCCCCCCCTCGGGAGAGCTAGCTTCGATCTTGGCTTCCAGTGGACGGATTTTGTCGTGCAATAGCTCGTTTGAAAGCTAAGAGTGAGACAAATTCACTGAAAGAAACGCCTTGTTCATATCTGTCTTCGTCGTCGTTTAGATGTGAGACGCCATTTAAGATTTTGGGAGATTGTCGAAAAAACGACAGAGTTAGAATTTTGGACGTTTTGGTCTGTAGCGCCAAAACGAAGCATCGGATGGGAAAACGGATTTCAGATTTGGAATCAGCGTCAAATTCTCTGTCAACATGGTGAGTTTCAAGTCAATCGGCGAGAAACAATTTTCAACATTTTTCGGAAAAACGACAGAGTTAGAATTTGGGACGTTTTGGTCTGTAGCGCCAAAACGAAGCATCGGATGGGAAAACGGAGGCCAGATTTGGATTCAGCGTGGAATTCTGCATCGGTATGGTGAATTTGAAAGCAATCGGAGAGAAAAAATTTTCGCTGACGTCCCCCCCCCTCGGGAGAGCTAGCTTCGATCTTGGCTTCCAGTGGACGGATTTTGTCGTGCAATAGCTCGTTTGAAAGCTAAGAGTGAGACAAATTCACTGAAAGAAACGCCTTGTTCATATCTGTCTTCGTCGTCGTTTAGATGTGAGACGCCATTTAAGATTTTGGGAGATTGTCGAAAAAACGACAGAGTTAGAATTTTGGACGTTTTGGTCTGTAGCGCCAAAACGAAGCATCGGATGGGAAAACGGATTTCAGATTTGGAATCAGCGTCAAATTCTCTGTCAACATGGTGAGTTTCAAGTCAATCGGCGAGAAACAATTTTCAACATTTTTCGGAAAAACGACAGAGTTAGAATTTGGGACGTTTTGGTCTGTAGCGCCAAAACGAAGCATCGGATGGGAAAACGGAGGCCAGATTTGGATTCAGCGTGGAATTCTGCATCGGTATGGTGAATTTGAAAGCAATCGGAGAGAAAAAATTTTCGCTGACGTCCCCCCCCCTCGGGAGAGCTAGCTTCGATCTTGGCTTCCAGTGGACGGATTTTGTCGTGCAATAGCTCGTTTGAAAGCTAAGAGTGAGACAAATTCACTGAAAGAAACGCCTTGTTCATATCTGTCTTCGTCGTCGTTTAGATGTGAGACGCCATTTAAGATTTTGGGAGATTGTCGAAAAAACGACAGAGTTAGAATTTTGGACGTTTTGGTCTGTAGCGCCAAAACGAAGCATCGGATGGGAAAACGGATTTCAGATTTGGAATCAGCGTCAAATTCTCTGTCAACATGGTGAGTTTCAAGTCAATCGGCGAGAAACAATTTTCAACATTTTTCGGAAAAACGACAGAGTTAGAATTTGGGACGTTTTGGTCTGTAGCGCCAAAACGAAGCATCGGATGGGAAAACGGAGGCCAGATTTGGATTCAGCGTGGAATTCTGCATCGGTATGGTGAATTTGAAAGCAATCGGAGAGAAAAAATTTTCGCTGACGTCCCCCCCCCTCGGGAGAGCTAGCTTCGATCTTGGCTTCCAGTGGACGGATTTTGTCGTGCAATAGCTCGTTTGAAAGCTAAGAGTGAGACAAATTCACTGAAAGAAACGCCTTGTTCATATCTGTCTTCGTCGTCGTTTAGATGTGAGACGCCATTTAAGATTTTGGGAGATTGTCGAAAAAACGACAGAGTTAGAATTTTGGACGTTTTGGTCTGTAGCGCCAAAACGAAGCATCGGATGGGAAAACGGATTTCAGATTTGGAATCAGCGTCAAATTCTCTGTCAACATGGTGAGTTTCAAGTCAATCGGCGAGAAACAATTTTCAACATTTTTCGGAAAAACGACAGAGTTAGAATTTGGGACGTTTTGGTCTGTAGCGCCAAAACGAAGCATCGGATGGGAAAACGGAGGCCAGATTTGGATTCAGCGTGGAATTCTGCATCGGTATGGTGAATTTGAAAGCAATCGGAGAGAAAAAATTTTCGCTGACGTCCCCCCCCCTCGGGAGAGCTAGCTTCGATCTTGGCTTCCAGTGGACGGATTTTGTCGTGCAATAGCTCGTTTGAAAGCTAAGAGTGAGACAAATTCACTGAAAGAAACGCCTTGTTCATATCTGTCTTCGTCGTCGTTTAGATGTGAGACGCCATTTAAGATTTTGGGAGATTGTCGAAAAAACGACAGAGTTAGAATTTTGGACGTTTTGGTCTGTAGCGCCAAAACGAAGCATCGGATGGGAAAACGGATTTCAGATTTGGAATCAGCGTCAAATTCTCTGTCAACATGGTGAGTTTCAAGTCAATCGGCGAGAAACAATTTTCAACATTTTTCGGAAAAACGACAGAGTTAGAATTTGGGACGTTTTGGTCTGTAGCGCCAAAACGAAGCATCGGATGGGAAAACGGAGGCCAGATTTGGATTCAGCGTGGAATTCTGCATCGGTATGGTGAATTTGAAAGCAATCGGAGAGAAAAAATTTTCGCTGACGTCCCCCCCCCTCGGGAGAGCTAGCTTCGATCTTGGCTTCCAGTGGACGGATTTTGTCGTGCAATAGCTCGTTTGAAAGCTAAGAGTGAGACAAATTCACTGAAAGAAACGCCTTGTTCATATCTGTCTTCGTCGTCGTTTAGATGTGAGACGCCATTTAAGATTTTGGGAGATTGTCGAAAAAACGACAGAGTTAGAATTTTGGACGTTTTGGTCTGTAGCGCCAAAACGAAGCATCGGATGGGAAAACGGATTTCAGATTTGGAATCAGCGTCAAATTCTCTGTCAACATGGTGAGTTTCAAGTCAATCGGCGAGAAACAATTTTCAACATTTTTCGGAAAAACGACAGAGTTAGAATTTGGGACGTTTTGGTCTGTAGCGCCAAAACGAAGCATCGGATGGGAAAACGGAGGCCAGATTTGGATTCAGCGTGGAATTCTGCATCGGTATGGTGAATTTGAAAGCAATCGGAGAGAAAAAATTTTCGCTGACGTCCCCCCCCCTCGGGAGAGCTAGCTTCGATCTTGGCTTCCAGTGGACGGATTTTGTCGTGCAATAGCTCGTTTGAAAGCTAAGAGTGAGACAAATTCACTGAAAGAAACGCCTTGTTCATATCTGTCTTCGTCGTCGTTTAGATGTGAGACGCCATTTAAGATTTTGGGAGATTGTCGAAAAAACGACAGAGTTAGAATTTTGGACGTTTTGGTCTGTAGCGCCAAAACGAAGCATCGGATGGGAAAACGGATTTCAGATTTGGAATCAGCGTCAAATTCTCTGTCAACATGGTGAGTTTCAAGTCAATCGGCGAGAAACAATTTTCAACATTTTTCGGAAAAACGACAGAGTTAGAATTTGGGACGTTTTGGTCTGTAGCGCCAAAACGAAGCATCGGATGGGAAAACGGAGGCCAGATTTGGATTCAGCGTGGAATTCTGCATCGGTATGGTGAATTTGAAAGCAATCGGAGAGAAAAAATTTTCGCTGACGTCCCCCCCCTCGGGAGAGCTAGCTTCGATCTTGGCTTCCAGTGGACGGATTTTGTCGTGCAATAGCTCGTTTGAAAGCTAAGAGTGAGACAAATTCACTGAAAGAAACGCCTTGTTCATATCTGTCTTCGTCGTCGTTTAGATGTGAGACGCCATTTAAGATTTTGGGAGATTGTCGAAAAAACGACAGAGTTAGAATTTTGGACGTTTTGGTCTGTAGCGCCAAAACGAAGCATCGGATGGGAAAACGGATTTCAGATTTGGAATCAGCGTCAAATTCTCTGTCAACATGGTGAGTTTCAAGTCAATCGGCGAGAAACAATTTTCAACATTTTTCGGAAAAACGACAGAGTTAGAATTTGGGACGTTTTGGTCTGTAGCGCCAAAACGAAGCATCGGATGGGAAAACGGAGGCCAGATTTGGATTCAGCGTGGAATTCTGCATCGGTATGGTGAATTTGAAAGCAATCGGAGAGAAAAAATTTTCGCTGACGTCCCCCCCCTCGGGAGAGCTAGCTTCGATCTTGGCTTCCAGTGGACGGATTTTGTCGTGCAATAGCTCGTTTGAAAGCTAAGAGTGAGACAAATTCACTGAAAGAAACGCCTTGTTCATATCTGTCTTCGTCGTCGTTTAGATGTGAGACGCCATTTAAGATTTTGGGAGATTGTCGAAAAAACGACAGAGTTAGAATTTTGGACGTTTTGGTCTGTAGCGCCAAAACGAAGCATCGGATGGGAAAACGGATTTCAGATTTGGAATCAGCGTCAAATTCTCTGTCAACATGGTGAGTTTCAAGTCAATCGGCGAGAAACAATTTTCAACATTTTTCGGAAAAACGACAGAGTTAGAATTTGGGACGTTTTGGTCTGTAGCGCCAAAACGAAGCATCGGATGGGAAAACGGAGGCCAGATTTGGATTCAGCGTGGAATTCTGCATCGGTATGGTGAATTTGAAAGCAATCGGAGAGAAAAAATTTTCGCTGACGTCCCCCCCCCTCGGGAGAGCTAGCTTCGATCTTGGCTTCCAGTGGACGGATTTTGTCGTGCAATAGCTCGTTTGAAAGCTAAGAGTGAGACAAATTCACTGAAAGAAACGCCTTGTTCATATCTGTCTTCGTCGTCGTTTAGATGTGAGACGCCATTTAAGATTTTGGGAGATTGTCGAAAAAACGACAGAGTTAGAATTTTGGACGTTTTGGTCTGTAGCGCCAAAACGAAGCATCGGATGGGAAAACGGATTTCAGATTTGGAATCAGCGTCAAATTCTCTGTCAACATGGTGAGTTTCAAGTCAATCGGCGAGAAACAATTTTCAACATTTTTCGGAAAAACGACAGAGTTAGAATTTGGGACGTTTTGGTCTGTAGCGCCAAAACGAAGCATCGGATGGGAAAACGGAGGCCAGATTTGGATTCAGCGTGGAATTCTGCATCGGTATGGTGAATTTGAAAGCAATCGGAGAGAAAAAATTTTCGCTGACGTCCCCCCCCTCGGGAGAGCTAGCTTCGATCTTGGCTTCCAGTGGACGGATTTTGTCGTGCAATAGCTCGTTTGAAAGCTAAGAGTGAGACAAATTCACTGAAAGAAACGCCTTGTTCATATCTGTCTTCGTCGTCGTTTAGATGTGAGACGCCATTTAAGATTTTGGGAGATTGTCGAAAAAACGACAGAGTTAGAATTTTGGACGTTTTGGTCTGTAGCGCCAAAACGAAGCATCGGATGGGAAAACGGATTTCAGATTTGGAATCAGCGTCAAATTCTCTGTCAACATGGTGAGTTTCAAGTCAATCGGCGAGAAACAATTTTCAACATTTTTCGGAAAAACGACAGAGTTAGAATTTGGGACGTTTTGGTCTGTAGCGCCAAAACGAAGCATCGGATGGGAAAACGGAGGCCAGATTTGGATTCAGCGTGGAATTCTGCATCGGTATGGTGAATTTGAAAGCAATCGGAGAGAAAAAATTTTCGCTGACGTCCCCCCCCTCGGGAGAGCTAGCTTCGATCTTGGCTTCCAGTGGACGGATTTTGTCGTGCAATAGCTCGTTTGAAAGCTAAGAGTGAGACAAATTCACTGAAAGAAACGCCTTGTTCATATCTGTCTTCGTCGTCGTTTAGATGTGAGACGCCATTTAAGATTTTGGGAGATTGTCGAAAAAACGACAGAGTTAGAATTTTGGACGTTTTGGTCTGTAGCGCCAAAACGAAGCATCGGATGGGAAAACGGATTTCAGATTTGGAATCAGCGTCAAATTCTCTGTCAACATGGTGAGTTTCAAGTCAATCGGCGAGAAACAATTTTCAACATTTTTCGGAAAAACGACAGAGTTAGAATTTGGGACGTTTTGGTCTGTAGCGCCAAAACGAAGCATCGGATGGGAAAACGGAGGCCAGATTTGGATTCAGCGTGGAATTCTGCATCGGTATGGTGAATTTGAAAGCAATCGGAGAGAAAAAATTTTCGCTGACGTCCCCCCCCTCGGGAGAGCTAGCTTCGATCTTGGCTTCCAGTGGACGGATTTTGTCGTGCAATAGCTCGTTTGAAAGCTAAGAGTGAGACAAATTCACTGAAAGAAACGCCTTGTTCATATCTGTCTTCGTCGTCGTTTAGATGTGAGACGCCATTTAAGATTTTGGGAGATTGTCGAAAAAACGACAGAGTTAGAATTTTGGACGTTTTGGTCTGTAGCGCCAAAACGAAGCATCGGATGGGAAAACGGATTTCAGATTTGGAATCAGCGTCAAATTCTCTGTCAACATGGTGAGTTTCAAGTCAATCGGCGAGAAACAATTTTCAACATTTTTCGGAAAAACGACAGAGTTAGAATTTGGGACGTTTTGGTCTGTAGCGCCAAAACGAAGCATCGGATGGGAAAACGGAGGCCAGATTTGGATTCAGCGTGGAATTCTGCATCGGTATGGTGAATTTGAAAGCAATCGGAGAGAAAAAATTTTCGCTGACGTCCCCCCCCTCGGGAGAGCTAGCTTCGATCTTGGCTTCCAGTGGACGGATTTTGTCGTGCAATAGCTCGTTTGAAAGCTAAGAGTGAGACAAATTCACTGAAAGAAACGCCTTGTTCATATCTGTCTTCGTCGTCGTTTAGATGTGAGACGCCATTTAAGATTTTGGGAGATTGTCGAAAAAACGACAGAGTTAGAATTTTGGACGTTTTGGTCTGTAGCGCCAAAACGAAGCATCGGATGGGAAAACGGATTTCAGATTTGGAATCAGCGTCAAATTCTCTGTCAACATGGTGAGTTTCAAGTCAATCGGCGAGAAACAATTTTCAACATTTTTCGGAAAAACGACAGAGTTAGAATTTGGGACGTTTTGGTCTGTAGCGCCAAAACGAAGCATCGGATGGGAAAACGGAGGCCAGATTTGGATTCAGCGTGGAATTCTGCATCGGTATGGTGAATTTGAAAGCAATCGGAGAGAAAAAATTTTCGCTGACGTCCCCCCCCCTCGGGAGAGCTAGCTTCGATCTTGGCTTCCAGTGGACGGATTTTGTCGTGCAATAGCTCGTTTGAAAGCTAAGAGTGAGACAAATTCACTGAAAGAAACGCCTTGTTCATATCTGTCTTCGTCGTCGTTTAGATGTGAGACGCCATTTAAGATTTTGGGAGATTGTCGAAAAAACGACAGAGTTAGAATTTTGGACGTTTTGGTCTGTAGCGCCAAAACGAAGCATCGGATGGGAAAACGGATTTCAGATTTGGAATCAGCGTCAAATTCTCTGTCAACATGGTGAGTTTCAAGTCAATCGGCGAGAAACAATTTTCAACATTTTTCGGAAAAACGACAGAGTTAGAATTTGGGACGTTTTGGTCTGTAGCGCCAAAACGAAGCATCGGATGGGAAAACGGAGGCCAGATTTGGATTCAGCGTGGAATTCTGCATCGGTATGGTGAATTTGAAAGCAATCGGAGAGAAAAAATTTTCGCTGACGTCCCCCCCCCTCGGGAGAGCTAGCTTCGATCTTGGCTTCCAGTGGACGGATTTTGTCGTGCAATAGCTCGTTTGAAAGCTAAGAGTGAGACAAATTCACTGAAAGAAACGCCTTGTTCATATCTGTCTTCGTCGTCGTTTAGATGTGAGACGCCATTTAAGATTTTGGGAGATTGTCGAAAAAACGACAGAGTTAGAATTTTGGACGTTTTGGTCTGTAGCGCCAAAACGAAGCATCGGATGGGAAAACGGATTTCAGATTTGGAATCAGCGTCAAATTCTCTGTCAACATGGTGAGTTTCAAGTCAATCGGCGAGAAACAATTTTCAACATTTTTCGGAAAAACGACAGAGTTAGAATTTGGGACGTTTTGGTCTGTAGCGCCAAAACGAAGCATCGGATGGGAAAACGGAGGCCAGATTTGGATTCAGCGTGGAATTCTGCATCGGTATGGTGAATTTGAAAGCAATCGGAGAGAAAAAATTTTCGCTGACGTCCCCCCCCCTCGGGAGAGCTAGCTTCGATCTTGGCTTCCAGTGGACGGATTTTGTCGTGCAATAGCTCGTTTGAAAGCTAAGAGTGAGACAAATTCACTGAAAGAAACGCCTTGTTCATATCTGTCTTCGTCGTCGTTTAGATGTGAGACGCCATTTAAGATTTTGGGAGATTGTCGAAAAAACGACAGAGTTAGAATTTTGGACGTTTTGGTCTGTAGCGCCAAAACGAAGCATCGGATGGGAAAACGGATTTCAGATTTGGAATCAGCGTCAAATTCTCTGTCAACATGGTGAGTTTCAAGTCAATCGGCGAGAAACAATTTTCAACATTTTTCGGAAAAACGACAGAGTTAGAATTTGGGACGTTTTGGTCTGTAGCGCCAAAACGAAGCATCGGATGGGAAAACGGAGGCCAGATTTGGATTCAGCGTGGAATTCTGCATCGGTATGGTGAATTTGAAAGCAATCGGAGAGAAAAAATTTTCGCTGACGTCCCCCCCCTCGGGAGAGCTAGCTTCGATCTTGGCTTCCAGTGGACGGATTTTGTCGTGCAATAGCTCGTTTGAAAGCTAAGAGTGAGACAAATTCACTGAAAGAAACGCCTTGTTCATATCTGTCTTCGTCGTCGTTTAGATGTGAGACGCCATTTAAGATTTTGGGAGATTGTCGAAAAAACGACAGAGTTAGAATTTTGGACGTTTTGGTCTGTAGCGCCAAAACGAAGCATCGGATGGGAAAACGGATTTCAGATTTGGAATCAGCGTCAAATTCTCTGTCAACATGGTGAGTTTCAAGTCAATCGGCGAGAAACAATTTTCAACATTTTTCGGAAAAACGACAGAGTTAGAATTTGGGACGTTTTGGTCTGTAGCGCCAAAACGAAGCATCGGATGGGAAAACGGAGGCCAGATTTGGATTCAGCGTGGAATTCTGCATCGGTATGGTGAATTTGAAAGCAATCGGAGAGAAAAAATTTTCGCTGACGTCCCCCCCCCTCGGGAGAGCTAGCTTCGATCTTGGCTTCCAGTGGACGGATTTTGTCGTGCAATAGCTCGTTTGAAAGCTAAGAGTGAGACAAATTCACTGAAAGAAACGCCTTGTTCATATCTGTCTTCGTCGTCGTTTAGATGTGAGACGCCATTTAAGATTTTGGGAGATTGTCGAAAAAACGACAGAGTTAGAATTTTGGACGTTTTGGTCTGTAGCGCCAAAACGAAGCATCGGATGGGAAAACGGATTTCAGATTTGGAATCAGCGTCAAATTCTCTGTCAACATGGTGAGTTTCAAGTCAATCGGCGAGAAACAATTTTCAACATTTTTCGGAAAAACGACAGAGTTAGAATTTGGGACGTTTTGGTCTGTAGCGCCAAAACGAAGCATCGGATGGGAAAACGGAGGCCAGATTTGGATTCAGCGTGGAATTCTGCATCGGTATGGTGAATTTGAAAGCAATCGGAGAGAAAAAATTTTCGCTGACGTCCCCCCCCCCTCGGGAGAGCTAGCTTCGATCTTGGCTTCCAGTGGACGGATTTTGTCGTGCAATAGCTCGTTTGAAAGCTAAGAGTGAGACAAATTCACTGAAAGAAACGCCTTGTTCATATCTGTCTTCGTCGTCGTTTAGATGTGAGACGCCATTTAAGATTTTGGGAGATTGTCGAAAAAACGACAGAGTTAGAATTTTGGACGTTTTGGTCTGTAGCGCAGAAACGAAGCATCGGATGGGAAAACGGATAGTAGTATATAGTGTGACATCCGGCGCGACGCTTCGCTTCGCTTTGCTTCGCTTGCGCCGGATGTCACACTTTTGCGGGTTTTTTCAAAAAATCAAAATTTAAAAAATTTAGGTAGACTTTAAATTTCACGTGGCCGAAGGCCGAAGGGGGGAAAATTCAGGTAGTGACAAATTTTCAAAAAAACAAAATTTCAAAAATTTAGCCGATCTCAAAATATCACGTTTTGAGATCTCAAATTTGAGAATTACAATATTCTCGCTTAAATCATGACCGTTCCAGGACACCGAAAATCAGAAAAGTTAAGAATCTAAAATTTGAGAATTACAATTTTTACCTTGAAAATCATGACCGTTCCAGGACACCGAAAATCATAAAAGTTGAGAATTTCAAATTCATGAATTTTATCCATCTTTCAGGTTTTTAAAATATATCATGTGACTAATAATATTTCTTTAAGAATGTAACACAATCTCTCACAATGCCTGTTATTGTTACTGCTTTGCACTCAGATGATCACTCAATTGTAGAGAACATCTGCTTCTCGCATTTATGAATAAAAGGCATTTCAGTGTAAAGAGCTATGACCTCCAACTCAAACATTTGAAAGGAAGCAATGTATGAAAGAACAAACAGCTGCTACACCCACTTAGTCATTTGTAAGATGTGGAATATAATTGCAGCATATAGGAAGTAAGACTTCATTTACAATTCCATTAATCATAACTAGTGACTGTTTTCTTTCTTCATTGCAAAATGCCAAAACGTACTGCCGCGGAAGCTTTTTCGTTTTACATGCCGATTTTACTAAACTTAATTAAAGAAGAGCACAAGGAAACTGCGAATAAATACTTTGAAGAGTGGAAGTTAGAAATTCAATCGAGAAAGAAGAACAAATTGGACTCTCAAAAACAAGTGGAGGATATTACAGTAAAAATAGAACAGTATCTGACCACTACTACAATTCCTCAGTTCAATGTTACAAAAGAACATTTCATTACCATCGAAGATAATTTCAAGATTTCAATTTTAAGATGATTTCAAAACTGATTGCAAGTGATAAAGTGCACCATTGGTCGTTGCTGAGAAGTGCTGCTTATCAAGGTTATGGATTTAAAAGAATTATGGAATTGAGTGACAATAAAAAAAACAGATTTGTGGCAAAATGGAACTATTTAGAACTTCCTATAACGTAAGTTATTGTTATTTCTTGATGAACTTATCAGATTTAATTCTACCACACGTATTATTTTTAAATTCATCAATGCCCATTAGTTTCTGTTAGAAAACATTTTAAAGAAATCAAAATTTATATAGAAAAATTGAATCAACCGACAACTATAGAAGAAATGAGGTTTGGTTCCCAAGATGAATGAACATTTACTGTGTTGTTTCACTTTTTAAGATATGTGCAATGTACATACATCTTTGATGTATACATATTTATGAAGACTTCTTTATAAGTAGTAACACATTTTGGATTATTTTGAAATTTAATTCTATTTTCTTTTGTTCTCCAGTCTCATGGTAGAAGACTGACATTGTATAGATCTATATTTCAGTATGTAACATAATCTTTGGTATTTAAGAATGATTCATGGAACTTAGTAGTATTGCATTTTGGATTAATTTGAAATGTAATTCTATTTTCTTTTGTTCTCCAGTCTCATGGTAGAAGACTGGAATTGTATAGATCTATATTTCAGTATGTAACATAATCTTTGGTATTTAAGAATGATTCATGGAACTTAGTAGTATTGCATTTTGGAATATTTTGAAATGTAATTCTATTTTCTTTTGTTCTCCAGTCTCATGGTAGAAGACTGACATTGTACAATTGTATGATAAGATTGATTGTTGTATTATTATATTTGATGCAAAATACACTGCCGTTGTTTTCATTTTTCTGTACAAGAAGTAGACATTATTACAGTTATTGGAATTTATTTCATTTAAAATGAATGATGAAAATCCGACAGTTATACTGAGTAATATAGGTGATATATTACCTCAGGTTAATAACATGACTGAGTTCTTAGAAATATACGGCAAACAAACAACTGCGTATTTCTATTTAAATCGAAATTCAGAAGATTGTATTCAAAATATTTATTCAAAATATTTCTTTAAAAATGGAAGAAACAAAAATGGAAGAAACCGCAAGAATATATCCTTCGTTATCATATGAACGTAGTTCTACTTTAATGGACATTGAAAAAAATGAATAAAGAAAAACACAAAGATAGAGTACGTTATATGAAAGATAAGGAATCTCAATTATTATTAAGATTAGAGCATTATAAAAAATTAAGAAAGAGATGGACTAAAGTTAAGAATGTAACACAAGGAATTGGCATATTCTTAACAATAAGTTTAGGTGCTTTAACAATTGTTATATCTTCTGGTGTTTTAGTAATTCCAGTAGTTGCTACAGCTTTAACAGGTACGGGTGTTTTTGCAACTTCACTTTTTACAATGTTAGATAAATCTTTAATAACTAAGAAACGAAAATCATTAAAAACTAAGCATTTACATATTAAAGAAGTCTATGATAAACTACATTACTACTTTCAAAGAGTATGTGATGATAATGTTATTACGTTAGATGAGATTGAAAAATTTGATCAAATAGCTAATGAAGTAAATCAAATATCATTTCAATTACAGTCAGAAAAAGTTGATGATAAGAATAAACAGGATGGCAAAATTTCGAGTGATGGTAAAACTTTTACTGATGGTAAAATTTGTAATGAAGAAAATGACAAAATTTTTTTAGAAGAGCTAAAAACTTTAAGCGAAAATTTAAGCAAAACTTTATGAAACAAAACTTAAAACGAGAAACCTTTAAACGAAAAGATGTCAGACAACAAAGCAATAAAAAAATAATTTGTTCAGTAAAATGTTTTTGTTCTATTCCAATGTTACCACAAAATTCAAATATTATATTTTAAAAATGGATAAAATTAGAGCTGATAATCAAAAAAGAATTAAACAATTAGAAGAGTTAATAAAACAAAGAAATATTATGAAAGAAAATCATCTTCAACATAGAATGATAAAAGCTGGTATTCAATCTGATATGTTTGAAAAAATGCAGCAAACCGAACAAGTAAAAACTGATTTTGAAAAAACTATGAAACCATTTAAAACTCTTGAAAAAGAACTTACAAATAATGATAAACAAATTGATATAACAGATCCAGAGCACAAAACTATATTAGATGACTATGGATTACTAGAATCAAACATTAATAAGAAATTACCAAAATCTATGCAATTTGAACATTCTATCTCATTTATAGATGGAAAAACAATACCTAGATTTTATCTCGGACAAAAAGAAATATTTCCACAACCTTTTCGAGGTTTAATTTTTTCACCAGATAAATCTCCTTTTAATTTAGATAGAAATTTTGTTGATCTTTTAAGAGGAGCAGATTTAAATAATTATGCTGTTGAAGATCTCATAAAATATAAAGCTATGTTAGATAGAGTTGGTGCAGTAAAATCTCTTAGACATTATAAACAATTAGAAAATTTATTATCAACGGGAGTTAAAGTAGGAAAAGGTTTTAAAACTGAAACAACTGTATTTTTACCAGATGATCCACAAGAATTACTAAATAGATTAAATATTTTAATATCTGCAATAAAAGAAGGACATAATTCTAGTTTCAATGAAATTCATGCTATATTGAAAAGACTGCTGGAAAAGAAGATTCTAAATGAAGATGATTATAAAAGTGTAGCTGAAATATGTTGTTTCTAATTTTTATCTATGAAATTTATTCATGATTTTTATCTATGATTTTTATCTATGATTTTTATCTACGATTTTTATCTATAATATTTATTCAAAATTTTAACTAAAAAATGTGTTCAGCAGATTTAGACAAAATTAGTAATCATTTAGAAAATTTGACAGAGATTTTGGGTTCATCAAAATTTAGTACGACGTTATAAATTATAACAACTACTTCATCACACACTTGTAATTTAGAACCCATTCTACATTTAGAACAAAATAAAAATTATCAAATTCCATTGACTAGTTTCTCTACATTTAACACTATTCAAAATGTTATAAAAGATGTGAATGATCAATTTAGATATTCTACTGATAAAGGCAAAACATGGAAAATATTAACTTTTCCTCCTGGTTCTTACGAAGTTGAATCAATATCAAATGAAATTAAGAGAAATTTAGGTATACCATTTAAAGATAAGAAACAATTACATTTTGCAGTTGAACCGGCAGTTAATGAATTTTCTCTTACTTTAGACGAAAATCATCAAGTTGATTTTAATCATGATAGATCATTGTCAAAGCTATTAGGATTTAATAAACAAACCTATAGTCAAGGTTAT
This sequence comes from Prostheceraeus crozeri, assembly GCA_907163375.1. Taxonomy (NCBI): domain Eukaryota; kingdom Metazoa; phylum Platyhelminthes; order Polycladida; family Euryleptidae; genus Prostheceraeus; species Prostheceraeus crozeri. Next base: position 449,715 of record CAJQUW010003203.1, read on the forward strand.
CATTTAGGTGAGAAGATTCCAAAAATAACTGAAATAAATTCAATTGTTCTACATTGTGACATTATTGAAGGAGGATATATAAATGGTAAATTGTCAAATTTAATATTCAGTTTTCCAGCTTTTACTGTACCCATTGGTTATAGATTAAATGTAATTCCACAAACATTAATATATTTTCCTATTACAAGAAAAACTATTAACAACATTGGCATTAGAATCACTGATGAGAAAGGACAAGAAATAAATTTTGGAGGTGAAGAGATTATGATAGATCTTTTGGTTCGGGAGGTATAAACTCCCACGCGAAGCTAGAGAAGTTTAATTTTCTTCTTCCTCTTAAAAAATAAAAATAAAATAAAAATAAATTTTTTTATTAAAAAATGAGTGAACTACCTCCATTTAATAAAAAAAACTCAAATTTAATCATCATCCAAATTTATCTAATAAAGTTTTGTCAGTTATTTGCGGAAGATCAGGTTGTGGAAAAACATATCTATTATTTAAAATTTTAACGACTCCAAATTTTTTGGATTATAACAATCTTATAATTTATACAACAACAGCAGCACAACCCGTCTATCAATTTTTGAAATATGGATTTGAAAATAATCTTAAAAAAACAGCAATTGCTTCATTATTCAAAGAATATGAAAAATCTGAAGATGAAGAAGAAATAAGTTCGTGGTGTGAAGAAGCAGCAAAAAATAATCAGTTAGTAGAATCTAATAAAAATAAGCATATAAAAATACAATTAATAGATGATAGTGGTAATATGCAAGATCCTAGTAAACTAGATAAAACAATGAAACATTGTGTAATTTTTGATGATTGTGTTAATGACAGAAATCAGTCAGTTCAGAGAAATTATTTCACAAGAGGTAGACATAATAACTGTAGTGTATTTTATTTAACACAAAGTATGTATTCATTAGATGGAAGTGTTATTAGAAAGAATGCAAATATATTTATACTATTTGAAATAAATGCAAGAAACTTAAGGGATTTGTTAAGAGATTTATGCGTAAGAAATAAAGATGAATTTAAACAATCGTGTAACAATGCTTGGTCAAAAGATTATGGATTTATCACAATTAATATTGATAAAAAAATTCATGATAGAGTTATCGAACAATTGTTCTCTGACTGAACGTCGATAGAAAATATTTTCGCGGAGTGATCGAATAATTTTTTCTTATAAATTTTTTGTTAATAAAAATAAAAAAAATATGTTGAATGCTTATAAGATAGAGCATGTACCAGTTTTAAAAGATTATCGTCATCCTACAAATCCTGTAAATTCGAAGAAAGAAGTTAGATTTTATTATCATCATAAATACGTAGCGCTCGTTACAGATTATAAAACAAAACATGGTATTAAACCGTGTGTTAAAACAAAAGACTTTCCACTTTGTTTAAGAAGTTTCCGAGTATTTTTGGCGTATAATAATTTATGGTGGTTGGTTAAGAAAGAACATTTAACAACACATGAATTAGAAACATTACATCAATTACATATTCCTGTGTATATGTAAAAACGGAACCGAGGTTCTATGTAAAAATTCATTTTTTCTTTTAAAAAATATGAATCGTGAAATGTCTCTCGGACAAACGTCTAGGATTGATGAATTAATCAAGAAACAAATTGCTGAGTTTGATGCGCAAATTAAACATAGTAAACGTATTAAAAAACAGAAACGTATTAGGCGTAGTATTAGACGTAATACTAAAAAACAGAAAAGTGGAACAAAAGAAATATTAGAAACTCCTATTAGTGATATCTTTTTTGATGATAGAATTAAGGATGAACTTGGTGATGATTTATGTAATTTATTTAATCCAAATGAAATTAAATATGAAAATGTATCTTTTATTAATGTAGTAAATGATATGCGGAAACTTTTAGCAAATGGTAAAATTATTAATTTTCTTGGAAAAGTTGTTAAAGATCAGGAAAATATAATTCAAAATTTTTACGTAACCTTCTATAATAAAAAATCATTTGAAACATGGTTTTCGAATCTGGATGAGAAATCCGATGCTAACGAATGGATTTTTACAGGTAATATTAAATATGAAGATTTTGGAATGAAGTTAGTACAAAGATCGCATAGAGGGGCAGGGATTAATATGAAATATAGAATCAAAGAATATTTCGGTGAATATTGTTATATTCCTTCTGAAGATTTTTGTTTTATTAAATGTTATAATGTTTTACGAGGTTTTAATGAAGAACAAGGAGAAATGATGAAAGAAATGTTTAATAATTTTTTATATAAAGAGAAAGCCACATCTAGAACAGGAGTAATGTCAAACTGCAAATTTTCTCAATTCAATAAATATGTTGGAGAATGTGTTCAATATTATAGTCCTGCCAATCCTCATTTAAATCCTAGAGGAATTGAAACGTTTCATAATTATGTTTATTACAATTATTTTCACGCAGGTTCAACAATTGGTCACTATTGTTTAATTGATAAATTTCATAAATTAAAAGCTATTAGAGAAATTGAAAATATTTTCAAACCCATATATAAAACAGTTACTGATGAAAATCTAACAACGCGTCCATATAAAATCATAACAAAGAAAAAAATTGACTATAGTTCAACATATATTTGGGATCTCGAAACTTTTCCTGATCCTAACTGTTCAACAGCTCATCCTATTCCTTATGCTGTAGGAGCTATTGATTTTAATAAATTTATATGTTGCTTACCGAAACAAAGATTGAAAGAATTAGAAACACGTTTGTTAAGTGATATGATTAAAATTAAACGATCAAAAGATGAAGATGAAATTAAAAAACTTAAAAAACAGATTAATGAGTATAATAATTTAACTGAATTAGAATTTAATAAACTTCAAAATTGTGTGAAAATATTTACGAGAACTGAGGATGATGAATGTCCGATCGGGGGAAACCCAGAGGACGTATGTCCGATCCATCAATTTTTTAAAACTCTTGGAAAATTTAATTATTCGAGAGTAACTTTAATAGCTCACAATTCATCAGGTTTTGATTCCTATTTTCCGATAAAAGCTAATTTTAAATTATCTAAACCGCCTCTTAAAACTTCAAGAGGAATATTGACTGCTTCATTACAAAATCCTTATACAACTGAATGTGTTAGTAGATACATTCAAAAATCTTTTAGATTTAAAAACAATATGAAAAAAGATTCACCGTCAGGTAAATTAGCACTTCAAACTATTATAATGAAATGTAGTTATCAACATGTAAAAACAAGTCTTTCTAAATGGTGTGAGAATTTTAAAATTCCTACGAATGTGTGTTAATTAAATTATGAAATTGGAGACATAACACATGAAAATTATAAAGAAAAAGAAAATGAATGGAGACCATATTTAGTTAACGATATTCTTTCTTTAGCTTTTTGTATCTACAAATATAATAATGTTATGCGAGATTTAGTTGGTGAAGACATAACTACTAATTTGACATCCTCTGCTTTAACATTTAACGGTTGGATGAAAAGCGTACAAAATGACAATACAAATATTCATTCTCATATAGATTTATGGGCTAGAAATTATATTAGAAAATCTGTTAAAGGTGGAAGAGTTTCAGCAAATATAAGAAAATACATATCGCCATTTTGTAGCATCTTGTTACCAATATTAAAACAGTATTTACCTGGTCGCTACGCTGGTGGGGCTTCGTCCCCTGGCCGCTACGCTGGTGGGACTTTGTCCCTTGGAAGTAATTTAATAGATTTAATGAAACAGTATCGAGATTTAGGAGATAAAACTGAAATTTGTAAGAAAATTTCAAATCAACTACTTGAACAAAAAAATGAATTTCTAATGGCTTTTGATGCAACATCTTTATATCCATCAGCTATGTATGATGAAAATTCAGAATACCCTAAAGCTGAATCAGCTAGAAAATTTCGTCAAGAAGAAGAGCGGGAAATAGTATATAAATTTAATACTCAAACATTTAGACCTAAAACTGGAATATTCTCTGTCGTGTTTCAATATCCGAATGATATGTTTTTCCAACCAGTTCCTATAAAAGATAAAGTTAAAAATCAAAAAAATAATTCTCATGTGAAAGTAATCAGGTTTAGAAATGGTATATGTTATGATGTATTAACTTCTGTAGACATACAAGAAATTGTTAGATGTGGGGGAAAAATCTTACATATTACTGATGGTATAATTTATGAAAAAAATTATCAAGTTTCACCATTTCGAAATTATATTGAAAAACTTTTTAATTTGAGAAAAAGATATAAAACAGAAGGAAATACTGTAGGTGATGAGTTAATTAAATTATTGATGAATTCGCTATATGGCAAAACTGTGCAAAAAGATATAACCACTAAATATCATTTATGGAATGAGAATACATTGAGAAAAAATTTCACTTCAAGAAGTAAAAGATTATGAAAAATTAAATGATGAACAATATTTAGCGAAAGTAGAAATGGAAGATGATGAATTTCTCAAAACTAATATTGTAAAAGATGGGAAGACGTCATTCATGCCATCACACTTAGGTTCTTTCATTCTTTCTCACTCTAGAAGAATCATGAATAACTTTATTTTAGAAATTAATGGTTTCAACGAAAAATACATTTATTATACAGATACTGATTCAATATACATTTCTAATGAGCTCTTCAATAAATTAGATGCTGCTGGATATGTTGGTGGGGAATTGTGTCAAGGAAAAAATGATTATGGAAATGGTGGAATTATTTTTGCAATGTTTATTGCTCCTAAAATAAAATATTGTATTACTGTAGATGAACAAGGGAGACTTAGTGAAAAGAAAACATTCAAAGGATATTCACAAGATAAAGTAAAAGTGGAAGATTTTCTAAAATTATATTCGGGGAAAACATTATCGACTACAGATAATAAACCATGGAAAAGATCTTTAGAAACTGGAATTAGTATTCCTGATAAAAATAATAATACTGAAGAAAAAAAATTTTCTGGTCAAATAAATATTCTTAAACGTCAAGCACCTGATGAAAATGAAATTATGTCACTTTATAACGGAGAAGATATTCAAGCTGAAATATTTCAAACAATCGTCTGTGAGAGTAATTTAAGTGATGATGATGACACGTGGGAATAATATTTTTTTTATTACATCTAAAAATTTTATAACATCTAAAAACTTATTACATCTAAAAATTTTATAACATCTAAAAACTTATTACATCTAAAAATTTTATAACATCTAAAAACTTATTAAATCTAAAAATTTCATTACATATGAAAATGTATTTATCGTATATTTTGGTATTTTCTATTAAGTTTTAGCATATAATGTTCTATAATATTAAGTTTTATCATATTAAGTTTTATCATATAACGTTTTATCATATAACGTTTTATCAAAAGATAATTTAAATTTATTTTCACTAACTATTGATTCTTCATCATCATCATCATCAATTGATTCTTCATCATCATCATAAATTGTTTCTTCAACATCATAAATTACACTTTTTGGTATAGGATGCCATTCCCTGATAGGATACCATTCTCTTATTGGAATATCTAATTCTAAATTACATCTTTCATCTGATAATAATATAATAGAGAAAAATATTGGTCTTTGTTCTCTTTTGGAAAATTTAATAACACCACCATAATCTGAATCACTTTTAGTTTTTATTAAAGATGATAAAATTTTAAATTGATTAGATATAAATCCTAATTTAAATTTTGTAGACCCGACACATAGTTGTCGAACAGTATCTTCAACTATACCATCATTATTATTTTCAATTGTAAGAAAATGAAATTTAGATAAATTTTGATTATATGTAGTATTAATATCATGTACATCAGTATGAGATATAAATTTTTCTTCACTTAAATTTTTATAATTACTAATAATTTTATAATCTTTCTTACCATTTACACCATTTTCAGATGTTTCAGAAATCATCATCTATATTATTATCATCATTATTATCATAAGATTCTTTAAGATCGGGCAAAGCCCTAGAACCTTCGGTTCGTTTATTATGATTATGATTATGGACATTGTTAATAGTATAAGGTGTAGTCCACATATAAATTTTCTCTTGTTGAGCTGGAGACGTTTTATCTGGTCCATTGCATCTTTCTATTCTTCCGCAACAAAATACAGAGTTAACAAATAAACAATATGTTGATACACAAATCAATGACTTAAAAGAAAAATATATAAACGATGTTTTGGTTCCACTGATGAACGAATTAAAGTTGCTTAAACTTAATGACAAATCATTAAACGAAAAATTATTAAAACTTGATAAAAAGGATAGAGAGCTAGAAGCAGATATAGCAAAACTTTTTAAAAAGATTTCAGAACAATCAAAAATTTTAATATTACTTTCTTTAAATTTAAAATCTGCTGTAATTAAAAATAAACATCAGATAAAAATGTTAAAAGAACAATTAGAAGATGAAATAGAAAAACTACCTGAAAGAATTAAAAAAAATTTAAAGCAGTTGCAAACTACATTCCAAAAAAGTGTTGATGAATTGAGTTCTAAAATTACTCAACAAATGAAAAAGATGAATAGAATAATAAATGAAGTAAACTCACTTAATCAAAAAGTTGATAAAATGAAAACTCTTAAAATCAATTTAGAAAATGAATTAAAGAAAAATTTACAAGAAAACTCTAAAGAAAATAAAGAACAGTTAGATTCTGTTAAAAGACAATTAGATGTTCTTAAAATTAAGTTAAATGCTCTTAAAACGGCATTGAAGATAAATCAGCAGAAAATGCAAGTTAATAGAAAAGAAATTAAAGTACATCACACGCTGCTTGACGCAATAGATAAAGTGCAACAATCAATTAATAAAGTTATCTCGAAGTTGGTTTCCATTCACAAACGTAAATCTTGATCGACGAAGTCTTGGGTTTCTAACCTATCGGAGCGAAGCTCCTCGAGGCTTTAGCCGATCGGACCAAAGGTCCTCAGGTTACTAACCAATCGTAAATATTTTTTCCCAAAAGTCAAATTTAATCCTAAAAAATGCCTATAATTTATAAACACAATCTTAAACATTTTGCTTCAAATCAAAAAATTGCTCATGAACCACGTATGAATCCTGTTTATCATTATGATAATAGAGAAACAGTTCACACGGAAGGAGCTGGCATCTTCTCTGGTATTGGAAGTATCGTTGCTAAAATTGCTAACATAGCTAAAATTACATAGCTAAAATTGCTAACATAGCTGCAGTGTCTGATAGTAAACATGAGAGGAAATCTGGCGTAGCCATAAAACGTTCAATTGAAGAAATAAGAGGAAATGGCGTGAGCAGCAACCTTCGGTCTAACTAGCAAAGCTGTAGCGGAGCTGGTCTAGCAAAATTCATTTTTAATTACATTTTTTAGTAAAATTTTTTTAGCAAAATTTTCTTAGCAAAATTTTTTTAGTAAAATTATTTTAGTAAAATTATTTTAACAGAATTTTTTCTGTGTGTGAGAAAAACAAAAAGTCAAATTATTTTTTATAAAAATGTCTTCGCTTATCGAAAATAAATTTAGATTAGACGATCCTCCGTTCGTCATTAATAATCAAAAAAAGAATGACTATATAAGAATTGCTATGAATCCCGGATCTTCCAGTAGAGTAAATACTGGAGGTGATTTAATTTTTGAAGTTGATAATCAGCAGAGTTATATATATCTACCTGATTCATTTTTACACTGTGAATATTCTTTGTATAGTGATGCCAATTTTACAACACCATTACCAGAAACCGATAATATTGTACTAGAGAATAATTTTTTTCCAAGATTATTTACACAAATGCGTTTAGATGTTGCAACTCAAAATATAGAAACAATAAGTGATTCTCCAGGTGTAATTGATTCAATGCTTAGATTTATAACAATTGGTGAAAATAATAAAAAGTATGAAATCGAAGGTTGGTTTCCTGATTCTAATGATGGTATAATTGTTGATGATTTAACTCACGCTGGAACAGATGCAGCAGGAATTGCGAAAGATGACGAAAATATTGCAAAACATTTAAAGAAAGCAAACAATAGTGCATATAAAGAAAGACGTGAATTTAACAAGAAAAGTAAACAGACAGTTAATTGGTCATTGTCTCCATTATTCGGATATTTAGATTATGACAAAATATCATATCAATTAAAATTTAAATTAATAATTCATCGTACAGCAAATAATGAATTAATCTTTTTTGGTAAGACTGGAAAAAAAGCATATTTAAAAATTGATAGACTTGAATGGTGGATTAAGCATATTACTCCTAGTTTACAGGTTGAAACAGCTATTGCAAAAAGATTAAATACTAACAAACTAATTCCAGTAAATTTTCTAAAGCGTACTGCTAGTTCAGTAACTTTTTCCGAACAAAGATTTAACTGGCATTTTACTAGAACTGCGAATACTCCAAGATATTTATTGCTAACTTTTCAAAGAAATAATTCTCCAAGTTTTGATAAGAACAACAATCTTTTTCATATTAATACAATTCGAAGTTTACAAGTTTCATTAAATCAAACCCGATATCCAATTGATCCATTAAGATTCGATGATACCAATAATCAATTTATGGAAGGATATGATTCTTATCGAAATCTTTGTATAGAATTTGGAGTTGAACCACAATTAACTCCTGGAGATTGGAGACATTTATATCCTGTTTTCTGTTTCGATTTAAGTGCACAATCTGAAGATATTATCAAGACTGGTTGTGATGTAACAATTAATATTGAAAAGAAAGATTCCACAACTTCATTGATGGCTTATGGTTTATTGCTATTCTAATGTTATTCTATATTATGTAAAATATTCTATTGAAATTCTTAATGGAAAGATGGCTAGGATCGGCTGAAGCCTCGAGGAGCTTCGCTCCGATAAGTTAATTAAAATTTTTGTTAACTTAAATTTTTTTAGTAATTAGTAATAAATTTTTTTTGTAACTAGAATAGATTAAAAATTCCTAATTTAAAATTTATTCATAACTAGAATAGATTAAAAATTCCTAATTTAAAATTTTTTTATTAAAAATGTCGCAAGCGAAAAGTAATAATAATAATAAAACTGTTGAATTAAAATTACGTAATATTGTTGGCAAAAATACCCCTAAAACTATTACGATTAATAAAAAAAAGTATAACATAAGTAAACCAATGATAGAGAATATTCAATTACAAGAAGAAAAGAATGGCGGGATTCTCCCATTAATTCCACTAATAATAGGTGGCATAGCAGCTGCAGGAAGTGTTGCAGGTGGGACAGCTGGTATTGTCCAAGCAGTAAATAAAAATAAATCAGAGAAGGCAGCATTAGAAGAACAAAAACGTCATAATAGAGAGTTAGAGAAAGTTGCTAGGGGTGACGGAATAGTAGATAATTTTATTAGTAAATTAAAATTAGTTGATGAAGGAAAACGAGTTCTTAAAAATATTCTCCACAATGTTGATGATTTAATTGAAATTAAAGAAACAAAAGATGGTTCTGGAATATATCTAAGTCCTAGTATGATTCGGTAATAACCTCAGGACCTTTAGTCCGATCGGCTAAAGCCTCTGAACAAAGCTCTATCGGCTAAAGCCTCAGGACCTTTGGTCCGATTATGTAAAACATTTATTTTATCTTTTAAAATGAATTCTACAAATTCCGAAAATTTAATTAAATTAAAAATTGCTAATTTAGATTTATTAAATTATATATTAAACAAAAATAAAAACTCAAATTGTCAGCATATTGGAGGTGACATACAAAAAACATTAGAAAACTTTCCTGGTTTTATTTGGAGTAAATGTTCAAAAGAAAAACATCTTCCTGGTTATTCATATACCGGTCCAGGAACTCGATTAGATATAAGACTAGATGAGAATAATAATCCGAAACCAGGTGAAGAACCAATAAATAGAGTAGATGCCGCAGCTTACAGGCATGATTTAGCTTATCGAAATCATGATCTAAGTTCTCGACATGCAGCTGATAAGAAAATGATTCAAGAATTAGATAGTATTCAAAATCCTACATTTAGAGAAAAAATCGAAAGAATGTTTGTTAAGAAAGCTTTACAAGCTAAAATATTATTCGGCCAGGGTTTAAATGAAACGACAGCAAAGCTGTCTGAGAGCAACGCTCGAACCTATGCCTCTGAAATTCATAGGGAATACAGAAGGCCTAAACATTTATTGAAAGTAAAAGTATTTAATAAAGATGATATTTGGAGTGCTGATCTTATTCATATGCCGAATGAAAGGGACTACAAATACGCATTGACCGTTATAGATTTACATACACGATACGCTTGGGTAAAGCCTTTAAAAAATAAAAGTGGTCTATCAGTTAAATATGCGTTTGAAGAAATCTTTAAAGAAAGTAATAGAAAACCAAAAAAATTGTTTGTTGATAAAGGGTCGGAATTTTATAACCGAAACGTTCAGCCACTATTTGAAACTGTTTACTCAACTGAAAATGCAGGAATAGCTGTAGTGATAGAGCGTTTCAATAGATCATTAAAAAATAAATTATTCAAGAAATTTACTGAGCAAAGAAATCAGAAATGGTTGAAGATATTACCAGGAGTTGTAGAAGAGTATAACAATAAGATTCATTCTGGTATTGAAGAAACTCCAAAGAATGCTTCTGACGACCCTGATTTAATACGAAAGAAAATATTCGAAAATAATAATTTGAATGAGAGTAATCCGAATTTGCAGAAACTGAAGCCGAAATTTAAGATTGGAGATAGAGTTAGAATATTTAAGTATAAGAATAAATTTGAAAAAGGCTTTGTTGGTTATTGGACTAAAGAGATATTTGAAGTTTGTAAAATAAACCAAACTTATCCGATTACTTACGAAATCAAAGATTTAGATGATGAAAATATCAGAGGCCGATTTTATCAAAATGAATTACAACGAACTGATTTTTAATTATCATTATTTTTTTATTAGGCGTAGCCATAGAACCTACGATTCGTTCAATTCTAACACAATATCAAGAAATGGTACTCCTTTTTGTAATTTAAATAAAGCATAAAGACATAATTGACCACAGTAAGTAGTTCCCGGTTTTTGAATTTGAAATGTATTATAAGTTCCATTGCCAAGTAATTTTTTGGCTTCATTTGTAGGTGGAAGTCCATAGGAGTCGAAATAGTAATTATCTCGATTTTTATTAAAGACACCTGCAGACCAATGTACTCCTTTTTCATCTGTTGTGTGAAGATTTGTTATGAAATTTATAGTTATTGTTGGCTTATTTTTGATCAATTGTAATTCGACTCTCATTAGAACATGAAAATTCTTTATTCCTAATTGATTTGCAATTTTCTTTAGATCAAAATTTGTAGTTGTTTGCGTTCCATATAATTTTAAAAACTCATTTATGTTGTTCATTTTATAATAAAAAAATTTCTTAAGGGACCCCTAGAAATTAGAAGGGAGGGGGTAGTACAACTACGTTTATATGATATTGAAGGATACATCCCCGCGGTTTCTTCCACTTTTAAAGAAATATTATTAGACACATGATATATTTTAAAAAACTGAAAAACGGATTTAAAAGACGTTTTTAAAAATACTAACTTTTATGATTTTCGGTGTCCTTGAACGGTCATGATTTTAAGAGTGGGCAAAATGTCATAATCTCAAATTTGAGATTCTTACCTTTCTGATTTTTTCGGTGTCCTGGAACGCTCATGATTTAAGCGAGAAAATTGTAATTCTCAAATTTGAGATTAAGTGATATTTTGAGACCGGCTAAATTTTTGAAATTTTTTTTTTTTGAAAATTTGTCACTACCTAAATTTTCCCCCCTTCGGCATTCGGCCACGTGAAATTTGAAGTTTACCTAAATTTTTGAAATTTTGATTTTTTGAAAACATCCGCAAAAATGTGACATCCGGCGCAAGCGAAGCGAAGCAACGCGCCGGATGTCACACTATATACTACTACGGATTTCAGATTTGGAATCAGCGTCAAACT